>JAQPPZ010016819.1:0-519827 GCA_028583015.1 Wollemia nobilis | reverse complement strand
AAATAAAAATGAAGATATGTCAAATGCATGCTTAATCTATTCATATCTAGTTTTACTAGCATTCTCTACGTTTCAGAAGGATTACTAGTAACTTAAACATAAATCACACTAACCTCAAAGTTTGCATGCAATAATTGTTTTCACATTATAGAATATCGGTCAATAATTTCACCCAAGGTCTAAGATACCCCTGGTCAATCTACATTTTCTCCTAATATTTATTAATAACTCTTCCTCAAGTTATTCTACACTTTCAATGGTTTCTACGACATTGAATAGAACTATGGTTTCACACACACCAGAATTGCATAGAACCATCAAATTTGAAAGGAATTAAACCCAACAATAATACTTTATTTACACATATCAAAATATAAGGACAAGGACTCATATCAAATATAATACACCTTACGTTTCAACCGTGTACAATTTCACAACTCTTCTCCATATATCCAATATTTTGTTCATTCGTTCAAGTTCCAAAAATGTTTTTCCTCCTCTATATTTTTTCTCTCGAATACACCTTCTCCTTTTCCTTTTGTCTCACATGCAGCATGAACATGACTTCCCACCTGCATTCTTGGCTTTTTTAGAATCTCTTTTTCCATCTAGTATTCAACTGATGTATTCTCATAAATTCCACACCATTTTACTTTTTACCATGATGGATTCATTTATCATTCATGCCCAACATGTAAGCCATTAT
Organism: Wollemia nobilis; assembly: GCA_028583015.1. Lineage (NCBI taxonomy): Eukaryota > Viridiplantae > Streptophyta > Pinopsida > Araucariales > Araucariaceae > Wollemia > Wollemia nobilis. The sequence continues at coordinate 519,121 of JAQPPZ010016819.1, read as the reverse complement.
CACAAGCACACTTCAATCCATTAATGCTAGATATTGGATTCTAGTTACACATTATTCACTTCCATGGTGGAATTACCAAATAGAATAGATCTTTATAAACTATTTATTTTTTAGGAAAGACAATGAAACATGCATATAAAACATATATCCAAGATCTTACCCCTAACAATTCAATCATAATGCAAATACCAAACATCATGCAAGAAATCAAAAGTCTAGAATTTCTTTGTCACGTGAAAACTTATGAAAAGCATCATTATCTAGGGTGAAATAATCGTTCATGTTGCTTCCTAAAATATTCTAACAACATAACCCATCACATCATTTCCCCCAGGTATTGTGTTATCGATGGCTTATTCAGTCTCCACCCATAAGAACTTTGTTTTTTGTACAAGCATACAATCTATTAGTAGTATCATATTCTTTCATGAAAAAAAAATTCTTGAAACAATGATCCATTTATTACCAAGCATATTTTCATTAACATATTCTATTTCCTACAAACCATCCATACTTGCAAAATTAAAAACATAGCATCTCAATTATTTCTTTGAAGAAAACATCTTAACTAAGCAAACTTAATCAAGTTCAAAGTCTTCCAAGGGTGGGTCATGACATTTTTATTGCCCACATAGGGAGTACCTCCTCTAACACAACCTATTTTCTCTTTAAAAAGTTGCCTTACCCACAACCTAAAGATGGCCTTGATAAGATTATTCATCTATGACCTCATTCAAGAATCTCCCCCTCATCAAGGAGGCTTTTCATGACATCTTGAGGGCGACAGATATAGAAACATATGATCCTAATTCCTTTGCCATTTTTTTAGGTAATATGAGGACTTGCATGTCCCCCTCAATTACATTCAATGATTATGAGATACAGAGTCTTGATGGAGTAGGGAATAATCCCTAAATGCATATCACAACATGTGTTGTTGGCACGATGTTCTAGCAAATTATTATCTATACTAGCTCCTCCATTAACATCATATCAATCATCACTCTTCAACACCTTACCTCCCATCAATCCATATAGTTACCCCTACCATCACCTTGTGGGTATTCAATGACATGCTTTGCTCAATGCTTGGTATAATTTTTCTTCCTACCTAGGTAGGCATGAAGACCATACCTACCCTCTACCATGTCATTGAATATGAAATGTAATATAATTTACTTCTCGGGTGACCATGGATAAAAAAAATACAAATTTTCCCTCTACCTTGCATCATTGCTTGAAATATATCCATAGAAATCCATGCATTACATTCATACTAATGATGAGGTCTTTAAATATTGCAATATAGTATCTCTTTGTAAATTATAACTTGGTTTTCATCCAAAAATCTAAGAGAAAATATTCCATATATTATTCAAAATAAATTGTGTAATGCTAAGCTTCAAGATCCAAATTATTAATATTTTGATGGTATCATTGGTAGCTATAGCATTCTATTTATTGTATTTTGATAGTGGACTTTGAAATATATGCTACATTTTCTCTTCCATTATCATATGGAAGAAAAATTTCATGTCAAATTTCCTTAATGGAATGACCTGAGAGAAACTTCACATTGACTAGTGATTCATTATTCTTTGTTTTTGTTGCAATTTTATTTGATCATTGATCACAAGGTCAATCATAAGTGGAGGAGTTTTCTATTAAGATATTGAAAGGTTCAATTTTTTTTAACACTCTTGATAATACCTTCATGTGTATAAAACATATTTAAAAAAAAAAAGAACTCTTGTCTCTTAATTTTCCATTAGCGGAATGGGAGACAAAGAAGTTGAGCTCCATGTAGTTGAAGATTTTGAACTTGACCATTCAAATGAAGCAAATAATGAGGTTGGAAAGCGAGTTTATAAAGTATGGAAAGGTTGCAATTTAAGATTTATTTTTATGAAACTTATTTCATTGTTATATCTTTATATATTTTTGCAAGGATATAGCGGATATTTATCTTTTGTGTGTATGGTTGGTTTTTGCCAGGTTTTTCTTTTGGGTGGAAGGTTGATATTAACATGCAATAGCTTGAGGATATTAATTTCAATATTGTTTGGGATCATAATCCCAGTTATAGTATTTTGTGCTTTAATAGGGAGAAGCTTTGTGGAAATACTTCCACATGGGTTTGTAATTATGGTTATCAAGGTTAGTTTCACAACATATGTGATTATGAATCCTTTCTACCTATTATTTTTTATGGTTGGCCATTTATTCCATCTAATATATTATGTATTATTTTTTATGAACACTCCTTTTTGGCCTTGCTTGTTATGGTCTATTTGCTTTATGTTCCACTTTTGTTTTAAATTTCCTCAAAAATCATAGTAAATACTGGGTTTGTTAGATACACAACACCTTGGAAGTTTTATGTATAGATAATGATTTCCTTAATTGTTATGTAATACAACCTATTGTTACAATATATGGAATTCCTCACTCTATCAACATTATATTAAATTTTTATAAGATCCCTTACTATGGATAACATCATTGTATTAACTTACTATAAACAACATTGTATCAGTGTTTTCTGTAGTGGGCTTATTGCTAGTTTGGTGTATGGTAAATATAGTGGATTATTTTATCTTGCATTAAGTGTATCTCTGAGATGTATGCAATTTGTTGTTACAAGCCCATTGTTTGCATGTGATATATTTTCAATTAGAATTCTTGGGCTGATAAATCATTACTTGTGTTGCTTTAAAGTTCACATTTAAGCATGATTTTTTTTATAAGACTATCATAAATGTTTGATTTAACTTTTAGTTATATTTCACTTCCTTTCTCAAGTGATTCTTTCAACCTTCCCCTCAACATTCTTTCTCAAGTGTTGTTTGTTTGTATTTTGAGTTACCTATTGGTTGTTCATGTTCTAAGTTGACTATTGGTTGTTTGCATTCTGAGTTGACTATTGGTTGTTTGCACTATGTCCTGAGTGGTTGTTCATGCTCTGATTTGACTATTGGTTGTTTGTATTTTGAGTTAATTATTGGTTGTTTGCACTATATCCTAAGTGTTGTTAGTTGAGTGTTTGCTTTACATCTTGAGTGATGTTTTGAGGGCCATTGTTAGCTTGTAGTATAGCTCACTATAAGTGCTCTTTGCTTGGTAGCTTGGTCATTGAATAACATACTCCGCTTGATGACTTGGCTCACTAAATAATATGCTTTGCATAATGGATTTATTCATTGAATAATGCACTCATTTAAATGGATTGACTTAGGTGCTCCTCTAGTTGGGCACTATGCTAGTTTAGATTTAGGTGCTCCTTTGATTAAGTGCTATGTTGTTTCAGTTGAGGCAATGGTAAATTTTACTCCTTTATTTGATTCTAACATGCATTCTTATTAATCAAGTTAAAGTTGTGCTTTATTTTTCTCTAAAGAACCTTAACTATAAGACAAAAGTGTGAATGATTATTAAGAACCTGCTAGGATTGGCAACATTGGCCATTGATATTTCATTTTTATTATTTCTTCAAGATAATGAGTAGTGACAAGTAGTATCTTTGTTGGGAGTAGAGCACAAAGAGATGAATAAAGAACACATCATGCCATGGTTATGCATAAGGGGTAGTACCAAAAAAGTATTTATCAAATCGGGGTGAATCAATGTGAAAACTATATAAACTGTGGGGAGAATTTTTCAATTTTTTGAAGAAATTTTTTCAAAACATGGCGATTTTTTTTTTCAACTACAAGTATCAAAAAAATTATCAGAAGGCGACTGACAAAATGCAACTGGAAGAAGGCGATTGGAAGAAGGCGACTGACAGAAGATGAATGACACAAGGCGAATGGCAGAAGGTGATTGGTAGAAGGCGACTTGCAGAAGGTGACTGACATAAGGTGACTAACACAAGGCAACTGACAGAAGGTGACTAGTAGAAGGCAACTAGCAGAAGGCGACTGACACAAGGCGACTAGCAGAAGGTGACTAGTAGAAGACAACTGGTCGAAGGTGACTGACACAAGGCAACTATCATAAGGTGACTGGCAAAAATGTGACTGGTAGAAGGCGTCTAACATAAGGGGACTGCTACAAGGAAACTGGCAGAAGGTGACTGGTATAAGGTGACTGGTAGAAGGCGACTAGTAGAAGGAATCTAGTAAAATGCGACTAGTAGAAGGCGTCTAGCAGAAGGCATCTAGCAGAAGGCGAGTGGCACATGACAACTGACAGATTGTGAGTGGCACATGGCGACTAGTAGATGGCGAGTGGCAAAAGGTGAATGGTACTAGGTGACTGGAAGAAGGTGAGTGGTACATGGTGACTAACAAATAGTGAGTGGTGCAAGCTGACTGATAGATGGCGAGTGGCGCAAGGTGACTGACAAATGGCGAGTGGCACAAGGAAACTAGTAGATGGCGAGTGGAACAAGGTGACCGCCATAACTATAAATAAGATGGCACCACGTGTCCTCCTTTCCGCAATGTGTTGTTCATGCGTTAAATCCTACCATGCAAAAAATATATAAATTCATTTGTAGGGTCATTTGCAGCTTTTCCCAGAGTAACTTTAAAAAATTTTTCTAGAATTTTCAAGGCATTTTCCACAACGGTTTTAGAGCATTTTTAGAGTGTTTCCAAGTAATTTTAGTGCATTTTGATAGCTTTTTTAGAGCGTTTTGGCATCATTTTTATAAGGTTTTGTTAGAATTTTCCTACTTTTTAGAGATGGCTAGTTGTTCCTCCCCTCTTCTATCCAAATTTCATTTCAAGTACACCTTCTGCCCCAATATCAAGAGCATTTTCAACACTCTTGATAGATATTCCCAATGGATTTACACCGTTGGACTTGCTGGTGTGTTGAAGATGCCTCAGTTGAACATTAATGTTCAGTTGATGTAACAGATCATTTCTTGTTACAACCATGATGTGTGCACTATTTCGATCCATGTGGATAACAACAAAATTGTTTTTTCGGTTAAACCCTCCGATGTGTAGCGACTAATAGGGCTACCATTTTTGGATGGTGTACTGGTGAACAACCAGTATGCCTTAACCGACGATGATAAATCCACCCTAGGAAACCTTTACGCTGTTCATCCTGACAATCTAAAAGGTATAATTTGAAAATTTATTTTTTATTTAACATTAAATATTGTTCTGCTATAGTTTCATTTCTCTAAAAATGTTATCCTTGTTTTATTTTTTGTTTTCTAATAATTTTCTCTTTTTTTAGTCAATTCTTCTAAGTCCAAAATGGGCTTAAACATTTCGAATGTTGGAGATAAATTTCTATATTCTTGCATTGAATTTTTTTAGGCAAGGCTTATTCTGCAGGGGCAACCTACAAAAATACCTTTTTTGGCACTTTCTTTATTTCTTAATTGTATTAATTGCGATAAATTTGACTGGTGCACGCACATTTCCAACCTCCTAAAGCACGACATTTTGAGTGCCCAAAAAATTCAAGCATCTGCTTACACAGTGACTACCAACAATTTTATTTTTTGTTTATTTCAAGAAGCTTATTTCAACCTTCAACAAAGCAGTCCTCCCACTGCATTGCACCCCAACTTGTTGTCTATTGGCATGTCTGATGGGTAAACATATTTGTTAAAATATCTTTTTTTTTTTTTAATTTTATCTTTTTATTCTCTAATTTGTTTTTAAAAATAGAAAAGAGCATCTCAGTCTTCAAGTAAGAAGGATGTTGCATTTAGGATTCTAGAAGTATCTGTTGATTCCGACATGCAATCATAGTCATCACCAATGACTCCCAACAAATGTGTGAGGTCTGATGATGGTCGGATTCAGCATACACCTACAACACCTTTTACTGGAGAAAGAGTTATAGTCGACGTAGAAGAGGTTACCTCCAACCCACAAGGTAACCTTACTCTAAATTTTTAAAAAAATGCTTTTTTAAATGATTTATTTTTTTTGACTTAAAATTATATTTTTTTAATGTGTTTTACGTATTTTTAGACAAAGGGCAAATGGTTGAAACATCAATGGCTACAAGTTTGAGTCAGGTATGTATATTTTGAATAAATATTTTTTAATGCTATTGTTATTTACAAATGATTTATTTTATGTTCTTGTGTGAAACTTAATGGAGGGACCTCGTAGATTCAAAAGGCTAAAAAAAAGGATGGCTTCACCATCTGGCCCTCTATGACCATAGCCACAACCATAGCCATAACCATAGACACAGCAGGTTCAGGTCCACCCAAAGCAAGTTTAGGTCCATCCACTTCAGGTTCCACCTACGAGGAACCAATCATGCATGCGTGGTAAAACGTTCCTCACACTACCACCTCACCATACAATAAGTGCTACTGAGACAAAATGTGTCATCATCTAATATTTTTGTTGTATCGATATTAACCTTGGAGAATTTTTCAAATGTTGAGAGTGCATCTCAAATGCCCTCGGGAACTCTTGATTATGACTTTCTTTATCAGGGTATGAATCCTAAAAATTTCTCTTTAAAGGCAAGTGATATTCTTGAGGATGAAGAGGGCATTGATGGAGAAGAAGATGATGTCAATGTAGATGCCACCGAAGTTTCCCCCTCTGCCACACAACAAGTCATCACCCGTACTGTTACAAAATATGATATCCTAAATGTTTCTGAAAATGTGTTATTAGCCGATCCATGTAAAGTTGTAGTTCATAATACTCTTCTTTCGGATATTGATAAATTGAAGGAATGGGAATATCGGGTAAAGGTTTTTATTAAAGCCATCATTGGCCGATATAAGAATTTTTTAAAAAGAAAAGAGTTATTTCTCAAGATGGAGAATGAGCCCCAAAAGCTCAATGCATTGCTACATAAAGCTGAATCTGGCACTATGGAGGCCGAGTCTATATACAGAGATGAAATTCTTGTCGTTGTTATGAATCATTTGGAAAACCTCAATGCATAAGCCCAAGCATATTTCAATGAATGGGCACTTGATTAAAAAAAGTAGCAATTGCAGAAACAACACGACTTACAGCTGATGTAAGTTCTACATCTAACTAAAAAATATTTTTTTTGTTAAATATGTTTTGTTTATAAATATTAACCTTTTTTATTTCTGTTTTGTAGTCTAATTTCCAGCACCTAAAGCAACAAGTCAGTGCCATGAAAGTTTTGATCAAGACTGCCAAAATTAACATTAATAATGCTATTGAATTGAAGAAGAGGTTACAACAGATGGTTAGAGAAAATAATTACCTAAAGAAGGTTATCAAATATGGGGGCCTAGATTTTGAGGTTAAACTGAAATAAAAGGAGAAGGAACTGAATGCACCTTTCAAAGAAGATCCAATGAAGGAATAAAGTGCCTTGTTCTCAGGGATAAACACTACAACAGAAATTTTGGTTAGGGCTGGGGCATTAGAAGAAAAGGATATTGAGGTAGATGTGGGTGGATCTTCAGGAAACATTGAAAAACAATAGATCTTTGTTGTGTTGGGTTTCAAGTGAAACAAAAACTCTTTATATCTTTATATTTTTATAAATATTTAAGACTAGTATTTTTTTGAAAATTGAAATCAATGTTAGAGGTAATTTCTGAAATATTCATATTATCATTTTGAAGTTTTGTTTTTAATTATTGTTATGTTTTAATTTGAAGTGGAATAAACAATGTTTTATATATTTTGTTTGATATGTTTGATATCCTTTTTGAGAATTGAAATCAATGAATGAGACTATTGTCAAAAAATGTTTTATCTATTAGAAATTTTGTTTTCAATGTTGTTATGTTAAGATTATATGTGTTGATGTATTAAGTCATTTGAAGTGGAAGAAATAATGTTTGATATGTTTTGTAAATTGCAAATGAATGGTATCATTTTTTAGAATTGAAACAATGAATGAGACTATTTCTAAAAAAATATGTTATCTATTTGCAATTTTGTTTTGAATGTTGCTATATTATGATTATGTGTTGATGCATTAAGTAATTTTAAGTGGAAGAAATACTTTTTGATATGTTTTGTAAATTGTAAATGAATGGTATCATTTTTGAGAATTGAAACAATGAATGAGACTATTTTCAAAAAATGTGTTATCTATTGGAATTTTTGTTTTGAATGTTGTTATGTTAAGATTATATGTGTTGATGTATTAAGTAATTTGAACCAAAAGAAATAATTTTTGATATATATTGTAAATTGTAAATGAATGGTATCCTTTTTGAGAATTGAAACAATGAATGACTATTTTCGAAAAATATGTTATCTATTGGAAATTTTAAGTGGAAGAAATAATGTTTGATATGTATTGTAAATAACGAATGAATGATATCTTCTTTAGATATTGAATTCAATGAAAGAGAGTATGTTTTGATTATTTATGATGATGTAAAAGTTTTTTGTTCTTAATTTGAAGTGGAAGAAATAATGTTTGATATGTGTTATCTTTTTAAAACTTTGTTTTGAATGTTGTTATGTTTTGATTGTTTGTGTTGATATATTAAGTAATATTGAATTATGTGAATGCAGTAAGATGTTATTTTATGTTATATGAATTAATTTGAAATGTTAGAAAATACAACATAGGCAATTACTTTCATGAATAACAAATATTACAAGAAAAATAATGTAACATGTGAAATCAAATCAAATGAAATCAAATCAAATGATAGCATCCTTTCATTCAGATATGTGAAATCAAATCAAATAATAACATGTGAACTCAAATTAAATCAAATGAAAACATCCTTTCATTCTGATATGTGAAATCAAATCAAATGATAATATGTGAAATTAAATCAAATAATAACATGTGAAATTAAATCAAATAATAACATGTGAACTCAAATCAAAACAAATGATAACATCCTTTCATTCTGATATGTGAAATCAAAACAAATGATAGCATCCTTTCATTCTGATATGTGAAATCAAATCAAATTATAGCATCCTTTCATTCAGATATGTGAAATCAAATCAAATAATAACATGTGAACTCAAATTAAATCAAATGATAGCTTCCTATTTTTCTGATATGTGAAATCAAATCAAATGATAGCTTCTTCTCATTCTGATGTGTGAAATCAAATCAAATGATAATATGTGAAATAAAATCAAATGAATGCATCATTGCATCATAATGCTAGAAGTTGGAACAAAATCTTTTCAGATTGTACAAAATGTTCTGCACTCATTCCCAAAATTTATGTCGTCACAATATGACCAGTGTTACCATCATCCTCATCATTATCAATATTCGTTACACCTCTTCTCTCTGCCAAAGAACTCCAATGTGACAATGCTCTTTTGTAAGGAAACTCCTCCACCTCATAGGCCAACACATATACTCTCAAGCAATTCTCCAAATTTTTATCCAACCTATTTTGAACTTTAGATTTTATATATTAAAGTGCACTAAACACCCTTCATCTTCCATGGATCCAAAAATCATCATTTGACATAATTCATATAAATTAAAATATTCACTCATAGTATGTTTTAAGATAGTACTTGGTTGTAATATTCTCCACAAACATGAAATAGAACCTGCTTCATGACGGTTAGAGAGCTGTGAAACTTGAGTAGACATTTTTGTTCCAAAATATTTGGATTGTTTTGTCAAAAGATCTTTGTTCAGAATGCCATTGATTTCAATGCCATTGACTACAACACTTTGACTAAAATGGCCAGCAAGTCTGCCCATGTATTTGAGGAACAAAGAATTTATAATCTGGTATTTATTACAAGGATCCCAAAACATTGGATTTACCACACCCATAGCCTCTAGCAATTCATCTATTTGAAAATGATCTCTAATTTCTTTTGTCAATGATTCTGCTATTTGTTTTAGTTTAAGTTTTGTATCGTCCACAACCACATGAAATCTATTATAGGTTATGGGCATTTGCTCAAATTCATTTGTAGCTATATCCAATTACACACCATAACAATATATAGGTATTTTATTTCTTTGGACATTAATACATAGATGATCATTAATATTGAACTTCAAAAAATCTTTGAGGGCTATTCACACTTGTTAATGCTCTCCAAATCTCAAACAAGGGATCCATAAAATTTTGACCAAATGCATACATTATATCAATATGCATGCAAATTTGTATTCTCGCCCTGATGAAATCCACAATATAAATCAATATTTCTTGTGCAATTTTGATCAAAGTATTCATTTTTTCCAACATTGGAAGAATTCCACACAATGTGAGAATAGTTTCAAAGTCACTCATTCAAAAAAGTAAATCTTTAGCCTTATCAACCACCCTACGATTTGCATACATAAACCCTATCAAGGATTGATATTCTTTGAAAACTCTTAATATCGGTAGATACATCTAAATCCACCTAGTATCCACATCTTTCAATAATTTTTTACCTTCGGTAACTCCTAGTGCAAACTGTTGAAACCCTAAAAATATTTTTGGACTACGTGAAAAATATTCATGAATTTCATGGACAACCTCTTCCACTCTAGCAACATTTGTAAATGTATCCACAATTTTGTATGCAAGATTCATTCTGTGAGCCATGCAATGAATAGGGATCAAATATGGGGCAACCGATATTTGTAGTCTAACACAAAGACCATTCTTGTGTCCTTGCATTATAGCAACACCATCAAATCCTACACATATTAACTTAGTGGTTATTTCAATTTAATTCATTCCTACTTCTTTTAAACTAGTTACAACAACATTGTAAATGTTTTTTGCATTACAATTTTCCACCATTTTGTGTATTCTTAGTAAATGAGGTTGCCTTGAATGATTTTCCAATGTGTAAACATGCATGCAAATCCAAAATGTATTGTCAACTACAATCACCTCATAAATTGAAAGTGAAATGAATTTTACCTTTTTTACTTTCTCTCTAAGGTCATTCTGCTCAACCAATGACAAACATTTTACCATTTTTCAACCACTTCAATCTGACCAATGAGTGTTGGGTAAGTTCTGTATATTAGCTAGTCAAAGTAGAGATTTATAATCTATGAAATTAGACATAGGTCCACCCTTCTTAAGAATAGAAAATACAATAGCAAACTGCAAAATTTTTGAAGCTAAAGTTGACTTATTCATTTTTTGAAATTGGGCTTGAATCGTTGCACCTTTCTCAATCAATGTTTGCTTTTGTTTCATTTATTTATCATATTATTCCACATATCTCATATGTGTGCACTCTGATGCATCCTCCCACCTATAATTTTTTTGTGTTGCTCGATCACCTTCTTTTGTTTTGATATAAACCTTTCCACAATGTTTTTCTATTGTATCTTTCTTAAGTTGCAATCTATGCTCATTTTCGTGTTTCCAACTACAAATTACGCATCTTAATTCTGTTATATCATCACTACTATTCTCTGGCAGCACTAGCTCAATAAATGGAAATTCTAATATCCAATCAAGCTGAAATGATCTGTTAATTGTCAACCTAGATAACCTTGCACGTTTATTTTTTTAGATGAAGATTCTTCGAAAGTAGGGACTGCATAAGAACTATTAGTTTCTTTTCCACTTGGCATGTTAGATTCAAGAATCTCTTCATGTTTTTGTTCAATTTTATTGAGATTATCTTCATGTGTGGACTGTTGATTATCGTGGATATGTGGAAGTGGAGGAATACCAGGGTTAACAATGTTTTATGTAGAGATAATTCTAGTGTCAATAGTAGATTCATTATCACTATGGCATTTAAAAGCATACTAGTGTTTTCTATAGATAAAAGTGAACAAAGCCATCAACCAAAAAACACACTTCTTTATGAATTGAGGATATTATATTTAAAATTAACAAAGTAAACAAAATTAATTGTTGAGTAAAGGTGTTCATACCTTCAGTTTGTGTAGATGTTGATGGCAAAATGGATTTTGAATTATTAGGAAAGTATTTGAGGATACTCCTTTTATTGGAAGACTCTCCTCCCTTCTTTCCACTACCTGTAGTTGACATTTTTACCTGTATGAATAGAAGAATAACATGAACAAAGAACATTTTTAAATATGAAAATAATAGGTATAAAAGAGAACTACTACTAGAGACAACAAAATTTGTGACTGTCCCATGAATATTGTTCGCAGGTAGAATAAACCTCCTTATTGAGTGTATTAATAAAATGAAAAATAACATTTAATGGTAAAAGAAGCATACAGATAAATTGAGTCACCTTCTACCAGTCACCTTCTGCCACCTTCTACCAGTCGCCTTCTTCCAGTCGCCTTCTACCAATCACCTACTATCAGTCACCTTATGTCGATCACCTTCTATCAGTCGCATTCTATTAGTTGCCTTCTATTAGTCACCTTCTATCAATCACCTTCTACTAGTCACCTTCTATCAATCGCCTTCAATCAGTCACCTTCTACCAGTCGCCTTCTGCCAGTCGCATTCTACAAGTCACCTTCTACTAGTCACCTTCTTCGATCACCTTCTGCTAGTCACCTTTTGTTAGTCACCTTCTACCAGTTGCCTTCTGCTAGTCACCTTTTGTCAGTCACCTTCTATCAGTCACCTTCTACCAGTCGCTTTCTACTAGTCGCCTGCTTCTACTTGCCTTCTGCCAATCACCTTCTGGTAGTCTATGACTCTGGTTTTGTCAATACTCTGCTTTGTATCGTTCGCTATCCATAAAAAATTTATAATTGTATGGGAGTCGTTGTCAGGGTTAGATATATATAATGGGGTACAAGGGGCAATTTGGACGAGATATTTCTTATTTTAAATAAATTTAGGGTGAAAATTGGGCGAGAAACCTTATGATAACAAGGTGAATTTACCCTAAAAAAATTAGATCCCAAAATTTTTGGGAGAACGGGCCAACCTCTATGGTCCCAAAAATCATAAAATTGACATTTTGGAAATCTGAAAATTCATGCTAAATTGCAAAATTTGCCACTAAGCAAAACCCTGCATCATGCCAAAATTATCTGTATACAAGCACAAAGAAAAATAGGAAATGAAAATCCTTTCATTATTTATATTTGCAATGTATATCTCCACGTATTATTGGCCCTAATGATATGTGTAAAGAGTTGTAGAAGTACTTATCATAGAAATACATATGGTATCATCGATATGCTTAGATATGATGGTTATGACACTTAACACCATCATCTATGCATAATCACACGATTGATCATAACGAAAAACTATAGGTATATGTGCATCAATAACATTTAAAATTCCTTTATTAACTAATGTTGTTTTATAATGAAGAAATAGAACATGTCATTATAATGGTTGTCTCACTGCCTTGTTTGAGATGAGAAACATATTTGGTTAAATGATTACCAGCTCCCTCTTTTGTCAGATGTAATATTTTCCTAATACTTCATTCTATTTAGTTTTAGGGTAATCAAGTTAAATACTTATTGGATTCTTTTGATTGATGTCTACAAACTCTACAATTTTTGAATGGTCTTGAGAAAAATGGAAAAGGATATGCATTTTTGTGGTCCTATTTTTAACTAACTCGAAGGACTTTTGTGAATAAGTAGTTTTTAAAAATATTCTTTAACTTGATTCAACATTGTTCAATTTTAGAAATTTATATGGAAAAGATTATAGTTTCTATACTTAACCCTATATGGGAATAATACTATCAAATTCTACCAAGTTTTATGTTCCTTTGATATTGATAGGTTGATAGAGTCATAGTCTTATTATTTAACAATAAAGTTTGCAACTTCTTTTCAGCCATACTTCTAACTCTCTTTGTTTAATATGTGCAAGGTATTGAGCCTACATGAGACATTGGCTTCATATAGTAGTGTTCACTATGTAGGGACAATATTACCATAATTTTTTATTCTTTTAGACTTTGTTTTGAAGCCACCAAAATAAGCCAAGACCAGGTTCAAAAAGGAACATTAGCATGTAATTGCAGCTTATCTAGTTTAAAGTTGAAGCAACATAACTTGCCTTGTTTTTGTTTATGATTTATAATATTTCTATTTATTTCTTGCACAATTTCAACCAACTTCAGATGATGATTTACAAATTTTTTTAACTCAATGTTTGAGTAAAAAACTGGTAGTTCAGAGGCAAGGTGTATTATAACTATATTATTGAGTATTAAGATAAGTCACCATCCAATCTGAATATCACCTATGAAAGTATTTTGGGTAAGATGTGAATGGGATGCTATGGATTTTTAAGGAGCACCAGGGGGAATTCTAACTTTTTGAATCCTTATAGAATATCTTGTGTAAACATTCATAAAACTAGGCATCGGATTGCCTCTTTAGTCACTTGCTACTTTATAGATATTCACTTCATCCTTATCAATATCTATGGACCTACAAATCAGTAAGGTAGATTAGAATTTTGGAGAGATATTGAAGCATTTATGAGGAGTAAAGACCAAGAAACCTAATTCATGACCATTGGAGATTTTAATGCTATAACCAAGTTGAATAAAAAATTTAGAGGAATTATGAAATCGACCCAAAGTATGAAATATTTCTCAGGTTTTATTCAAAACAACAATATATGGGAAGTTGAGTTTGAGGAAGACAACTATACTTGGACCAACAACATGAGAGGCTAGAACCTAATAGCAAAAAAAATTATATAGATACATTCTCTCAGATCATTGTATAGATGAAGGAACTTGTGCTAAAATTAATACCTTAACAAGGATTGGTTTAGATCACTGGCCAATAAGAGTTAAAATGGTGGTAAGTGAATTAAAAAAAAAGATAATATTTTAAATATGAGTATATGTGGGAAGACCATCATCAATTTATTGATATGATAGCTCAAACATGGAATTATTTAGGAAATGATGAGTTGTATGCTCTTCCAAACCAAATTAAAGCTATGACATCTAGATTAGAAAAATGGAACAAAAACAATTTTGGAAATATTTTTGAGAAGAAAGAATAACTAAAATATAAGCTTTCAAAATTCCAAAAATATGATGAAAATAATACAAGCTTAGAGGAAAAGGAGTTGCTTAGTGAATATCATAATATTTTGAGTAAGGAAGAGAAATTCTGGAGATTAAAATCAATATGGGCTTGGTTAGAAAAAAGAAGATAAAAATACAAAGTTTTTCATAGGTTGGCTATAGTACATAGATCATATTATAGAATTAGTAGTTAAATCAACATAAGGGGTTTGGATTGAAGATTAAAATGAAATTAGAAAAGAGGTAAAGCTATTTTATCAAAATATTCTAGGTTCAGAGGAGACCGAAGTTCTTAATAATATTTTTTTTCAAGATGTTCCTTTAGTTATAACAAATGAAGACAATAGGAAACTGATGGAGCCTATTACTCTAGAAGAAGTTCATTTAGCTCTTTTCTCTTTTAATAAGAATAAATCCACAAGTCTATATGAGCTCTCTATAACTTTTTACCAATATAATAGGGATATACTAAAGGATTCTTTATTGGTGGAAGTGGAATAGTCTAGGGTAAAAAAATACATTCCTTATAAAATAAATGCAAATTATCTTACCCTCATTCCAAAAAAGAAGGATGTTGAATTGTTTGACTCTTTTAGACCCATAATCCTATGTAATATGGCATATAATATTATTTCCAAAGTGATGGTAAATATATTAAGTCCATTGTTAGATAAAATTATTTCAGAAGAGCAAGGATTATTTGTGAAAGGGAGACAAATTTTGGATGGGATCATAGTAGCTCATGAAGTTATACATTCTATAGCTTCAAGAAAAGAGAATGCTATGATATTAAAACTTGATATGAGTAAAGCCTATGATAGGGTTAAATGTGATTTTATTTTTGAAATTTTAGATAAGTTTGGTTTTGGGAATAAACGGGTTAGATGGATTAAAGCTTATGTCTCTATAGTTTCTTATTTAGTGTTGGTCAATGGGTTAGTGAAAAATATTTTAAAACCAAGAGAGGCCTTAGACAAGGAGATCCTCTATCTCCTTATTTGTTCATTATTATTGTATAAGTTTTGAGTAGGAACTTAAATAAGGCTTACAAATATGGGCTTATATGTGAACTTAAGGTTAGTAATAACATCTATAACATCACCTATTAATAGTTTATAGATGATACAACCCTTTTTGGAAAGGCAAGGATAAATGAGGCTAGAGCTTTGAATAAATTTTTAAAAGAGTACAAAAGAGCTTCAAGGCAAAAAATTAATAGGACTAAATCCAAATTTTACTTCCTTAACACTCCTGTTAATATCAAAGCAAGAATTTGTAGGTTTCTTCAAATGGAGGAGGTAAATTTACTAACAACTTATCTAGGGATGCCTTTATTTGAGGGGAGAATGAGGATAGATTTATGAAATCCATTTATTATTAAAGTTCAAAATAAACATCGATCTTGGAAAGGTATATGGTTATGATTAGCAGGAAGAGTGCAGTTAATTAATTCAGTCTTACAAGCCATTCCAACATATTATATGTCATTGTATTCTATGCTGAAATCAATTTTAAAAAGTTTAATATTTATTATGCGATCCTTTTTATGGTCATGTTTACATGATAAAAGAAAATTTTCTTTGGTGAAATGGAGCAAGTTGTGTGATGACAAAACTAGGGGAGGTCTTGGTTTAAGATCTCTTACAGATGTAAACTTAGCTCTTAGGGGAAAATTTATCTAGAGATTGTACAAAGAGAGTCAAAGAAAATGGGCAAGAATTCTTGTAAGTATGTTGATCCCAATGACCCAACTTTGATATTTACTGCATTCTCTCTTCCAAATGGTTATGCTCTTTGGAATGGTTTAAAAAAATCTATTAATATTATGATTAAAGGTTTAATATGGGTGGTGGAAACTCAAGAAAAAAATTCTATTTGGATGGATACTTGGTGTGATAAAAAACCACTCAGTTTAGATCTAGTTCTGAAACCTTGGATGAGATTGCTTCAAGATAAATATGGTGATAGGGTTTCAAAAATTTTGTACAAGGATCAAGAAGGAAGATACAAATGGAAAGAAGATTTTTTTACAAGTATACAAGACATTCATGCTAAGAGGCTATTAAGTAGAAATATAACAACTGTGATTATTCTGAGGGGTGCCAAGGAGAAATTGATTTGGGAGTTTAATAGCTCAAGAGAATACACAACAAGAAATGGATATAATATTCAACATCAACATAATAATAATATCACCATAATATGGAGAGATATTTGAGATATCCCAATCATTACTAAATTAAAAATGTTTTTTTGGCTAGTTGGTCATAGAAGCATTTTATCCCAGGATAACCTTATAAAAAGGGGTTTTCATGGCCCCTCTAAATGTGTTTTCTGTAATAAGGAGGAGGAGAGTATTGACCACCTCTTGGGACATTGCTCAATAGTTTGGAATCTATGATAATGGATTCTTAATATGTTTGGTTAATGCATGACGATGAATAGAAAAATTTAAGATTGGTTAAAGCAATTGTAGAGCACTTATAAAAGTGAGGCTTTACAGATAATATGAGATATATCAAAAGATACAATAATTTGGACTATATGGCTATAAAGAAAAATAATTTAGAGGTAATAAAAAAGAAAAATTGTTTAGCCATAGAGGATTTTAAACCAACCCTATCAACTCACCTAATCCCTATTTTTGAAGTAAAGAGTCTTGATAGATGGAGTCAAGCCGAATTATGATGTTGGGTACAAGATAAGTAAAAATAAGGTAAAGAATATAAAGTGGAAACCACCAGATGTGGAGTGGGTTAAATTCAATTTTTATGGAGTATATAAAGGAAATCTAGGACCAGTAGGAGGAGGAGGAATAATTAGAAGTAATAGAGGAGATATTTTGTCTCATTATGCTTAAAATAGTGGATTTAAGACAAATAATGAGGCTAAATCTTGGGAAGATTTAGAAGGGTTAAAAGTTTATAAAAAAATAAAATGGAATAGATTATGGATGAAAGGTGATTCTCTCATAGTAATAAATGCAATTTTGAGGAAAGCAAAGGCTCCATGGAACTGTTGGACACAAATCTTCCTAAGTACAATATTTCATCACTTGTGCACCCTAGACTTGGCCAACATTGAAAGGCCGAGAGAAAGAGAAGTCTCCCGGATCGATCTCCAGAGAGGGCTGGCTCCCAAACTAATCTAAACTGGTTTCAAGATAAGAGTGCGGGAAAGAAATGGAAAATACATAAAGAAAGGGAAATAATAGAAAGAGATAGAAATATGGCCACAGGTCGAAGTGTATAGTTTGGGACAGACTAACAGTAGGAATTCCACCAAATTTTATAATAGCATCTAATAAAGAGAAAGCAACAAAATTGAACTCACACCTTTGTAGAGATAACCTCTAGATCACATTTCAAAATCTACTCACTAACCAGCAACGTTCGAATTCAGAATGCAAAATTCAAGACTTAACAAAAAGAACATGAGCATAAACAAAAATGACTTTAAAAAAAAAAGGAATCACACACATAAGGATGCTCACAAATTTTAGAAGCCGAGTCTCTTCTATTGATGCAGAGAACTTAGAGAGTTTTCTTGCAAAATGTCTAACCCTTTTTTCCTTTAGATATACATAAATATTTATAGAGGTCTTCCCTCTCTTTTTTGCATCACGACATTTAAAACATAAAACAGATTTCAAAGAAGGGGTCCAAAAAATATGCACTTGAAAAGAGAAAACCATCCCCCTTAATCTGCCTCGAAGAAATCACATTCCTGCTTTTATGGATCAAAATGAAAAATCGAATGGAAACAAGGGACCATATTTCTCCATTAAATGATCGTTCTCGAGGCATGCTTGAAGCGTTAGGAGATCACGAACAAGAGCTTTTAATATTGGAGGCATCTTTAATTTTGGTGGCATCAAAAATTGCCTCATGTTCTTCTATCTTGCGCACATCGGTAATCAACAACATTTAATCTTTGAGCCTCTTTGACCATGATCTCAAAATTAGTTGGAGAGCTTTTATTTGATCCTTATCTTCTCCTCATGTTCTCCTATGCAATTCTGAAGGAAAAATGCGGACTGAACTATATCGGGCCTTTGTTGTTGCTTCTGTCGTGAAAATGTGACAGGTCACAAAAATGCGACATGTCACAAAATCGTGACACTTTTACCTTACTGCTCTCTCTTCTTGCCACCAGTCACAAAAATGCGACATGTGAAATCGTGACATCTTCTCTCGTTCAGATTTGTATCCATGACATGTCGTGAAATCATGACATTCTCCTCTGTCTGGCTTTGTTCGCTGCTCCTTATCATGAAAATGAAACATGTCACAAAATCGTGACATCTTCCTCTTGGCGCTGTCTTGTCTGCTTTATACCCGTGAAAATGCGACAGGTCACAAAAATGCGATAGGTCGTGAAAATGCGACATGTCACAAAATCGTGATGTTTTCTCCTTTTTGTCCTTCTATCTTCAAGTCATGAAATCGTGACATGTTTCTATCTTCTTGTACTTTGCACTTTTGCCCCACGAAATCATGACATGTCATGAAATCATGATAGTTTCTTGCCTTCTCCGTCGTTGCCGCTTCTTGTCATGATATCGTGACAAGTTCCTCTTGCTTGGCCTCGTTTCCAAAAATGTCACGATATCGCAACATCTTTCTCCACCTTGTGTTTATCTTTCAACCCTTCCATGATAATGTGACATGTCGTGATATCACGCCATTCCATACCATTTTCTCCTTGCTCGCTTTTCTGTCACGATATCGCAACAAGTTTCTTTGGCGCTCCTCTTTGCTGCTATATGTCGCGATATCGCAACATTTTTTATCACTCTGCTCTGTTGCTACTACAAGTCATGAAAACACGACATGTCACAATATTGTGACAACTTTTCATTTTAATGCTCCCTCACCGCAACAAGTCGTGAAACTCCAACATGTCTCGAGATCGTGACAGTTTGACTTCCTTACTTCCTTTGGCTATTTTGATCGTGAAAATGTGATAGGTCACGAAAATGCAACATGTCGCGATATCACGACATTTTCTATACTTAGCTGATTTCTGCATTTGGACGTCGTGAAACTGCAATAGGTCGCGATATCGTGACATCTTTTCTTTGCTTTGCTCTAACACAAAAATGTAGAGATTTTTACATTTTTCCTTTCAAAGTGCTACAATTTGTGCCTTCTTTTGCATGAATCAGTAACAACAAAAACAATGTGGTAAAAATGCCAACATCCTTGGTGGCTCGTGGGGTATATAGTTCTACTGTATGCATGAATCTCAGGCCTTTATCCATTGGGAAACAGAGTCAAGAAGCTGGAGGAGAAAAAAAATAAGTGCTGGTTTATGCTGGACATCTTTGCAGGCTGCTGCAACAAGCTCTTGTTGGCACTCAACACTCAAAAACAAGACCTTCAGTAGAAATTTATGGAAGAGCAGAAATTCCTTTATTTCTTGAGAACTACTGCACTTTACCTAGCTCATTTGAGCTAGGTAATCACCAGGTGCTATGAAAGGATCTCCATGGTAGTAGTGAAAAGCACCTGAATTGAAAAACAAAAATGAATGGAGTGATGGCCAGCAGCTATGCAGACTGTGGAACGGGAATGGGGAATGATGAAATGGTGGAATATGGAGGAGTAGAAATGGTAGATACAACAATTGAAGAAGGTGCTACTATGCTACCAGCTACTGGTTTTTGATGAAAACATCAGAGAGGGGAGTAGAAACAATAGTAGTGGCTTGATTATTTGCAAAAGGAGTAGGAGAGGAAGGGAATGAAGTAAGGAAGTGAAAGAAAGAAGTAGAGGGGAAGCCACTAACTGCTAGGAAGGAAAAGAAAAAGAAAGATAAATAAACATACCTATGGGCTCGCGTGCAAAAGGAGCCGAAGTTAACGAATTTTTTTTTTTTTTTTTTTTGATGTACAAGGTAACCCTTGAATTTAGCTATGAACTCTCAAGAGAGACACATACCCAAACATGGCTCTATGATCTCCTAGATCCTAGACCTTGAACAGACACTCATTGGTCTCTTGATTGATAATCAGCTCGAAGTCACCAAAGATTTGCAACTGTCGAGCTCCAAGTTTCTCAACCGTCTTAAGACCTAGGTAGGATCGTTGAATTCTAGAAGGTAATACTAGAATAGTCCCAGTGTCAGTGCCATTTTTGTATCGTGCTCCACTAAAATAGAGCTGATATGGCACAGAGTCTTGACCAACTTGATCAGGAGGCAACTCTACTTCAACCTCTTCAGGCTTTGTAATGGAGTAACAACCAATCTCATTTTCCATCATGGCATTAAAATTGAGCATTGAAAACTCATCCTCCAAGCAAATCTCATCCAGGACTTCATCCATCAAATCAAGATTGTCCAATTCCTCCGTTATCATGTTGACAGAATGTTTGGACTTTTCTTCTTCTTCCATATTCTCTATATGAAAATTAGAAGGCTTCTGATTGTCAATACGGATTCTTCTTCCTTTGAAAGGAATCTCCAAGTGAGAATAATCTAGAGAAAGGTAGCCTCCCAGTTTGGTAGTGAATTCTCTCGACAAACACATACTGAAATATGATTCCAAATCGACCACAACTATCTCCTGAATTACTATAATTTGAGGCATACTATGCATAACAATAGGAACATCCTTGATTACACCCACTATTTTCATGGGAGTCCCGTCCAACTACAAGACACCAGGGATACTTCTTGTATACTCCATACCCATGACTTCACAAATCGCCTTTGGCATGACAATTTTCGTAGCACCAGAATCAATCATGCAGTTGTGCACTATCCAACCCTCCATCCTGAGTGACAAATAAAATGGGGGTGGTCTATTTTTTCCAGTGGCTGAAGTAGTTAATGTTTGAGCAAAAATCATCTGGGTAGGATTCTTCTCATTATCTTTCATAGACTTCAATGATTCTTGTAACAAATCAACTTGCCCAGGTAATTGTAATGCATCATAGAGACTAACCTTGGCTAGAATCTTCTTCAATTATTTAACAATATTGTATGCAGATGCACCAAACTCCATATTTTCAATAGTGTCTTCATATTTGCTATCCGATATTGCTGAGTGGCTTCTACCCTCAGTATTTTAGTCAAAGATAGGTACTTGATATTTTCTTTGGCTCGTTCCTCTGTTTCAGCTCCTGCCTGCGAAGCTAAGGATTTTTCTTGCAATCTTTCCTTTGCTCATGGTGGCAAAAGATATTTTAATAGAACAGGTGAATCTAGATTTGGTATTGAAATAGGAGCTTTCACTTGTACTTGTTTCTTCTCATTTTGCATCTTCGGATCAGCCGATACCCTTAATGGTTCCATCTCTGTTGGATCTACAGTGACTGGCTTCTTCCTAGTTCTCGTGAGAACTGAGACTTGTTCTTCAGATGGAACCATAAAATTATGATCTACCTCAGTAATCATATTAACTTGTCCTCTAGAAGAGCTTGCGGCCAATGTTTGTACATAGTTCAAATGAACCATACAAGTCTCCTCACCATGTGGATCATTACATGTAGAGCACCAATATGTTCTTTCTGTAAGGCCAGATTCCTCATTCGTCAACACAGTCAGGTTCTTTTTTGGCACTCTGCTTGTTGAAGTCACTTGTTATCTAGTGATTGGTGGAGGTTGAAATATCTTGGGTTGGAAATCTCTCTCGACCTACTTTCTTTCAATAATTGTGATTTTATTTCCCATCGCTCTTATAGCTGAATTAGTAGATTGTACTTCTTGTAATAGGATTGTGTAAGGATCAATATTTGAGGGCGCAGGAGGTGCCGATATAGGTAGAGGTGCTAGCGATGCAGGTAATGCTAGGAATGAAGTGGGAGCTGGTAATTGCAAAATTCTTGGTGCAAGAAATTATGGAATAGTTAGAGCAGGGAGCTGGGGAACTGGAATGGGTGCGATCTAAGGCGCACTTGAGCTCCATGATGGAATAGGATACATGGAAGGCATAGGCTATGAAAATGAACCAGAATACAAATGCTTAGGAAGATCAGGTAAGATAGGCATTGTTACCTTTGGAGGAAGCCTGCCTATGACAATCAAGTCAGCTTCCGCCTTTTGCGCTTGTTCGAACAACTCTAGGAATGTATTCACGTTGGACTGTCGGATAGCCAAGCCAATGTCTGTGTTAAAAGCTCTGAGATAATAGAATGCAGCTAGCTCATGAGTGGGCCGAAGACCATCAGGAATTCTCTTCCAGCTTTTGGTAAATCTGACATTGAAGTCGGCTATCTCCTCTTGCGGGTGCCTTTGAATTGCATTAAATTGATGCAACAAGGAGTATGGATCAGCTTGTTCATGAAATTTTTTGACTAACAGTTCTCCTAATTGATCCCATGATGCAATAGTGCCTGGTTGCAATGATCGGTACCAATACAACAATTTCCCTCTCAATGACAACACCAACAATTTTATCATTACGTCTTCGTCCGTTATGTCATGGATATCTGCAAAAGAGGCTACATCGTGAATATGCTCATAAGCAGTTTTACTAGTACCATCATAGGTCGAAAAAGCTTTCAAAGCAGCTTGAGGGATTGGATTTTGTGCCAGTAAATTCAAGGCTCCCAAACTATTCCATGCCGATAACTTCCTTGGTGGAGGATGCTGGGCCATTTGGACTGGTGCGTGTGGCTGAAGAGGTGGAAAACTAGTAGCAGTACTAGATGAATTTGAAGGAACAGAAAATACACCAACAATTTGTGAGGATGTTGCAGAGGATGTAAGTGGTGGGGAGACCAAATTAGGGTGTCCGCTTAATTTTTGGTTGTCAAGTTCAAAAAACTCAATGGGATTTTTAGATTTTTTGGCCTATGATCTTGTGATCATGAAGTACAACTCTCACTGTCTCCACATTCGAAGGCTTCTGGGTAGTGCTGAGTCGCCAAATGTTCTAACTATATAGCATGAAGGCAAACATTAAAACTTAATACTATTGAAAGTGAAACTTTCAGGGTCCCACCGGGAGTGCCAAAAATTATTGGCATAGGTGGGTTTGTCAATTTGGAATAACACTTGTCCCACCGATTATGGATATTTCTGAGATAGAAACAGTCTATCCCACTAGGCGTGCCAAAAATTGTTGGACACAAATCTTCCTAAGTACAATATTTCATCACTTGTGTGCCCTAGACTCGGCCAACATTGAAAGTATGAGAGAAAGAGAAGTATCCCGGACGGATATCTAGAGAGGGCTGGCTCCCAAACTAATCTAAACTGGTTTCAAGATAAGAGTGCGAGAAAGAAATGGAAAATACAGAAAGAAAGGGAAATAACAGAAAGAGATAGAAATATGGCCACAGGCCGAAGTGTATAGTTTGGGATAGACTAACAACAGGAGTTCCACCAAGTTTTATAACAACATCTAATAAAGGGAAAGCAACAGAATTGAACTCACACCTTTGTAGAGATAACCTCCAGATCACATTTCAAAATCTACTCACTAACCAGCAACGTTTGAATTCAGAATGCAGAATTCAAGACTTAATAGCAAGAACATGAGCATAAATAGAAATGACTTTAAAATAGAAGGGAATCACACACATAAGGATGCTCACAAATTTCAGAAGCCGAGTCTCTTCTATTGATGCAGAGAACTTAGAGAGTTTTCTTGCAAAATGTCTAACACTTTTTTCATTTAGATATACATGAATATTTATAGAGGTCTTCCCTCTCTCTTTTGCATCACAGCATTTAAAACATAAAATAGATTTCGAAGAAGGGGTCCAAAAAATATGCACTTGAAAATAGAAAACCATCCCCCTTAATCTGCCTCGAAGAAATCACATTCCTGCTTTTATGGATCAAAATGGAAAATCGAATGGAAACAAGGGACCAGATTTCTCCATTAAATGATCATTCTCGGGGCATGCTTGAAGCGTTAGGATATCACGAACAAGAGATTTTAATACTGGAGGCGTCTTTAATTTTGGTGGCATCAAAAACTGCCTCATGTTCTTCTATCTTGCACACATCGGTAATCAGTAACATTTAATCTTTGAGCCTCTTTGACCACGATCTCAAAATCAGTTGGAGAGCTTTTATTTGATCCTTATCTTCTCCTCATGTTCTCCTATGCAATTCTAAAGGAAAAATGTGGACTAAACTGTATAGGGCCTTTGTTGTCGCTTCTGTCGCAAAAATGTGACAGGTCACGAAAATGCAACATATCGCGAAATCATGACACTTTTACCTTACTACTCTCTCTTCTTGCCACCAACCGCGAAAATGTGACATGTCGCGAAATCGTGACATCTTCTCTCGTTTAGCTTTGTCTCCATGACATGTCATGAAATCGTGACATTCTCCTCTGTCTGGCTTTGTTCGCTGCTCCTTATCGCAAAAATGAAACATGTCGCGAAATCGCGACATCTTCCTCTTGGCGCTATCTTGTCTGCTTTATACCCGTGAAAATGCGACAGGTCACGAAAATGCGACATGTCACAAAATCGTGACGTTTTCTCCATTTTGTCCTTCTGTCTTCAACAAGACATGAAATTGTGACATGTTTCATTCTTCTTGTACTTTGCACTTTTGCCCCGTGAAATCATGACATGTCGTGAAATCATGACAGTTTCTTGCCTTCTTCGTCGTTGTCGCTTCCTATCGTGATATCGCGACAAGTTCCTCTTGCTTGGCCTCGTTTCCAAAAATGTTGCGATATCATGACATCTTTCTCCACCTTGTGTTTATCTTTCAGCCCTTCCATGATAACATGACATGTCACGATATCGCACCATTCCGTACCATTTGCTCCTTGCTCACTTTTCTATCGTGATATCACGACAAGTTTCTTTGGCACTACTCTTTGCTGCTGTATGTCGCAATATCGTGACATTTTTTATCACTCTGCTCTGTTGCCACTGCAAGTCGTGAAAATGCGACATGTCGCGATATCGCGACAACTTTTCATTTTAATGCTCCCTCATCGCAACAAGTCGCAAAACTCCAACATGTCGCGATATCACGACAATTTGACTTCCTTGCTTCCTTTGGCTGTTTTGATCGTGAAAATGTGACAGGTCGCGTAAATGCGACATGTCATGATATCGCGACATTTTCCATACTTAGCTAATTTCTGCATTTGGACTCCGCAAAACTGCAACAGGTCGCGACATCTTTTCTTTGCTTTGCTCTAACACAAAAATGTAGAGATTTTTACATTTTTCCTTTCAAAGTGCTACAATTTGTGCCTTCTTTTGCATGAACAGTAACAACAAAAACAATGTGGCAAAAATGCTAACAAGAACATTCAAGAGATAATTGTGGAAATTCAACATCTTTCTAAAGAGTTTGAAGAAATTAGGTTTACACATATTAAGGGAAGAAAACAAATGTGGAGATAATCTAACCAATAGAGGGGTTTTGATTGAGGATCGTGAAGTTAAATTCTCCTTTACATGGTTAGAGGAAGTAGAAATTTTAGTTGAAGATGACAAAAAATGTTAATTGCCTAAATCAATAAATGATTAGGATTTACTTTAATGTTTTCCATCAGTAATATATGTTTTATTTTGTAACAATAATATGTTTTCATTTAGACTATTTATTATAATTTTTGTGGTTGCACTTGTGTTTTAGGAAGGAAACTAGCAATCCAGATTTGGTAAAGTGGACTATGATAGTGCAATATTTTGGAAATATTACTCTACTAAGATTCAAGACATTGATAGTAGAGATGAATTTTTGGCATTGTGAAGGCCGCTATAGAAAAATGTCAAGAAATTTGCTAAATTCTAGAGTAATTTTATGCATACAAATATTTGAAAAGATCCAAAAAATAAAAATAAAAAATTCAGATATTTTATATAAAATGATGTATGTTTTTGGCTATAGCATCTCAATTGAGATGAGAAGTGTATCTATTTGTAAACTCTCAAGATCTAAATAAGAGAGATGTAATTTGTCAAGTATGGGGGACTCGAGGACAACCCCTTATTATCAAGAAAAAAAATATGTCTTTTTATCACAATATTTTTTATTTATTTTTTTAATCAAATATATTTTACATCTTCATTAAAATGCTATGTTCTCACAATTAGCTCCTTGACAAAGAAAAAATCTTGCCTAGCTAGTGGTCTTTTAAAATTAAAATTTTACCAAGATGAAGATCAACATTTTAATTTATTTAATTATCTACAAATCATTTTCCTTCTCTGTAGATATGCCCTCATATCTAAGATATTTCCTCTAATAATTGATAATAAAAATTAACAATATTATTATTTATTATTTACCTCTAACAGATATGCTCACATTTCTAAGAGATTACCTCTAATAAATTAATTATAATGTGTAAATCTTGTTTAATTAAATATATACTTCCATCCTTTTTAATATTAATTTTAATCCTTCTAAGAAGTGCCCTAACCCTTGCCTCCCTAGAGGTAGTTGAAGTTCCATATGATTTTGAGTAAGTGGAGAGAATTTTGTTGGAATCTTGATACTTTCATTAAGAATTACATGATTAAAATACATTAGGATTGGCTAATACTAGCTAGTAGCTAAATAACTTAATTTAGACATAATTTTATCTTAGACCTAATTTAAACTATCCAATTAAATAATATTGTGTACATTGGATTCTAGATTGTCAACTCAAAATGCACTTTTTTTCTAGAATATAACAAACCTAAATAATGTAATAATGTATTTTTCTAACATCCTCCTTTATTACATTATTTGGGATATCAGACATTAGTGTCCCCCCTTAATCCTTAATGTAGAAAGAACAACCAAATATAATGCTTGGCCTTGGTTGTAGCTCTTGGATCCTTGCTTCTTGGTTGAGCTGCTTTAGCTCATGGTTTTGGTTGCTTCTGTTTAGGTAAATACCTCTAGGTCCACCTCTTGGTCTGCCTCTGGGTCTTTCACCTCTAGGTCCATCTTTGGGTCATTTTACTTCGAGGTTTGCCTCTAGGTCATCCTCTGGGTCTAAGAAAATTAAGTACTCTTAAAGTACTTAAGCAAAAGTGGGTTTGTTCTCACTTTGCTTTAACAACTATGAGTGTCCTTATTAAAATCTTCTCATCCTACTGAAGTGCATGAATAACTAGTCATTGCAACCATCAAGTGTATTAGAGTAGATTATTGTATACAAGGTTCAATATGTTGTTAAGTATGTTCCCCCTTGGGGTGAAACTCATATCATTGACGATTGGTGTAGTTCACCTTAAAATAATGTTTGATCCATTACAAGTGTGTTTATGAGGTACACTTATAGTGTTGAGAAGTGTCGGTCTCTATTGAAAATGCACTCCATACAAAAATATTTACAAAATTGAGCCAATAGAATCCCAAATTATAGGATGGGAAATGAAGAAGAAGCTTTTGAAATATCTGTATTTGTAGTCTTTAGAAGTCGATGTTGTTGTGTTGGATCACTAAGACATAATAGACTTTGAAAAACCTAGAAAATTTTTCTTCCAGTGAAATGTGCTCAAAAAACACTTTCCAACAAGTATAAATATTGATATACTAGGAAAGCATGAAAATTTACCTTGATTTATGAGAAATAATGTCTCCTTGGACAAAATAAAATAGAAGGGTAATTTTTTTTCCTCTAAACAAAATAAATTTAGAATTTTCCGTATCATTACAATTTTCCCTCCGAGAATGTTTCATTCTAAATAATTTTACAATGAGTAAAAAAATCATTAAATGAGCAATTTGTTATACCCTTTGTAATTTTTCCAAGTACTAGTACTATATGAATAGGAAAATGTGAATATTTGAAGGCTACTTAGCCTTTCCACTATCCATGTATGTATTTTTAAGAAATGCACAATTTGAAGCCATATTTGCAAAGGCTTTGAATTTCGATCTTGCATGTGGATAAAGTGTCTTTGTCGACCAATAAGGGAAGCTTTGACATATTAAAATGCCTTCAAAAAAGTAAATAATCCCCCAAGATTTGACCTGCATTTAACTTATTTACCATGGCAATCATTCGCACTGATGGTAGTTGTGGCAATGGATTGTCGTGTGTAGGGAAAAAACCGCAACGGTCTCTATATTAGGAGAAAATTATCATGGAACTCCAGGTAATGGTAATCGAAGATCATCAAGCGACGGATTCAGCCAGAAGTTCCATCCTCCTTTTTTTGGCTCACAAAGTTTGGTCTCCCATAGCATCTATTCATCCTTGCCATCTGTGTTTGGATCTTCTACAAGCTGAAACTAATGTCATGATTTCCATGACAGCCAGATCCTCCTTCAGCTAATTTTTCTTCCTTTATAAAATTAGTTTTAATAAACCTAATTTTTAGAATTTTTTTTAACCTTAAATTGAAGTAAATCCTTTGTTTTAATGTTATTATCACAAATGAATTTTTTATATATGTTCAAATCATGTAACAAGTTGTTACATATTTTTCCATACTTGAGGCTTTCCATGATGAGCATCATAACATATGTGTGAACATTCTACAAGAGAGGCAATAATATTGTTTTAAATTTGGACATAACTTTGAAATTTATTTCTAAAAATTCTATTATTTCTTTCTAGTGATAAATTCCAACAAATAATTGTAGGACCAAATATTTATAGAATACAAATTGTTTTAGCTTTAAAATAATTAGCCAACATTTTATCAATGTTGGAGCTATCCAATATATTTTTATATTTTTTAAAATGTAACCCCAAAATGGTTTTATGTTTCTAATTATTCTCACATAAGTCACATTGAAAGGTCCATAATATGTTTTATTTGTAGACTTTATTTTAAGAATCTTACTTTGAACTTCTCTAAAGATATATGGAGAGAATTTTAAGGCCTTGGAAAGAGCCTATAATGACCAAACATTCTTCAAATATAAAATATTTGGAATTAGGAAATTTTGATGAATTTAAATCCTCAAATCCTAGCTTGACTAAGTATCCACCATCTTTTTGATGCAAGAGCATCCAGTGGTGTAAGAGTGATCTTGCATCATCCAAAATTTGTAATGGTTTTTATTATTTTCTAAGTTTTTTTAGTTGTTTAGGGGATGGAAAAATAGACCTAACGATGAAAGAATCACCTCAATATCCTGAGTGGTTTGGGAGATATGTAAATTTTAAGGTGAAGACCCTACCAAAAATTGTGAAAATCCTACCAATAAAACTTGAAGGTCAATTTTGAAGGCCTTAGAGGCCTCATAGAGGGCTGAAAAATGGTTGTAATATCTTTTACAATGCTATTGTGTTATAAATCCTTTCGAGATATTTTTGAAAACATGCACTAATAGTCATTTCAAGCAAAGAGCGAGGAGTTAAGACCCCAAGAAGTTTACCTCCAAAATCTAAATTTCAAATGAATTGTTCTAGGAGGGAAATGGGGAAAACAGGGTATTAGAGAGAAATTTCGAAATTGTAAAGGGGTTTGGTCTATATCCTCATTTTCATGAAAATAAATACAAAGCTTTGGCTCAGATATTTTGCATTTTTCTCTATTTTTTAGTAGACTGCTTGTGTCCTGTTAATGTAGTTCTGCTTAACTTTTAATAGATTCTAAATACACTCATCCTCTTGTGAAGAACTCTTGAAGTGAAGTTCTACAATTTGTTTGAGTTCCTTTTCTTGAACTAGGTTACTAATAGAAATCCATGATTTAGAGTTGTTGCTCATATTAATAGTATTTGACTTTTGGACCTTTACAAGCTAGGCATGCTTGAGTTAATGTTGTCATATTGAGTCAGAGATAAGAAGATAAGAAATCAAACAAGTATGAAACCAAAAATTTTATAATTCCCTTTTTGGACCAATTGTAAACTATCTAATATCCATGTTGATGACCCTTAGAGTTGTGTTATTTTCCTTAATTATTTTATTGCATCAACAAAACCTATATATTTTTGAAGTAACATTTTTGTTAAATTTATTTCTTAATCTCTAAATTATCTCCACCCAAGCTTTGCCCTTAAGACCAAACTCATAAGCCTGCAAGTCTACTCCAATATTCTTTCCTTTTCAAACCTTATCTCACTTACAAAGAGGAAATCTAATTTTTCCACGCATCATTTCTAAAGATAACCTCTTTAAATTTAAATTTTATAAAATTTTAAGTCTATATTTACTAACAATTATGGAAGTGACATCATGTAAGTAGGAATGGATTGTAATGTAGTCTTTATGAGTTGTAGCCTTCTTACCATGGTTAAGAACTTACCTTTCAAACTCGATACAACAATATTTCATTCTATCTAAATAAGAGATCTAAAGCTTATTTTATTTACTTTATGAGACAAAGGAATACCTAAGTAGGTTTATGGAAATATTTTAATTTAAAACTGTAAAATATCCATAATAATTTGTTATAAATATAGGGCAATGTTAATTAAAAACTTTGTGGATTTTGTAGTATTAGTCAATTGTTTAGTAGCTTTCTCATAGCATGATAATGTTAATTTAAAATCTATGGCCACATTGACTAAGGGATGGTAAAAAATGTATCATCAACAATTGGAGATAATATTTGAAGGAGCTATTTTTCGTAACTTGGATACTTTTGATTTTTCCTACCATTTTTGCCTTTGAGAAAATACCCCATAATATTTTTGTAAGAATAATGAATAGATAAGGAGATAGTGGATTATCTTGGAAGAGTTCATAAGATGAATTGAAGTAACCAACAAAGAACCATTCCATTTAATCTATTCAAAAGACCTACAATCAAAACCAAACTTTTTGAGAATATCATGTCAAAAATTCTAGGAAACCTTATCATATGCTTTGTTCATATCTAATTCCATAAGCATATTTGATTTTTAATGAAACTAGGAGAATGCATAGCCTCCTATGCAATTATTATACCACTAAGAAATTGTTTACTATGAACAAAACCATGTTTATCTAAGATAAACTATCTAGAATGTGTTTCAACTTGTTTGCCATTATTTTCGAAATGATATTATAAATCATATTACAAAGTCTTATTGGATTAAAGTTATGAAAATATTGTCTTAAATTTCTTGGGAACCAATGTAATAAAAGTAGCTTTGATCTCACTTATTGTAGTATTCCTTTTTTTGACTTCTTCAACCACAACTAATATATCACTCTTCAATGAGGGGCTTTGTAGGAGACTTCCTATGGAAGTCCTATTCCATTTTTCTGCATCCCTTCCTCAACCCTGTCCTAGGTCCCTGATACTTTCCCATCTTCATTGGCACCTCCTTTTCCCATCCTTTTTGGCTGGAAGGTATTGTAGATGATCTCCTTTGGGGGGGAGATCATTGTTCCACTGTTTTGCACCTTTCCTTACCCTATGATGGGAAAACCTTTGTTCCATTGTTCTGCTTCATTGTCCTGCCATTTTCCTTTGGTGCTTGGGTTCTGGGATGGGTTTAGATTTTTCCCTGGGACTTTTCTTGGGTTTTTTGGACCTTTCATGGTTTTTCCTTGAAATTTCCTTTTTTCTCAGGTTGTTTTTGGAAATCTTCTTCACAATTGTTCTTAGAGGATCTTCAATTTTGGTTTGTTGTATCTGAGGATTTATGGCTTCATGAGCAGTTTTGCACACATCCTTTTGGTTTGGAGGACCATGCACTTTATACTTTGACTCTGCTCTTTGGGTTTGAAGTGATGGCTCTTGCAGAATTTTAGCTCCTTTCATGGCCTTTAGGGGGCCTTTGTTCTTCTTATTATTGATTCCTTTTAGGACTTCCTCTTCTGTATCCTTGAAGCTATTTTCTGGTGGGTCTAAGGAATTTTGGCTTCACGAGCAATTTTGCACAGCATCCTTTTAGTTTTGGAGGAGAAACATGTACTTTATACTGTGACTCTGCTCTTTGGTTTCGTGGTGGTGGATCCTGTGGGTTTTCAGTTCCTTTCGTGGCTTTGGGGTTGACCTCTGCTTTTATTTCTTTTGGCTCCTTGTGGGATTTCCTTTTCTACATCCTTGAAGCTTTAGTGTCGAAGGTTTTCTGGGATGCCTGGATGTTACTTTCATTTTGGGCTCTAATTTCTGTAGTCGTGCCTCCTTATTTTTGGTTTCATGTGCACTTTCTCATATTTTCCTTAAGATGTGCTATTTTGTTGCTGTTGTTTCCTCCTTTGGGCTATTGTTTCTTGAAGACTTCATTTTTTCTACTTGAGGAATTTGTATCCTGGTAAGTTCCTCTTGTTCCTGATCCAATGATGCACCTTATTTCAAGATATTGTTCCATTACATGAGGATTTCATGGCCTACGAAATTCCTCTTTATGTTGCTTCATTTTTTAGGCTTTCAGGGAGTGGTTTTCCTAGTTTTCATAATCTTAAACCATCCCTGTGTGATTCCTGTCCTTGTTCTAGAGGGATTCATAGTTTCTCTGATCCACTGCTCCACCCATTTATTCAGGGTGGTTTTTTAGATTCATTTTGGTTTTCCCCTGCATGGGAAGTAGTTTTTTCTTGGGTTCTGGTTTCCCAAGGGTGGTTTCTGGTTTTCCCACCCTTGGGAGGATTCAAATTTTAAATTTTGGCTCTTGTCCTTTTCATACCTTTGGGAAGTTTTAATATGTTTGTTGGAATATTGGGCTATTTGGCACTTTTTCCCGTCCTTGAAAAGCTTCAAATTCCTTGTTTAGCGCCTAAAGTTTCAAATTTGCTTTTTTTGCGGGCTTTCTTTTCCTGCATGATTTTCCTCTGCATGTTTCCTTTCTTCCATCCTTTTCCTGCTTCCTTTGCGCCTTCCTTTGCATTTTCCTTTTTTGTATCCTCAGGCACTTTCCACCTTTTGTTCTTTTTGGTTTTCCTCAAGCATGTCCGTTTGCCCTTCCTTGGACGTCTTCCTTTTGTTGTAATCAAGATTCAATATAATCAGGTTTTGGGATCCTTGATAAAAACCCACTTTTAATTTAACCTACCAAAAAAACATATCACTCTTCAATAAATATAAAAAAATATGAATGAAAATTATTGGAAATGCATTGGGGTACCTTAAAAAGAGAATCATTTCATGTAGCTCCTTTATAGATATCTTCTTTTATCAATCTTTCATTTTGTTTTTGTATGATAATTGGTGGAATATTTTGTAAACGCTTATCTTGTACCTCCTTATCTTGCCCAATATATGACAAAATATTTTTGAAATAATTTATTTCATTTTCCTTATATCTTCTTCTTCCTTAATATTTCTTTCATATAGAGTTCAAATATTTTTGATGCAAGGAAAAGAAAAAATTTCCTGCAGTAATAATTTTTTTTTGTATTTCTATCTTCTTATTTGAGTCATTTCCATTAGATTTTTGAAATCAATATGTCTTCTCTTTTTTCAATGCATTACAATAATCATTACATTAAAATATTATCCATTCCATTGACTTCTACTATCATAAACTTCTGAGCTTAGATTCAATTTCTTTCATTTTCTTGGAAATGTTACTAAAATATTTGGTACTCTAAATTTTCATTTGTTCCTTTAAATATTTTATCTTCTGAACAAACTTGTACATATATGATCCTTCAAAATTTGCATTATCCTACCATAATATAACCATTCAGAAGAAATAAGGGTCTTTGAGCCATACATACTGGATTTGAAATGGCTTTGGATGACCATTATTGGATAAATTACAAGCCGAAAGAATGGGTTTGTGATCCAATTTTTCCTATAAAAGAATATCTAAAGAGATTGTATAATCTCTTTGTAAACAAGAATCTATCTAATATTTCTATTATATGAGTTTTCCCAATGCATCTATTATTTATATTGAAAACTTGAAGGACTAACATTCTAAAGGCCATTTGGATTGACATATAAAGTAAAGCAAAATCTTGCATTGATTTTGACCATTATGGAGTACCACCCTTTTATTTTGAAGGAGATAGAATAATGTTGAAATCATCCCAAGAAACCATAGATCAAAATTATGAATCATCAATCTATTTAACAAAAATGTGCTACAATTTTGTTTAAATAATATGTTAATGTCCTTCCAATATTTATTTAAAAAATATATGTTAATGTCCTTTTAAGAGATTTCATATCGTTTCTTGGAAATAAATATGTAGTAGAAAGTATCAAGGTGGTTTGGACCTTAGGAATATTTATTATATGAATAAAGCCCTTTTGGCTAAACAAGGTTGGAAATTGGTCAGTAAGGAGGATGTGGGTTGGATTCATATTGTCTTGAAAAAGTATTTAACTTAGAATAAAATTTTATTTGAGGACCTTCTTCCCTCTTTGCGTTTGACTTTTTGGCAGGGTTTGTTGAAGTCAAGATACACTATCTTAAAGGGTTTTAGATGAGATATTGAGAATGAGAATACAATTGACTTTTGGGAGGATCCATGGCTATTGTATTGGCCCCTTTCTCATGACCCATCCTTTATTGAAGTAGAATGAGTAACTAGAGATATATTTGGGATGAAAGTAGCTATTTTTTTGGAAACTTATAATAGAAAAAATAAGTGGAGATTCTTGGATTTACACCCTTTCTCAGGTTGAGAAGGATGCCTAGTAGTTAATTTTAGGTAAACTATGATTCTAGGTGGTAAAGAGTGGGGAAAAGGAGGAATTCATATTTTGGAAAGGTGAAAAATATGGTTCATTTTTGGTAAAGTCTATTTTTTAGCTTATGGATGATAGCTCTCAGGCTTGGTTCCCTCCTTTTAAAATTTGGTCCAAGTATCTCACTCCTAAAGTTAATATTTCTTCTTCCAATGTTAAAGGAAGAAGAAGCTTCTGAAATATCTGTATTTGTAGTATTTAGAAGTCGATGTTGTTGTGTTGGATCACTAAGACATAATAGACTTTGACAAACCTAGAAAATTTTGCTTCCAGTGAAATGTGCTCGAAAAACACTTTTCAACAAGTATAAATATTGATATACTAGGAAAGCATGAAAATTTACCTTGATTTATGAGAAATAATGTCTCCTTGGACAAAATAAAATAGAAGGGTAATTTTTTTTCCTCTAAACAAAATTAATTTGGAATTTTCTGCATCATTACAATTTTCCCTCCGAGAATGTTTCATTCTAAATAATTTTACAATGAGTAAAAAAATCATTAAATGAGCAATTTGTTATACCCTTTGTAATTTTTCCAAGTACTAGTACTATATGAATAGGAAAATGTGAATATTTGAAGGCTACTTAGCCTTTCCACTATCCATGTATGTATTTTTAAGAAATGCACAATTTGAAGCCATATTTGCAAAGGCTTTGAATTTCGGTCTTGCATGTGGATAAAGTGTCTTTGTCGACCAATAAGGGAAGCTTTGACATATTAAAATGCCTTCAAAAAAGTAAATAATCCCCCAAGATTTGACCTGCATTTAACTTATTTACCATGGCAATCATTCGCACTGATGGTAGTTGTGGCAATGGATTGTCATGTGTAGGGAAAAAACCGCAACGGTCTCTATATTAGGAGAAAATTATCATGGAACTCCAGGTAATGGTAATCAAAGATCATCAAGCGGTGGATTCAGCCAGAAGTTCCATCCTCCTTTTTCTGGCTCACAAAGTTTGGTCTCCCATAGCATCTATTCATCCTTGCCATCTGTGTTTGGATCTTCTACAAGCTGAAACTAATGTCATGATTTCCATGACAGCCAGATCCTCCTTCAGCTAATTTTTCTTCCTTTATAAAATTAGTTTTAATAAACCTAAATTTTAGATTTTTTTAACCTTAAATTGAAGTAAATCCTTTGTTTTAATGTTATTATCACAAATGAATTTTTTATATATGTTCAAATCATGTAACAAGTTGTTACATATTTTTCCATACTTGAGGCTTTCCATGATGAGCATCATAACATATGTGTGAACATTCTACAAGAGAGGCAATAATATTGTTTTAAATTTGGACATAACTTTGAAATTTATTTCTAAAAATTCTATTATTTCTTTCTAGTGATAAATTCCAACAAATAATTGTAGGACCAAATATTTATAGAATACAAATTGTTTTAGCTTTAAAATAATTAGCCCAACATTTTATCAATGTTGGAGCTATCCAATATGTTTTTATATTTTTTAAAATGTAACCTTAAAATGGTTTTATGTTTCTAATTATTCTCACATAAGTCACATTGAAAGGTCCATAATATCTTTTATTTGTAGACTCTCTTTTAATAATCTTACTTTGAACTTCTCTAAAGACATATGGAGAGAATTTTGAGGCCTTGGAAAGAGCCTATAGTGACCAAACATTCTTCAAATATAAAATATTTGGAATTAGGAAATTTTGATGAATTTAAATCCTCAAATCCTAGCTTGACTAAGTATCCACCATCTTTTTGATGCAAGAGCATCCAATGGTGTAAGAGTGATCTTGCATCATGCAAAATTTGTAATGGTTTTTATTATTTTCTAAGTTTTTTTAGTTTATTAGGGGATGGAAAAATAGACGTAACGATGAAAGAATCACCTCAATATCCTGAGTGGTTTGGGAGATATGTAAATTTTAAGGTGAAGACCCTACCAAAAATAGTGAAAATCCTACCACTAAAACTTGAAGGTCAATTTTGAAGGCCTTAGAGGCCTCGTAGAGGGCTGAAAATGGTTGTAATATCTTTTACAATGCTATTGTGTTATAAATCATTTCGAGATATTTTTTAAAACATGCACTAATAGTCATTTCAAGCAATGAGCGAGGAGTTATGACCCCGAGAAGTTTGCCTCCAAAATCTAAATTTGAAATGAATTGTTCTAGGTGGGAAAAGGGGAAAACAAGGTATTAGAGGGAAATTTCAAAATTGTAAAGGGGTCTGGTCTGTATCCTCATTTTCATGAAAATAAATACAAAGCTTTGGCTCAAATATTGCATTTTTCTCTATTTTTCAGAATATTGTTTGTGTTCTGTTAATGTAGTTCTGCTTCACTTTTAATAGATTCTAAATACACTCATCCTCTTGTGAAGAAATCTTGAAGTGAAGTTCTACAATTTATTTGAGTTCCTTTTCTTGAACTAGGTTATTAATAGAAATCCATGATTTAGATTTGTTGCTCATATTAATAGTCTTTGAATTTTGGACCTTTACAAGCTAGGCATGCTTGAGTTAATGTTGTCATATTGAGTCAGAGATAAGAAGATAAGACATCAACCAAGCATCAAACCAAAAATTTTATAATTCCCTTTTTGGACCAATTGTAAACTATCTAATATCCATGTTGATGACCCTTAGAGTTGGGTTATTTTCCTTAATTATTTTATGGCATCAACAGAACCTATATATTTTTGAAGCAACATTTTTGTTAAATTTTTTCTTAATCTCTAAATTATATCCACCCAAGCTTTGCCCTTAAGACCAAACTCATAAGTCTCCAAGTCTACTCCAATATTCTTTCCTTTTCAAACCCTATCTCACTTACAAAGAGGAAATCTAATTTTTTCCATGCATCATTTCTAAAGAAAACCTCTTTAAATTTAAATTTTATTAAATTTTAAGGCTATATTTTTTACTAACAATTATGGAAGTGACATCATGTAAGTAGGAATGGATTGTAATGTAGTCTTTATGAGTTGTAGTCTTCTTACCATGGTTAAGAACTTACCTTTATAACTTGATGAAATAATATTTCATTCTATCTAAACAAGAGATGTAAAGCTTCTTTTATTTACTTTATGAGACAAAGGAATACCTAAGTATGTTTATGGAAATATTTTAATTTAAAACTGTAAAATATCCATAATAATTTGTTATAAATCTAGGGCAATGTTAATTAAAAACTTTATGGATTTTGTAGTATTAGTCAATTGTTTAGTAGCTTTCTCATAGCATGATAATATTAATTTAAAATCTATGGCCACATTGACTAAGAGATGGTAAAAAATGTATCATCAACAATTGGAGATAATATTTGAAGGAGCTATTTTTCGTAACTTGGATACTTTTGATTTTTCCTTCCATTTTTGCCTTTGAGAAAATGCCCCATAATATTTTTGTAAGAATAATGAATAGATAAGGAGATAGTGGATTATCTTGGCAGAGTTCATAAGATGAATTGAAGTAACCAACAAAGAACCATTCCATTTAATCTATTCAAAAGACCTACAATCAAAACCAAACTTTTTGAGAATATCATATCAAAAATTCTAGGAAACCTTATCATATGCCTTGTTCATATCTAATTCCATAAGCATATTTGATTTTTAATGAAACTAAGAGAATGTATAGCCTCCTATGCAATTATTATACCATTAAGAAGTTGTTTACTATGAACAAAACCATGTTTCTCTAATATAAACTATCTAGAATGTGTTTCAACTTGTTTGCCATTATTTTTGAAATGATATTATAAATCATATTACAAAGGCTTATTGGATTAAAGTTATGAAAATATTGTCTTAAATTTCTTGGGAACCAATGTAATAAAAGTAGCTTTGATCTCACTTATTTTAGTCTTCCTTTTTTTGACTTCTTCAACCACAACTAATATATCACTCTTCAATGAGGGGCTCTGTAGGAGACTTCCTATGGAAGTCCTATTCCATTTTTTTGCATCCTTTCCTCGACCTTGTCCTAGGTCCCTGATACTTTCCCATATTTCGTGGCACCTCCTTTTCCCATCCTTTTCGGCTAGAAGGTATTGTAGACAATCTCCTTTGGGGGGGAGATCATTGTTCCACTGTTTTGCACCTTTCCTTGCCCTATGATGGGAAAAACTTTGTTCCATTGTTCTGTTTCATTGTCCTACCCTTTTCCTTTGGTTCTTGGGTTCTGGGATGGGTTTAGGTTTTTCCCTAAGACTTTTCTTGGGTTTTTTGGACCTTTCAGGGTTTTTCCTTGAAATTTCCTTTTTCTCAGGTTGTTTTTGGAAGTCTTCTTCACAATTTTTCTTAGAGGATCTTCAGTTGTGGTTTGTTGTATCTAAGGAGTTCTGGCTTCATGAGCAGTTTTGCACATCCTTTTGGTTTGGAGTACCATGCACTTTATACTGTGACTTTGCTCTTTGGGTTTGAAGTGATGGTTCTTGTGGGATTTTATCTCCTTTCATGGCCTTTAGGGGGCCTTTGTTATTCTTGTTGTTGATTCCTTTTAGTACTTCGTCTTCTGTGTCATTGAATTTGTTTGTTGATGAGTCTGAGGAATTTTGGCTTCATGAGCAGTTTTGCATAACATCCTTTCGATTTTGGAGGAGGACCGTGTGCTTTCTACTGTGAATCTGCTCTTTGGGTTTTTTTTGGTGGATCCTATAGGTTTTAAGTTCCTTTTATGGCTTTGGGGTTGGCCTCTACTTTTCTTATTGCT
The DNA here is from genome assembly GCA_028583015.1 of Wollemia nobilis. Classification (NCBI taxonomy): domain Eukaryota; kingdom Viridiplantae; phylum Streptophyta; class Pinopsida; order Araucariales; family Araucariaceae; genus Wollemia; species Wollemia nobilis. The sequence continues at coordinate 479,118 of JAQPPZ010016819.1, read as the reverse complement.
AAATCCTTGCGGGATTTTATTTTCTACGTCCTTGAAGCTTTGGTGTTGAAGGTTGTATGGGATGCCTGGTTGATTCCTTTTGTTTTGGGATCTAATGTCTACAGTCATGCCTCCTTCTTTTTGGGTTCTTGTGGCACTTTCCCATTCCTTTAGATGTGTTGGTCTATTGTTGTTGTTTTCTCCTTTGGGTTATTGTTTCTTTAAGTCTTCTTTTTTTCTACTTGAGGAATTTGTAGCCTGGGAAGTTCCTCTTGTTCTTGATCCAACGATGCACCTTATTTCAGGCTATTGTTCCATTGCATGAGGATTTCATGGCCTGCAAAATTCCTCTTTATGTTGCTTCATTTTTTAGGCTTTCAGGGAGTGGTTTTCCTAGTTTTCATAATCTTAAACCATCCCTGTGTGATTCCTGTCCCTGTTCTAGCGGGATTCACATTTTTTTTTATCCACTGCTCCACCCATTTGTTCAGGGTGGTTTTTTAGATTCATTTTATTTTTTCCCTGCGTGGGAAGTAATTTTTTCTCGGGTTCTAGTTTCCCAAGGGCGGTTTCTGGTTTTCCCACCCTTGGGAGGATTCAAATTTTAAATTTTGGATATTGTTATTTTCCTGCCTTTGGGAAGTTTTAATTGGTTTGTCGGTAGATTGGGCTGTTTGGCCCTTTTTTCCATCCTTGGAAAGCTTCAAATTCCTTATTTAGTGCCTAAAGTTTCAAATTTGCTTTTCTGGCGGGCTTTCTTTTCTTGCATGATTTTCCTCTGCAGGTTTCCTTGCTTTCGTCCTTTTCCTACTTCCTTTGCGCCTTCCTTTACGTTTTTCTTTTTTGGATCCTCTGGCGCTTTCCACATTTTGTTCCTTTTGGTTTTCCTCAAGCATGTCATGTTGTCCTTCCTTGGATGTCTTCCTTTTGTTGTAATCAAGATTCAATGTAATCAAGTTTTGGGATCCTTGATAAAAACCCACTTTTAATTTAACCTAAAAAAAACATATCACTCTTCAATAAATATCAAAAAATTATAAACATAAAAAATCATTTATTAATATATATAAATTTATATATATTAATAAATGACAAAAAGTATGATAATAAAATGTTCATATATATAATTATATTTGTATAATATATATATGAAAAATATAAAAGGAATAAACTTGTACATATATATGTGAGCATAATAAAATATAAATTATTTTATATACATTCATAGAATAATAAAAATATATATAATAATAAAATTTATAAATATATATTTATATATATTTATAGACTAAAGAAAATGATATAATGAAAATCCAATAAACAATTAAAATCATGCATTTTAAAAGTTTCGTTTTGTTTTAACATCTCCGAAGGTTTGTTTTAGAAATCGTATTGATGTTAGGGTTTTAATGTCTGCAGGTCATGAGCGAACGACAGGGAATCGAGGAATGATATGCCAAGGTATATGGCAGCACTAGGGCATCGGATGATGAGGCCGCTTATTTGACAGTGTTGCAGTGCAGTCTGGAGACAACGTGGCATCTGACATCTGCATATAGGCGGAGAGATGGACAGAGCACAATAGTATAATAGAAGCTCCGACGGGATAGGTAGCAATGAGTTGAGGTAGTCACGCATTCCAGAAAATGAAATCAGCAAGTTTTGACAACGGTTTTAAGACATCGAAACCAAAACGAGGCTTGTGATTAAATAGCAATCACTTAAATACTAGAGGTCAGTGAAACTCCGTGAATACCTTCGCATCAAAACGAGAGGATATTACCCCACAGATTCAACACAGCCAGTGTAGAGTTCATGGCGATACTTTTATACAACGTGATGAAGAGTTCAAATGCACCCGAATGCAGATTTAGCGGTAGTTATTGACAGTCTCAAACAAGCGCAGGATGGCAACGCAGCACAATGGGGAAGCATTGAGGCACCAGAGGGATATCAAGCGCTTATCGAATGAGCAGCGAAAGCTAGATGAGACGACAACATCATGTTGTTTATCCAAACGTAGATCAACGCAGCAAAGATGAAGACATTGCGATGAAGAAGTTATTGTTTGGTCGGAGAGGAAGTTGGGCAGTATAGAAGACCATATGTTTACTGATTGTCTTCTAACGATCGTAGTTCGGATACATAGATGACATCCACTGAAGTGCATAGCATAGAAATCATGGATAGAAATAGTGTGGCTGAGGGTCGTTGAGATCTTGGACGTCCAACAAGGCATCTCGAACAACATAGGCAATAGATACATTTTGGAGGATGCTGCACAATGGGGAATACGTTAAATGGCACGGAATCGATGCATGTTTTAAAGCAAAGGCCTTCAAAAATAAAATATTAATTAAATAATGTTTGAAAAGGGGAGTTCCTTTGTTTGATAACTCCGGTCAAGCTACAACATGGATGAAAAGATACAGTGCAGACGCAGCTTGTCTACCAGCGAGAACAATGACGAAATCCGCGGTGATGGAAGCTGTGGATTCAGAGAAATTGAAGAGTTTATAGACAATATTAAATGCGCTATCGAAAGAAGAAGATTGGATGCGGATTCGACCATGCAAAGCATTGGGCAATTTTGAAAAAGAGTAGAGGGGGTCTGGTTTATCAATGATTATTTTAAATTTTTAACACTAATTTCTCGTGTGCGTAGGGATATAGTGGTCGGTGGCCACACCGTAGCATAACGTTCATAGTCGTGAATTGTGGAGAATGGAAATCGAGGTATATATTGCAAAGAACGTATCCAGATAAGATTTGAAGGAGGAGCCCTGAAGCTGATGACGTGGTCTGATGACCACCAGACGAATCTCTAGTCAGGCAGAACAGTAACCAATTCGAAGAATAGTTCGTGGCAGTTTCAAATTTGGAGACTTGGGCATGGATGAAAGTATTTGGGTAAATTATAGCATGCGTAGGTTGTGGAACCATGGCACCAAAGGCTATGATGAGTATGGGAGAGCACCATTCGATTACGGAGGACTGTTATAGTGACCGGTAACAAGGATGCCAGAAACTATGTGTGCGTAGTATGGAAGTTAACCAACACACAATGGCAGATTATTCAAGTTTTAAACGACGTAGATATGCAGAGTAGGTATTGCTAGCAGGGTTTTCAAGCACCGAGCAGCGCGCGAGAATAATAAGGTAAAAAACACAGATAGCTATCGTAGCTGGCGAATGACAGTCTACCAACAATTGAAAGGCGTGAGTTGCAAGTGATTTGGCACCGCAGGATTCGACCAGGCGAGAGTACAGCCTGGCACTAGTAGTGAAGCAGCCATAACGTAAATTTGATAGAGAGACGGGTCATCTAACTATCATAACGGGTACAACACTAGCATATCGGCAGTGTTCGATCAAGTATATGGAAACGACTACATTTTGTTTAGACCCTAATTTATGACATTCACCGCTGTTTGATGTGAAGTTTAATATGGTTTTGAAGGGAAAGTCGCCCACCATATAGTATATAGCCTACAGGAGGTGAATATAATGCATATATAATAATTTTATGTTGAAGCGAAGACCATGAACCGAAAGAGCCTATGTACACATTGCCCGAGAGATGTATTGAATATTTGGCTAAAACGTCAACACACAGGCAGACGTGTCCGTCAGGACAAAACACAGTGTAGATGCAGTCATAGGGTGCACTCGAAAGTAGATGTTATCAATGTGGTGGTAAGGAATCAGGAGAATTTAGTAGGGGTGATGTGTATCGAGGAGTTTGGACGACGGACAACATAGACGAACCAGCTACGACAGTCAAAGTTGGACGACATCGGTGGATGGATAGGTATCAACAGTGAATATATTACGACAGTATGGTGGCACGATGCCATAGGTTTCTTAAGACCAACAAGATACTCTATAAGGGGTTGGTGAATGTTGTCTATGACTAGTGGTGTATTGAGGTGACAGAAAATCAGAAGAACTAATGACATGATTGATGAACGTATACCACGTCGAAGAGAACCTGGTAACATGAAGCGTTTGGTTAAAGTTAGAAAAGGATATGGGTCATATGATCATGGCCCATATGTTATGGTGTAAATGTAATGACCCTATTGGTTGCAACGGTTACAAAATAAGAAGGTTGTCAACATGCACAGGTCATGGAAAATATTTCGGACACCTTAAGAGCATCATATAAAGACAGATGAAAGGGGGCCACAAATTTTATTGAAAATCATCTCGAAGTTTGTGGTTAATAAGACAAAGGATGAAAAGTCTCAAGTTATAATAAAGTATTTAAGATGTTTTATTAGGGGAAGGATATTTTCTAAAAGAGAAACGTGGCATATGGCATGTATTGGGAAATGGTTAGGCGAGGCGTTTTTAAATCCAAAGAAAGAAAAAGGAACGAATGTATGACATTTGGAAAAGGAAGGTATGCATGGTGGAAATGAGAAGACAATGCAGCCAAACAAGGAAAGAAGAAAAAAAAAGTTTCGAAATTAAATGAAACAAAAGGGAATATGAAATGAGGTGTTTTTTTTTGTCGATGAAGCCCGCGTTTTGGAAACTGAAAATGAAAATTCATTGAAACTTTTAAATAACCCATTGAAAATGGAGAGAGAGGCTGGACTTTTTGGAGGCCAGAGGCTGCCGGATTTGAGATGTAAAAATGGAAACACATTTTTAATGCCAAGATTTTTCAGAAATTTATGACTTTGTTAGCAAGAAAGAATGAGATTTCTTCTGCATGCTGAGATTTAACTGATATCTTTCCCCTTTCAGATTTTGGATTTGTATGTGAAGTTTATGAAATTGTTTTTTGGTTACTTCATGTGAATTTCTGAATCTAAAAATTTAATTTTAACCCTAGGAGCCAACACTTAGTTTATTTCGGTTGTGCAAATTTGTGGGCCGAATAAGCTAGGTTGCATTTATGAACTTCTCACATATTCGTTTTTGCAGGACGGGGTGCTATCAAACTGATGGAGCTTTGCATTTATACGTTTTCAGAATTTAATTTACTTTAGATTTTCATTTTTCAAATTTTCAAACTTTTATTTTCAATTTTTTTTTTTTTTTTTTTTAAGGCATTAAAATAAAAATTAAAAAAATTAAAAATCCAAAAATAATTGCATTGTTGCATAGAGTATACTTCATAATTCCATTACGCACTTAGACATTTTTACTTCGGAGTCATTTAGTATTTTTAAAAATTATCCAAAGTTATTGTTTTTATTGCAGATTTAAAAATTAAAAATATCAAAATTTTAATTTTTGAGCTAAATTTAAAATTTTCAGCTTTATATATCATTCATGAGTCTATGATGATATTTCCCTCATGAAAATTTCAATTTCATTGAAGGGATTATGTTTTATGGTATTTCATAAATTACCATTTTGGGGTCCTAAATTGCCTTCTCTTTATAAAAATTCTGATTTTATGAAAGAGGGGTAATTTCTGCACTACATTGAAGATTATTATTCCAAAGCATTAAATTATTCATCTTTATGAAAATTTGATTTCATTTAAGAAGGATAATTTAAGTGACATTTTAAAACCTTTATTTTAAGGCAATGAAGTATCATCTCTTTGTGAAAATTAATTTCACTAAAGAGGGATAATTTATTAATCATATTAAACGCTATCTTAATATTCATGATAAGAAGCTACATTTGAAGACCCTATTCATAATTGAGGATTCACATCCATAGATAGATTTAATCTTCACTTTCATGCTTCAAATAGGATTTCATGCAAGATAAAACTTGATTAAATTTTACTTAATAAGGAAAATAAAGTCTACCTTAAAATATTCAAGATAAAAGGAACTAAGGCACTACATCGTGGTCATATGAGGTCCAACTCACATTTGTTTTATTTTGGTTTCATGAACAATCATTAAAGTAGCATGGTAAAATAAACCAACATTGCCCCTTGTTTACAATTACTTGCAATCACTAAGGTGTTCCAAGCATTTAAATTGATACATATTTACTAATACACATATGCAAATGCTAATATAGCAGAGACCTTGGAGAAGTTGTTTATTTAACTTCTTTGCAAGAGAAGGTTTAGGAATCCAAACCTAAGGGAGAGTGTAATTTCACAATTGGGTAAAATTAACACTTAATATTTTGGCGCTAGAAGGAGGGCCTGAATTGATTTACTTTATTTTATTTATGCTAAGCAATTCATGCATTGGTTTCCATTGATCTAACACTTTTGGATTGTTGACGGAGACGGGAAGACCGACACCTTACAAATTCAGTTTTTCATTAAAATTTTGAAAAATATTTACATGCATTCCCAAAATAAAATAGCCCGCAGGCATACATTAACCAGAGATGCTCTGGTATTTTCTCCACTCTGTCTCTCCCCTGTTCTCCGGTCCACCCCCCGCATTAAATTTTTTTGGGTTTTTATCGAGCCCCCCCCGATCCTCTCGGCCATTAATGCCCCGCCTAAAATAAAATTTCAATTTTCCTTTTCCCCCCCGAGAATTCAAATTCTTCGACATTAATGGGCCACTGCCTGATCCACCAAAATGCTTGCATTGATGGCCCTGCACCGCTCGCTTTGCTCAGACTGTACTCTGCACTACCGTCTCCCCCATACTGGCCATGCCCTGCAACAGCGGTTTGTCGAAATACTTCCATAAAGTGGTTGTCCCCGTTTAATGCATGCGGCTGTCCATTTTCTTTTGTAATACGTGGCCTTCATCTTTACTTTTATACACGCATGCTCCCGCGTGCCAATTTCAACCCTTCCCCCAACTGGTTGCGCTAACTTTAACCCACGTGGTAGCCACGTGCCAAATCCAGCCTTGCTTGGCTGTCCGTTTTCAAATTTTGCTCTGACTTCTGATTGGCCGCGATATCGCGACCCAACCGCCGCCTTGCTTCCGATTTTGAATATCGTCGCGATATCACGACGTCACGATATCGCGACACAACACGCCCTTGCCATCGTCTGCGAAACAAAGTCATGATATCGTGATGTTATCTCCCCTTCCGCCTTTGCCTTGACTAAAGTCGCGATATCACGATGTCACGATATCGCGACGTCCTCCCCCCTTCCGCCTTTGCTCTGAAGAACTGTCGCGATATCGCGACGTCGCGATATCGCGACGCAACTCACCCTCGCCATCAATGCAGCCTTTGAGGTCGCAATTTCGCGACATGTCGCAAAATTGCGACATGTCACAATTTCACGACCCCCTTCCTCCATGCTTTGGAAACACTTCCCCCTTGGGAAAAACTGAAGAAAAATACTTTGGATGCTCCTGCATGAGACACCCCGGGTAAAAAGGAGAAGTGACCTTCACTTTTGTTTGGTCTAGTTGTTGCCTCCTGCAACATTCTCGGAATCATATCTGCCTCTGTAGTCTGCTCTAACCCCGACTTTGGGTCCACACTTCTGTCTTCAACCGGACAGATTTCTCCACTACTGCAAACTTCTTCTACAGCCTGTTGTAATTCCTCTTCTTGCACAGAAAGATCTGTGCCTTCTTTCGGGCAGGTCCCGGTACTACTGCATTTTTCCTCTACAGCCTCCTTCATTCTTTCTTCTCTCTTTCTCCGTCTCTCTTCCCGCATTCTTTGCCGCTCTTCTTTCTCCCGTAATTTCATTGCAAGCCATTCCTTTTGCAAGGCTTTTAATTGTCGTTGCAATGCTTTGACTTCCTCTTCCGACACCATATCTTCCTCCTTGTCCCGTCTTCTTTGGGAATGCATCTTGCTCTTCTCACAAAGCTCTAACTGATCTCGATGTAGCTGCCTCACATCCGGCGGTCTGCTAACACGCTCGGGGATCTCTACTCTCCTCTCTCAAACCCTACCATAGATCCTGGCATAACTGCCTCACGTCCGGCGGTCTGTTATGCACTCAGGATCTTCCGCTCTGATACCACTAACGGAGACGGGAAGACCGGCACCTTACAAATTCAGTTTTTCATTAAAATTTTGGAAAATATTTACATGCATTCCCAAAATAAAACAGCCCGTAGGCATACATTAACCAGAGATGCTCTGGTATTTTCTCCACTCTGTCTCTCCCCTGTTCTCCGGTCCACCCCTCGCATTACAAATTTTTGGGTTTTTATCGAGGCCCCGATCCTCTCGGCCATTAATGCCCCGCCTAAAACAAAATTTAAATTTTCCTTTTCCCCCCGAGAATTCAAATTCTTCGGCATTAATGGGCCACTGCCCGATCCACCAAAACGCTTGCATTGATGGCCCTGCACCGCTCGCTTTACTCAGATCATACTCTGCACTGTCGTCTCCCCCATATTGGCCATGCCCTACAACAATGATTTGTCGAAATACTTCCATAAAGTGGTTGTCCCCGTTTAATGCACGTGGCTGTCCATTTTCTTTTGTAATACGTGGCCTTCATCTTTACTTTTATACACGCATGCTCCCGCGTGCCAATTTCAACCCTTCCCCCAACTGGTTGCGCTAACTTTAACCCACGTGGTAGCCACGTGCCAAATCCAGCCTTGCTTGGCTGTCCGCTTTCAAATTTTGCTCTGACTTCTGATTGGCCACGATATCGCGACATGTCACGATATCGCGACCCAACCACCGCCTTGCTTCGTATTTTGAATATCGTCGCGATATCACGACACAACATGCCCTTGCCACCGTCTGTGAAACAAAGTCGCGATATCGCGACGTCGTGATATCACGACGTTATCTCCCCTTCTGCCATTACCTTGACTAAAGTCGCGATATCACAACATCGCGATATCACGACGTCCTCCCCCCTTCCGACGCAACTCACCCTCGCCATCAATGCAGCCTTTGAGGTTGCGATTTCGTGACATGTCACAAAATCACGACATGTTGCGATTTCACGACCCCCTTCCTCCATGCTTTGGAAACACTTCCCCCTTGGGAAAAACTGAAGAAAAATACTTGGAAAATCGAGAAAAATTTTGAAGATGCAGGATTTTTCCACTGTTGCCGGATGCTCCTGCATCAATTGTTCATACATGAATAATGTGATTTGGTGTAACTTTGAAGGTTTCAATTGCTAAATATTTCAATTTTTTTTTTCTATTTGTGGAAAACATCCCAAAAGGGATGCCACTTTCGGATAAGACCCAAGGAGGCAGGGGTATCCATTTCACCAAAAACGCCCAGGACTCGGACCTGGCCTACCACATTTGACATACTCAAGGAGCAAACAAACACATAAAACCAAATTAAAAAAATTAAATAACAACAAAAATAATAAAATAAAATAAAAAAATATGCTCCTTGAGTGTGTCAAAACCAAAAGCACAACCAAACACGCACAATAATATAAAATAAACCACAACACAAACCACATAGAAAAACACAAGAACCACATAACAAAACACAAACAAGACAAAAACAACAGAACACTACAAAAACATAACCCAAAAAAACATGAAAAATAAACACAACCAAAACCTAAAAAATAAAATAAATAAAATAAAAATAAAAACAACCAACAATAGACAATAAACAAAAACAAAAAACATAGAAAACACTCACACATAAAAAAAATGAAATAACACAAACAAAGAGAAACCCAAGAACAAGAACGAAAAAAACACAAGAACAATAACAAAAAACATTAAAAAATAAACAAAACAACAAAAACACAAGAATAACAAAAAACAACACAAAGAAAACAAAAACAAAACAAAACAAAAGAACCCACCCACCTTAAAAAACTAAAAAAAAAAAAAAAAAAGACAAAAGAAGAAAAATGAACAAAACAATGACCTATCTAGACCAGAAGACTATTAATGCAAGAATCAATAGAGGAAACAAAATAAATAATATAATGAGCTAGGGAACTAAAAAAACTGAATGAACCAAAGAGAAAAAAAAAAAAAAAAACAAGAAGAAACTAGGTACCTTAAGAACTGGAGCCATCCAAAGAAATGATAGAAAGAAGAGCTTCCCTAATTTGAGAAGCCCACCATATAGGTGGGTGTCCATAAAAAGTAAGATCACTTTTGTACAAAGACCAATTAGCTAAAGCATCAACACTCTTGTTTTGATCTTTGACCACATGATTGTAATCAACTTTCAAAAATCCCATCTGGATTAACTAAATCTTCTCAATAATTCTTTTTATTCTCCAATCCACCTTATGATTCTTAGAAGGAGTCTTCAAGATATTAATCATAAGTTTAGAGTCAAACTCAACTAACACCTTTCCCCATCCAACCTTAGTAGCCTCCTGAAGGCCTCTAAGGATACAATACCCCTCAGCAAGGTTATTGGAAAGAATACCCAAATTCTTAGCAAAAGTAAAAAATAGGGAACCATCTGAAAGTCTACCAATTCCTCCCACACTGGCTTTTCCAGGGTTCCCTCTAGAGGCTCCATCGGTATTGACTTTTCCAAAATCCTTTGGAGGAGGTTGCCAATTTCTAGTCCTATCCATATTACTAATACTGACATTCCCTTTAATTTGGTTGCCCTTAGAAGGTTTAATATTCAATCTTTGCATCACTTGATCCCATCTTTGGTGGGAGTTTTGAGGGTGATTAAGGAATTGATGGACTGATTCAACTAAGTTGGCTATGGTATTTTGCCAAATATAGTGAATATCCTTCCTATCTTGATTAAAAATTTGGATGTTCCTTTCATTCCAAATATTCCAAAGAAGAATGGTAGAACCCATCCAAATTAACTGCCTAATAAAATGATCAACACCCTCTTGATTAGGCCAATCCCTCCAAAGCTGTTAAAAAGTGAAAAAGTTGGACCATTGTTAGCCAAGTAAAGTTGCCATTCTCCTCCATAGCTCAGAGGCTAAAGTACTCTCAATAAAATTATGGTTGATATTTTCTACATTCTCTTCACAAATTTCACATATAAAAGGGCCATGAAAACCATGCTTCATAAGTTGCTCACCAGTAAGCACCCTATGATGCAATAAAAGCCAATTAAAGAACCTCATCTTAGGCCAGAGCTTTTGATCCCACAATCGAGAAAATATGTCAGAAGAATGGTTGGTATTATTATGGCATAAGGTCAAATAACCTTGAGCAATTGAATACTCACCCTTAGTAGTGTTGTTCTATCCAAAACAATCTTTTTCATGGGACCAAGAGAGGGATATCATATGAAGGATGCCTTGGATATCTTGTTTTTGCCTTTCTAGGATTTGAATAGGCCAATCCTCAATAGGGATCCAATATCTACCAACCTTTGAATTACCAGTATGGTACCGACAGTAATTACCCACCTTTATCCAATTAGCTCGGTGAAGCTCCTCCATCCAAGGCCTCCAATCGAGAAACTGAGTAATCGAGGGCTTGTGACCATCCCAAGAATCTGTCCAAAAATTTACCTGTTGACCATTATGAAAAATCCAAAATAATTTTTTCTTTATCAAATCCTCACCGGTCTTAAGAACTGCTAAAATGGGAGAACCTTTGGTAGGAAGTTGATAGCGAACAAGGTCTTCAGGACTTTTGTTCTCAGCATATTTAGCACAGAGATTATTGGCCCAAAGAGCATTGGGGTTATGCAAAATCATCCAATATAATTTAGCAGCTAAAGCTTTGTTGTTATTAATTGAAGACAAAAACCCTAACCCCCCTTCACTCTTAGGAAGACATAAAGTATCCCATTTCACCAAGGCCCATTTTATTTTCTCCTTAGTACCACTCCAAAGGAAACGATGACTGATTTGATCCAATTCTTGAAGAACAGCCTTTGGGATATTCAAAACAGAAGAAACATATATAGGAATAGCTTGAAGGACTGATTTTACCAAGATGATTCTACCCCCAGAAGAAAGCCACTTGTTGGTCCACTTTCCAATTTTCTTCTTGACTTTGTTCAACAACCAATTCCAATCTTTATTTTTTTCCCTTTGAATATTTATGGGAATACCTAAATAAGTGATGGAAGAGAGGTCTTATTATATATTAATTTATCTGAGACCATGGATTCCTGTCTAGTAGAGCAGTGAAAGAAAATAACTTTAGATTTGTCTTCATTGATCAACTGCCTAGTAGCCTTAGAAAAATAGCTAATGATTTGCTTAATATTAGATGCTTCCTTAACTGTAGCTTTACCTAAAATAGTAGAGTCATATACAAATTGAATATGAGAGATAGGTCTAGCTCCATGAGCAATGGTAACTCCCTCAAGGGTTTTGTTTTCCCTATTTTTGGTTATAGTCCTAACCAAGCATTCAACAAGAATGATGAATAAATAAGGGGATAGCGGGTCACCTTGCCTAATACCTCTGGAAGCTGGGAAATATTGAGAAGGTCTACCATTGATAAGAACTAAGTAGGAAACTGAAGAGATACATCCCATAATCCAATCCATCCAATCCTTAGAGAAACCAAATTGCCTCAAAATTTTGATAAGGAAGTGCCAATCCACTCTGTCATAAGCTTTGGATAAGTCTAACCAGATGAACATGGCAGGAGAATTTTCCATATCCATGGAATGGATGGCTTCCTGAGCAAGAACTATCTCATCTACTATTTGACGTCCTTCCACATATCCGCCTTGCTCTGGGGAAATAATCTTATGCAAAAGAGGCTTCAACCTTTTTGCCATGATTTTAGTAATGATTTTGAGAAGAACATTACATAAAGCAATAGGTCTAAAAGCTGAGATATGATCAAACTCTTGAGCTTTTGGAACAAGAGTAATATAAGTTTTATTTATAACCTTCAAAATTTTTGTCTTTCATGGCTTCTTCCACCACCTCTAATAAATCAACATGAAGGATATCCCAGAATTTTTGGTAGAACACAATAGGAAAACCATCAGGACCTAGGGTTTTCCCTTTTTGCATTTTAAAAAATACTTGTTGAAGCTCATTGATAGTAACAGGAGCAGTCAAAATAGAGTTCTCCTCAGAAGTGATAAGAGAAGGTATTGCTTTAAGAACATTTTGTTGTGAAGCTGAATCAAGAGAAGTAGCAGCAAAAATATTTGAAAAGTAATCAACAACAATAGAGTTCATGCCATCCCAAGTATAAACAACATCTCCAAAATCTGATTTTAAGGAAGAAATAAAGTTGTGAGATCTTCGAGCTAGAAGAGATTTGTGGAAGAAATTTGTGTTTCGATCTCCTTCTTTGAGCCATTGAATTCTAGATTTTTGCTTCCATAATATTTCTTCTCTTTTTTCCCATTCCTCTAACTGAGTTGTGAGTTTAATTTCATCCGCACTTCTCTTCTTTGTGAGGCCATATAAACGGATTTTATTATTCAAATTTTCAAGATGAGCAATAACTTCATGTTTTTATTTTAACATCCCCAAAATCTTTCTAGTTCCAAGTCTTGATTTTGGATTTAATGTATTGCAGTCTTTTGGCAACATAGAACATCTTAGTCCCATGCCTAGGTTTACCTTCCTTCCACCATTGTTGCACACGAGGTTTGAAGGAAATGTCTCTAAGCCACATTAGTTGAAAATGAAAAGGAGAGAAACTCACATTGGTTTTCCACATTTCCACCATGTCTGGCCAATGATTCGAACCAAAATTATTAAGAGTCTTCACTTTAGGAATGTGACCATGGATTAAGAAATTTTTAGAGAGCAAAAACCTATCCAATCTCTTCATTATACAAGCTAAGCCTTGCCTTCTGTTAGACCAAGTCATAAGGCCATTATCTGGTTGGATATCCACAAGATGGAGGTTTGTAATATATTCACTCATGAGGTCAGTGCTTTTGTCCAAATTTCTATTTCCCCCCCTTTTCTCATCCAGAGAGGATAAATATTTCAATTTTATTTCATTAGCATCTTTGGTAATATTTTAACACTCTACACTTTGGGAGCTAAGAGGGTTTGAGTCGATTTATTCTATTACTATTTAGATGCTAAATTATTCATGCTACTTGAAATATTTATCCAAAGACGTTGGTCTTGACTAATGAGACTTTGTGATCACTTTCATTGATTCTAACATTCTCTATTTGATGATGTGTTAATACTAACCTGTTGTCAAATTTGAGAATGTTCTTTCATGTCATGTTTCAATTGATGCATATCTTTTGGGATGATGCTAACATGATGATATTTATGATTTACTCATTTAAAAATTGTTAGTCATTTGATGCTTCATTGTAAGAAATAGTTGAGCATCACAACTTAATTTTGAAAGACCATCACCATGATCCTTGGAATAAATTGGATGAATATGCTCACTATAAACCTTATAATGAACCGTTTGTGTCAATTGATATGTAGGATAACACAATCGCTTTCTCATAAGAAGATATTACAACTCCTGCAAAATTTGAGAATATTTTGGAAGAAGGGTTGGAATCTCATCAAATTTTGTATGATAAGAAATAACTTACAACCAAGAAAAAAGAAGAAAAAGAATCGATGAATGAATCAAAATATCATGTCACATATACCATAGAGTTTCATCCCACGAATTTGGATGATAATTTTTACAATGGTTGGGGAAGATGTGTTATTTTCTCACATTTGTCTTGATGAAACTTCTATTTCACTTAATATGCAAGAGGTTGAAATTTCTACTTCACATGAAGATGTTGCATTTTTAAGAATAGATGAAGTTCCTAAATTCGTTCATGTTGAATATGTGTTTATTGAAAATTTTGTTGAAATAGAAAGGGAAGAAATGGTAAAAATTTCTTATGACTCATCTATTTTGGATGAGGAAGAGGTAAAATCTGATATTTCATTTCGGGATATTGAAAATTAGGATACTAGTTCACATGATTGTTTTGAGGATTCAAATGAAGAGATACCATGGATAGTGAACAAGGAGCTAGAACCAATTGACAAAGAGGTTGATCTCTTAAAATAAACCCAAATAATTGATCATCAAGATGGGTTACTTGACATACACTTTGACCAACAAGAGTTAAGGGTTGAAAAGGATGGACATGTTTTTAATTGGGTGCCCAATTTTGTTATGGTTTATGAATAGGTAATTAATAAAGAAATTGCAAATTCTCACCAAGCTTTGGTAAATGAAAATGTGTAAATGATAAAATCTAATATTTTGTGTCCAAGCATCCAAGCTTTAGGTGAAAATTTGTATGACCATTTATTGAATTTGAATGTTGCTTATGATGAAATGTCATTGAAGGTGAATGAAGAGCAAGGATTAATTTCTACTTACACCTTTAATAATATTGATGTGATGAATGAAAAAGAAGTTGATGCACTTGAATTGTTGAATCAAATTCATCAACAATTAATTATTGAATCTAGGATAAAATCTTATAATGATTTCCATTTAGTAAATATCCTAGATACTTGCAAATTTTTGCATAAATTTGATTGGCCTAAAAACATGAATAACAAATTGACTTTGAAATTTTTAGAAATAGGCTCTTGTTTGCAAGATTTCATATTTGAAGAAGAAGGCCTAGTTCTAAATTCATAATTGAGTTGTGAAATGGATATTTTAAAGAATAGACAAGAAAAAAATTGAAAATCAAATGTTGTCTAATCAATTTAATGATTTGAATCTCACCTATGGGACCATTAATGGAACTAAATCAAATTGGTGGGGTGAGAGAGGCAAGTTGAAGTCTATTGCAGTGTTTGGCTTGATATTTTTTTTGTTGGATTCCTACAACATGTGGTATGCGTATCATGTTATTTATCGTTCGAAATGTTCTAACCATGTTTGGGATCCATGGAAGTGATAGTTCAAGCATTGCATCATTTTGTACCATATTGTACATTTGTATATTGATTTTGGTTTTCATGTTTGGTTTTGGGTTTGGATTTTGTTTTGATGTTTGTAAGTTTGATTTGTGTGTTTTGTATTCATTCACTTCCAAGTTTTGGTTGTTTTCTAGTATTTTAGAGTGATATGTTAGCTCATGTCTTCATGAATGTTAACTAAGATAAGGAGAATATGAAGCATCAAAATTGTATTGCAGAAGGCTCCACGAGTACCACAAACACATTAAAGAATATCGTTTGAAACTTGGGATGCGTGAAGTTGTCAGTTTTGCAAATTAGGGTGAAATATTTTGTATACTCCATCTACATTTCAAAATGCATTCATCTGTATTTCATGATATATATTACATTGCATAAATATTGCATCTCACTTGCATCTATAGTCCAAAGACAATCGTCGAAAAACATGTCAAGCTCTCTTAGGATCATTGCACAATATACACTAAGAAGATCTTGAGATTGGGAACTGATACCGAAACCATCTGGAACCAAACACTATTTGTACATATTAATTTTTTTTGGGTAAAATGGCCAAAACCATTATTGGAAGAAAATGTGAGGCGAAAAGGGTCATCCTTGTCAGTCCTATCATGCAACATAGTCCATAAAACAGTGGTTTTCACTACTATCACAATACTTGAAACTAAGAAAAGTCAAAGTAGTAAGGGTAGGGTCAAATTCTCTTCATCCTTAGGTTGAGAATATGATTCTCCAAAGCTCTGAGTCTGCGTCCATCACACTACTGACTATTGGATTGTAAGGATCGTACTACATGTCCCCTTAGAAGGATGACTAGTCATACCTAAGATTCAAGAAATCAAAAGCAAAACCATGGACTATGGGACTAACCTCCACTGTAGCTATAAGTTCTTGACTAGTAGTGGTGTATGCTCATGCGTGGTGACATGTCTCACTTAAAATCGAGACCTTTGACCATTCAAACGGACAAGCTAGCCTTTTGGTTTCATCCATAACAAGTTTAACCATTTTGGTCAAGGTGAGGTAATCAATTCAAAGATCAGAGTAAGGATAGGGTCAAATTATCGTCATACTTAGGTTGAGAATTTGATTCCCCAATGTTCTGAGTTCGCTTGCACACACACTGGGTCTGGATTATAGTGGTTCATAACCGAGCTCTTGATATGGTAAGTAAGTTCATTGCACACACATTTGATCCTAAGAGGGTTAGACAATTTTAGTATGTTTGTTTATGGTATTAGAATGTTTGAGTTTCTACAAAAAGGTTGTTCATATTATAGCATCCGTTCAATACATCCAAGCCTGCATAGATCATCCATAGCATATCAGATGCATCCATGTGAAACTGACGATGGAATATTGAATGGTTTTAGACCATAAGGAATGAATCCCTCTACACACATTGAGCTGATGTTGAATGATTCTGATGGTTCATATATTTTGGTCTACTTTAATTCTCTGGATATTTGTTGATGCTTGTAATTTTAATTTTTGAGGTTGGGTTCTCACCTGAAATGCTCAGGAGCATTTTCTAGCAGAGTCACCATTTGTTGTGGTTTTTCCACAACTAGCCCCAAGAATTGGAGACCCATATTTTGTTTGTTTTATGTTGGAGGTCTTTGGGTGTCTTTGAGTGATAGCATCAAATCCCTAAATCTTGTATTTGTAGTATGGATTCCAATGTCCATGGTTAGGAGGTGTCTGTTGTGTTTCCTTTGGGAATGTTGATTATGAGTATACTCTTTCTCATTGTATTCCCCTTAGGATAGGTTTATGTTGTTTAGTATTTTAGTCTGTTTCTATGTTTGATTAGTTTCATAGTGTTGTTGATTGATTTCAAATATCTTAAATTTGTTTAATTTAAGTAATTGAAATTAATCAAAGTTAAAAAAAAAACTAAATATAAAAAGAAAATAAAATATTATATTATACAAATATACTTTATATGTGCATATAATAAAAAAAATAATAAAACATTAAAAAATAAGTAAATAAAAAAACTGTTTTTATTATTATATATATAATAATGATAAAAAAATAATTATAAACATAAAAAATCATTTATTAATATATATAAATTTATATATATTAATAATTGACAAAAAGTATGATAATAACATGTTCATATATATAATTATATTTATATAATGTATATATGAAAAATATAAAACGAATAAACTTGTACATATATATATATATATATATATATATATATATATATATATATATGAGCATAATAAAATATAAATTATTTTATATACATTCATATATATATATAATAATAAAATTTATAAATATATATTTATAGATTAAAAAAAAATTGATATAATGAAAATCCAATAAACAATTAAAATCATGCATTTTAAAAGTTTCATTTTGTTTTAACATCTCCGAAGGTTTGTTTTAGAAATCGTATTGATTTTAGGGTTTTAATGTCTGCAGGTCATGAGCGAACGACTGAGGGAATTGAGGAACGATATGCCGAGGTATATGGCAGCGCGAGGGCATCGGATGATGAGGCCGCTTATGTGACAGCGTTGCAGTGCGGTCTGGAGACAACGTGGCATCTGGAATTTGCATATAGGCGAAGAGATGGATAGAGTGCAACAGTTTAACGGAGGCTCCGACGGGATAGGCAGCGATGAGTTGAGGTAGTCGCGCATCCCAAAAAATGAAATCGGTAAGTTTTGAAAACGGTTTGAAGACATCAAAACCAAAATGAGGCTTGTGATTAAATAGCAATCGCTTAAATACTGGAGGACAATGAAACTTCGTGAACACCTTCGCATAAAAATGAGAGGCTATTGCCCCACAGATTCAACATAGTCGTCACAGAGTTCATGGTGACAATTTTATACAACACGATGAAGAGTTCAAATGCACCCGAATGCAGATTTAGCGACGGTGATTGACAGTCTCGAACAAGCGCAGGATGGCAGCGCAACAATATGGGGAAGCACCGAGGCACCAGAGGGATAGCAAGTGCTTACCGAATGAGCAACGCAAGCTATATTAGATGACAACATCATGTTGTTTATCCGAATGTAGATCAACGTAACAAAGATGAAGATATTACGATGAAGAAGTTATTGTTCAGTCTGAGAGGAAGTTGGGCAGTATAGATCGATAATTCAGAAGACCATATGTTTACTGATTGTCTTCTAACGATCGTAGTTCGAATACATAGACGACATCCACCGAAGTGCACAACATAGAAATCATGGGTAGAAACAGTGTGGTTGAGGGTCGTTGAGATCTTGGACGTCCAACGAGACATCTCGAACAACATAGGCAATAGATGCATGTTTTAAACCAAAGGCCTCCGAAAATAAAAATATTAATTAAATAATGTTTGAAAAGGGGATTTTCTTCGTTTGACAACTCCGGTCAAGCTACAACATGAATGAAAAGATACAGTGCAGACGCAACTTGTCTACCTGCGAGAACGATGGTGAAATCTGCGGTGATGGAAGCTGTGGATTCGAAGAAATTGAAGAGTTTACGGATAATATAAAATACGCTATCAAAATAAGAAGATTGGATGCATATTCGACCATGCAAAACATTGGGAAGTTTCGAAAATTAGTAGAGGGGGTCTGGTTTATCAATGATTATTTTAAATTTTTAACGGTGATTTCTCGTGTGCGCAGGGATATAGTGGCCAACGGCCACACCACAGCATAATGTTCATATCCGTGAATTGTGGAGAATGGAAATCAAGGTATATATTGCAAAGAACGTATCCAGATAAGATTCTAAGGAGCCTTGAAGCTGATGATGTGGTCTGATGACCATTGGGACGAATCTTCAGTCAGGCAGAACAGTAACCAATTCAAAGACTTGGGTATGGATGATGGCATTTTGGTAAATTACAGATGCGTAGGTTGTGGAACCATGGCAACGAAGGCTACGACGAGTATGTGAGAGCACCATTCGATTACGGAGGACTGTTATAGTGACCGGTAATAAGGATGCCAAAAACTATGCGTGCGCAGTATGGAAGTTAACCATCACCTAATGGCATATTATTCAGGTTTTAAACGATGCAGTTATGTAGAGTAGGCATTGCTGGTAGGGTTTTTGAGCACCGAGCAGCACGTGATAATAGTTACGTAAAAAACACAGATAGCTACCGTAGCACGGCAGTCAAAGTTGGACGACATCGATGGATGGATAGGTATCAACAGTGAATATATTACGACGGTATGGTGGCACGATGCCATAGGTTTCTTAAGACCGGCAGGATACTCTATAAGGGGTTGATGAATATTTGGCTATGACTAGTGGTGTATTGAGGTGACAGAAAATCAGAAGAACCAATGACAGGATTGATGAACGTATACCAGGTCGGAGAGAACCCAGTAACATGCAACGTTTGGTTAAAGTTAGAAAATGATATGGGTCATATGATCATGGCCCATATGTTATGGTGTAAATGTAACGGCCCTATTGGTTGCAATGGTTACAAAATAGGAAGGTTGTTAGCATGCACAGGTCATGGAAAATATTTTGGACACCTTAAGAGCATCATATAAAGACAAATGAAAGGGGGCCACATATTTTATTGAAAATCATCTCGAAGTTTGTGGTTAATAAGACAAAGGATGAAAAGTCTTGATGTAAAGTTATAATAAAGTATTTAAGATGTTTTATTAGGGGAAGGATATTTTCTAAAAGAGAAACGTGGCATATGGCATGTATTGGGAAATGGTTAGGCGAGGCGTTTTTAAATCCAAAGAAAAAAAAAAGGAATGGATGTATGACGTTTGAAAAAGGAAGGGATGCGTGGTGGAAATGAGAAGATAATGCAACCAAACAAGGAGAGAAAACAAAAAAAAGTTTTGAAATTAAATGAAACGAAAGGGAATATGAAATGAGGAGTTTTTTTTTTTTTTGGTTGATGGAGCCTGCGATTTGGAAACTGAAAATAAAAAGTCATTGAAACTTTCAAATAACCCATTGAAAATGGAGAGAGGGGCTGGACTTTTTGGAGGCTAGAGGCTGTTAGATTTGAGATGTAAAAATGGAAACATTTTTAATGTCAAGTTTTTTCAAAAGTTTATGACCTTGTTATCAAGAAAGAATGAGATTTCTTCTGCATGCTGAGATTTAACTGTTATCTTTCCCCTTTCATATTTTGGATTTGTATGTGAATTTTATGCAATTTTTTTTTTGGTTACTTCATGTGAATGGTTGATTCTGAAAATTTATTTTTAAGCCTAGGAGCCAGCATTTAGTTTATTTCGGTTGTGCAAATTTGTGGGCCGTATAAGCTAGGTTGCATTTATGAACTTCTCACATATTCGATTTTGCAGGACGGGGTGCTATCAAACTGATGGAGCTTTGCATTTATGTGTTTTCAGCATTTAATTTACTTCAGATTTTTATTTTTCAAATTTTCAATTTTTTTTTTTAATTTTCAGGCATTAAAATAAAAATTAAAAAAATTTCAAAATCCAAAAATAATTGCATGGTTGCGTAGAGTATACTTCATACTTTCATTACACACTTAGATTTTTTTACTTCGGAGGCATTGCAGATTTTTAAAAATTATCTGAAGTTGTTGTTTTTATTGTAGATTTTTTTTTTTTTTGTGGAAAACAACCCAAAAGGGATGCCACTTTCGGGTAAGACCCAAGGAGGCAGGGGTATCCATTCCGCCAAAAACACCCAGGACTCGAACCTGGCCTACCACCTTTGACATACTCAAGGAGCAAACAAACACACAAAACCAATTTAAAAATAAGTAAATAACAACAAAAATAATAAAATAAAATAAAAAACATGCTCCTTGAGTGTGTCAAAAATAAAAGCACAACCAAACACGCATAATAAGATAAAAGAAACCACAACACAAACCACATAGAAAAACACAAGAACCACATAACAAAACATAAACAAGACAAATACAACAAAACACTACAAAGACATAACCTAGAAAAACATGAAAAATAAACATAACCAAAACCTAAAAAATAAAAAAATAATTAAAATAAAAAACAACCAACAACATACAATAAACAAAAACAAAAAACATAGAAAACACTCACACATAAAAACACGAAATAACACAAACAAAGAGAAACCCAAGAACAAGAACGAAAAAAACACAAGAACAATAAAAAAAACATTAAAAAAAAAAAAAACACATGAACAACAAAAAACAACACAAAGAACACAAAAACAAAACAAAACAAAAGAACCCACTCACCTTAAAAAAGTAAACAAAAAAAACAAAAAACAAAAAAGAAAAACAAATTGAACATAACAATGACCTATCTAGACCAGAAGACTATTAAGGCAAGAATCAACAGTGGAAACAAAATAAAGAATAGAATGAGCTAGGGAACTAAAAAAACTGAATGAACCAAAGAGAAGCAAAAAAAAAAAAAAAGCAAGAATAAAATAGGTACCTTCAGAACTGGATCCATCCAAAGAAATGATAGAAAGAATAGCTTCCCTAATTTGAGAAGCCCACCATATAGGAGGGTGGCCATGACAAGTAAGATCACCTTTGTCCAAATCCCAATTAGGTAAAGCATCAACACTCTTGTTTTGATCTCTCACCATATGATTGTAATCAACTTTAAAAAATCCCATCAAGATTAATTGAATCTTCTTAATAATTATTTTTATCCTCCAATCCACCTTATGATTCTTAGAAGGAGTCTTCAAGAGATTAATCATAAGTTTAGAGTCAGACTCAACTAACACCTTTTCCCATCCAACCTTAGTAGACTTCTAAAGGCCTTTGAGGATACCATACCACT
The DNA here is from genome assembly GCA_028583015.1 of Wollemia nobilis. Taxonomy (NCBI): domain Eukaryota; kingdom Viridiplantae; phylum Streptophyta; class Pinopsida; order Araucariales; family Araucariaceae; genus Wollemia; species Wollemia nobilis. The sequence goes on along the minus strand of JAQPPZ010016819.1, from coordinate 456,720 downwards.
CAGCAAGGTTATTGGAAAGAATACCCAAATTCTTAGGAAAAGTAAAAACCAGGGAGCCATCTGAAAGTCTACCAATTCCTCCCACACTGGCTTTTCCAGGGTTCCCTCTAGAGGCTCCATCAGTATTGAACTTTCCAAAATCCTTAGGAGGAGGTTGCCAATTTCTAGTCCTATCCATCTTACTAATACTCACATTCCCTTTAAGTTGGTTGTCCTTAGAATATTTAATCTTCAATATTTGCATCACTTGGTCCCATCTTTGGTCATAGTTTTTGGGGGTGATTAAGAAGTTGATGGACTAATTCAAATAATTTGGCTATGGTCTTTTGCCAAATATAGTGATTATCCTTCCTATCTTGATTAAAAATTTGGCTGTTCCTTTCATTCCAAATATTCCAAAGAAGAATGGTGGAAACCATCCAAAATAACTGCCTAATAAAATGATCAACACCCTCTTGATTAGGCCAATCCCTCCAAAGTTGTTCAAAAGTAAAAAAATTGGACCACTGTAAGCCAAGTAAAGTGGCCATTCTTCTCCATATCTCAGAGGCTAAAGTACACTCAATAAAAATATGGTTGAGATTTTCTACATTCTCTTCATAAATTTCACATATAAAATGGCCATGAAAACCATGCTTCATAAGTTGCTCACCAGTAAGCACCCTACGATGCAATAAAATCCAATTAAAGAACCTCACCTTAGGCCAGAGATTTTGATCCCACAATCGAGAAAATATGTCAGAAGAATGGTTGGTATTATTATGGCATAAGGTCAAATAACCTTGAGCAACTGAATACTCACCATTAGTAGTGTTGTTCCATCCAAAAAAATCTTTTTCATGGGACCACGAGAGGGATCTCATATGAAGGATGCCTTGGATATCTTGTCTTTGCCTTTCTGGGATTTGAATAGGCCAGTCCTCAATAGGGATCCAATATCTACTAACCTTTGAATTGCCAGTATGGTATCGACAGTAATTAGCCACTTGTATCCAATTAGCTCGGTGAAGCTCCTTCATCCAAGGCCTCCAATATGGAAACTGAGTAATCAAAGGCTTTTGACCATCCCAAGAATCTGTCCAAAAATTTACCTGTTGACCATTATGAAAAATCCAAAATAATTTTTTTTTATCAAATCCTCACCAGTCTTAAGAACTACTAAAATGGGAGAACCTTTGGTAGGAAGTTGATAGCGAACAATGCCTTCAGGACTTTTGTTCTCATCATATTTAGCACGAATATTATTGGCCCAAAGAGCATTGGGGTTATGCAACATCCTCCAATATAATTTAGCAGCTAAAGATTTGTTGTTATTAATAGAAGACAAAAACCCTAACCCCCCTTCACTCTTAGGAAGACATAAAGTATCTCATTTCACCAAGGCCCATTTTCTTTTCTCCTTAGTACCACTCCAAATGAAACAATGACTGATTTGATCCAATTCTCGAAGAACAACCTTTGGGATATTCAAAACGGAATAAACATAAATAGGAATAGCTTGAAGGACTGATTTTACCAAGATGATTCTACCCCTAGAAGAAAGCCACTTGTTGGTCCACTTTCCAATTTTCTTCTTGACTTTGTTCAACAACCAATTCCAATATTTATTTTTCTACCTTTGAATATTTATGGGAATACCTAAATAAGTGATTGGAAGAGAGGTCTTATTATATCTTAATTTATCCAAGACCATGGATTCCTGTCTAGTAGAGCAGTGAAAGAAAATAACTTTAGATTTGTCTTCATTGATCAACTGCCCAGTAGCCTTAGAAAATAGCTAATGATTTGCTTAATATTAGATGCTTCCTTAACTGTAGCTTTACCTAAAATAGTAGAGTCATATACAAATTGAATATGAGAGATAGTTCTAGCTCCATGAGCAATGGTAACTCCCTCAAGGGTTTTGTTTTCCCTCTTTTTGGTTATAGTCCTAACCAAGCATTCAACAAGAATGATGAATAAATAAGGGGATAGTGGGTCACCTTGCCTAATACCTCTGGAAGCTGGGAATGACTGAGAAGGCCTGCCATTGATAAGAACTAAGTAGGAAACTGAAGAGATAAATCCCATAATCCAATCAATCCAATCCTTAGAGAAAGCAAATTGCCTCAAAACTTTGATAAGGAAGTGTCAATCCACTTTGTCATAATCTTCGGATAAGTCTAATAGAATGAACATGGCAGGAGAATTTTCCATATCCATGGAATGGATGGCTTCCTGAGCAAGAACTATCTCATCTACTATTTGACGTCCGTTGAGTGGTATTTTCACCCGATTGTGAAAACACACTCTCCAATAGGATTTGGATTCCAAATCCCCTCTTGCAAAGAAATTAGACAAGTAATTTCTCCAAGGTCTCCGCTATATTAGCATTTGCATATATGTATTAGTAATCTTAAATAAAGATATTCAATCTAAATGCTTGGAACACCTAAGTGATTGCAAGTAACTGTTAACAAGGGGCACTGTGGTTTATTTCACCATGAAACTTTAGTGATTGTTCATTGCTTTTTTAGATTTTGATATTTTTTAGATGTTTATTTTAATGCCTTGAAAAGTTAAAGCTTCTGGAAAATAAAAGAAAATAAACAAAATGCAGAAAGAATGAAAATGAAATGTAGAAACTGAAAATAAAATACATTCAGTATGATGCTATCCTGTTTCGACAAAACCGAAGATATGAGTTTCCATACATGCAACCTAACCTATTGGACCTGCATGACATGCATAATCCCAATAGACTAAGTGCTAGTTCCTAGGGTACAAAATACAGTTTAGATTTCAAATATTCGACTAATGTAACCCACAAATGTGGTATTTAACATTATCTATAAATCCGAAATCTAAAATAAAGTGAAAGAATAAACATTAAATCCATAGCATGCACAGAAGATCTCCTTATTTATTGCCCACAAGATGCAAATTTCTAAATACTTCTGCATTAAAAATATGTCTTTTTACAATGGCAGAACTTCTGGTTTTTCCAAACCAGTTTGTGGAAGAGAAAGACACTCCAAAATATGTCCAGAATAGCCTATCAAATTCAGCTCTGCAACTTTTCGCAGTGGTTTCTGACCAGTCCATGTGGAAGGAAAATATCCAAGAAAATCCCAGTGTCAAGGCCTTGCCTTCATTCCTGCAATATTCTTTGAACAGTTTTCGACCCCCGTACCAATCTATGCCTTTGCTTTTATACTTTCTAGCAATGCTCTCTGCTTCGCCCTGCGGTGCTTCGTTTCATTTCCCAGATTGCATCGTTTCGTATTCCCCGTCTCATCGTTATCTTTGACTTCCTGTTCGATGTCTTAAACGTTTGATCTTCTCCGTGAACTGTAACGCCTCTGTAGCCCTTACACTTTTATGCCACGTGTTTCGCACTTCTCTGCATGTTCTGTAACTGCCCCATGTAAATCATGACCAAAAATAGCATGTCGTGATATCGCAACATTTTTCTGCATGCAGCTTTGCTCTTCTACCTGTATCGTGAAAATGAGACATGTCACGATATCGTGACACTTTTCGGCCAACAGCCTTGTCTGCCCCCATGCACAGCGAAAATAAAACATGTCGCGAAATCGTGACATTTTCCTATATGCAGCCTTGTTAGCCTTCATGCACAACAAAAATGATACATGTCACGAAATCGCAACATTTTTATGCTATCGGGCCGTGTGGGTGCAACCTATCGTGAAATCACGACACTTTTTCATTCCATACCACTTTGCTTGTCTGAGCTGTGAAAACATGACATGTCGCGATATCGCGACATTTTCCACTTTGTCTTTCTCTCTCTTCTATGACCCGCGATTTCACAACATGTCATGATATTGTGACATTTTCTCTTCATGATGCATTCTGCTGCTCTTAACCGCAAAAACGCGACATGTTGCGAAATCGCGACAATTTTCATTTTGCTGCATTTTGTTACTTTTGGCCGCGAAAACACGACATGTCGCGAAATTGCGACACTTTCTTTTTCTTAGCAGCACCATGTCGCGATATCGCGACAACTTTATTTTTCGGAGCAACAATGCGTCGCGATATCACGACACTTTCTTTTTCTTAGCCACGACAGAGTGACATGTCGCGATATCGCGACACTTCTTCTCTTTTGTGAAATTTTGCTTTTTTCCTTGACTTTTTTAGCATCTGGGCCACTGCAGTTTTCTTGGAAAGCATGTAAAAAATGTGGGTCCCCAATTTTGGGGTGTGTTGTGGATCAGCCACAACAACGTCCTTCCAAATAACCCCCTTGCTCTGGGGAAATAATCTTATGCAAAAGAGGCTTCAAAATTTCTGCCATGATTTTAGTAATGATTTTGAGAAGAACATTACATAAAGTAATAGGTCTAAAAGCTGAGATATGATCAACCTCTTGAGCTTTTGGAACAAGATTAATATAAGTTTTATTGATAACCTTCAAAATTTCTTTGGCATTCATGGCTTCTTCCACCACCTTTAATAAATCAACATGAAGGATATCCCAGAATTTTTGGTAGAACTCAATGGGAAAACCATCAGGACCTAGGGTTTTCCCTTTTTGCATTTTAAAAAATACTTGTTGAAGCTCATTGATAGTAACAGGAGCAGTCAAAATAGAGTTCTCCTCATAAGTGATAAGAGAAGGGATTGCTTGAAGAACATTTTGTTGTGAAGTTGAGTCAAGAGGAGTAGCAGCAAAAAGATTTGAAAAGTAATCAACAACAATAGAGTTCATGCCATCCCAAGTATAAACAAAATCTCCAAAATCTGATTTTAAGGAAGAAATAAAGTTGTGAGATCTTCGAGCTAGAAGAGATTTGTGGAAGAAATTTGTGTTTCGATCTCCTTCTTTGAGCCATTGAATTCTAGATTTTTTCTTCCATAATATTTCTTCTCTTTTTTCCCATTCCTCTAACTGAGTTGTGAGTTTAATTTCATCTGCACTTCTCTTCTCTATGAGGCCATATAAACGGATTTTATTATTCAAATTTTCAATATGAGCAATAACTTCATGTTTTTTTTATGAACATCCCCAAAATATTTCTAGTTCCAAGTCTTGATTTTGGATTTAATGTATTGTAGTCTTTTGGCAAAATAGAACATCTTAGTCCCATGCCTAGGTTTACCTTCCTTCCACCATTGTTGCACACGAGGTTTGAAGAAAATGTCCCTAAGCCACATTAATTGAAAACAAAAAGGAGAGAAACTCACATTGGTTTTCCACATTTCCACCATGACTAGCCAATGATCCGAACCAGCATTATTAAGAGTCTTCACTTTAGGAATGTGACCATGGATTAAGAAATTTTTAGAGAGAAAAAACCTATCCAATCTCTCCATTATACAAGCTAAGCCTTGCATTATATTAGACCAAGTCATAAGGCCATTATCTGGTTGGATATCCACAAGATGGAGGTTTGCAATATATTCACTCATGAGGTCAGTGCTTTTGTCCAAATTTCTATTTCCCCCCTTTTCTCATCCAGAGAGAGGATGGTATTGAAATATCCTCCGATCAAGATCCAAGATTTAGGAAAATGAGAGATAATATGAGTAATATCCTTCCACTGTCTTATTTTTTCCTCCAAAGAAGTTAGAGCATAAACAGTAATGCAGAGCATAATATGGTTGGAATTTCTACTTTGAATAGCTATAGCCAACAAACCCCAAATGCCAACCATATGGTGAATAACTACCCCTTTTGAGTCCCAAAGAGAATCAATGCTACCCAAAGTCCCTTGGGAACTGAGGGAAACCACTTTTCCAGCTGGCCAAATTTTACTAGCAATTGAGTCCATATCCTCCATTGACATCTTTGTTTCTTGAAGGTAAACAAGATGTGGATGATTTATCTGAATCATTCTTCTAATTTCATTTTGTTTTGAAAGACTCCCTTTGAGTCCTCTAATATTCCAAGTGATGATCTTCATTAATACCAGGGCTAAAAAAGTTGGGAAGGGAATTAATCTTACCTTCCTCTACAAACTTTTCACCGTCTTTTACCATATGATATTGATTTGTCTTGCGACCTGCTTTTTGATTAGAATCCATCTTCAAATTTTTTTCCCTGTTTCTTGACTTATTCCAATTGAATATGAGATGGCTTCTAACCTTGAAGAATGCTCATACACAGCCAAAATTTTACTAGATGGTTCAACGGAGTCTATATTGGGACCTGCATTATTTGAATTTTTGACATTTGAAAGATTGTTTTTCTTGTGTAAATTTTCTCCTTTTTTTTTTGTTGAAAACCTTTGATTTGTTGGTTTGTCTCTGAGTTCTTCCCTTAATATTTAAATTGTGTTTCTAAGATTTTGGTTTCCATTTTTTCCTCTTCCTCACTTGGGACATCATTTGTGGAAAGGATTTCAAACATATTAGTAGATGACTTTGATTGATCCTTAATAACCGGTTTTTTTTAGTGTTCTTCTTCTTAGGTATTTGGAAACCTGCTGTGTTTATATCTTTTTTATTTTGATCAGGAATTTTATTTGGGCAAGCATTGGCCAAATGACCATATTCATGGCAAATTCTACAACAAAAATGAATGTTCACATAGTCCACTACTTTCTCCCAAGTGTCTTCCCTAAATTGTAATGTGATATTTTTAGGTAGGGGTTTGTCAAAATACATTAAAACACAAATTCGAGCATAAATAATATGTTCAAAATTTTGAGTACAATCAACAGTCATCATAAAAGTTCCTAAAGAGTTTCCAATTGAAAAAAAAAATAGTAGGATTCCAAAATTCAATAGGGAGGCCAAAGAGTCTAACCCACACGGGAGTTGTAGAAGGCATCTCTTCTTTGGATTTAAATTTAGTATTCCAGGGATTCATGAAAAGCCCTACCCTTCCAAAAAACCAAGGACCCCCTTGAAAAGTTTTCTCTCTATCTTCATTATTAGCAAATAAAACAAGAAAATAACCATTTGGATAAATAGAGATTTGTAACTCACATTTAGTTTTCTAGATTTTTGCAGCCCAGACTTTGAAAGCAGATAGACTCATAAGAAAACCCATGAACCGAAAAATTAGTCTTTTTTTTGCCAAATCTTTAATGCCAGTTTGAATGTTACCCATATCAATCTTAAAAATAGGAGTTCCATCAGCTGCTTTAAGACATCCTGACTCCCTTTTCCTAGGATCAATCTTAGGCATTCTTAGAGGTTTATGGGAAGCCCTAAGATTGATATTAGCATTGGGCTGAGGCTATCCATCATGAAGGGCATCCCTAAAATTCATTTTTGGTACTGAATCTTCAAAATTCTTACCCTTGATAGGGGTTTTCATAGTATAATTATTTTGTGGGTGCACCTTAGCACCAGATTCACTTGAGATATGAGCCTTTTTTTATCAACTACTTGAAACTTGTTTCATGATCTCTTTAATCCTTGCCCTAGACGCCATGGAAAGGTATGGTTTTCACTTTTCTTTTGTGCAGCAAATTGGAAGCCGTTGTCACTCAAGTTCATAGTATGATCTGTTGAAAGATAAATTTCTAACCCATATTGGATCCCTTGCAACATATATTGCTAAAATATTGAGCATAAACCATAACAATATTGGACGCTAAGGCCCGAAGGCCCTAAAAACCAACCTCTAGAGATGCTTGCACTCAACCCAGATGAAACCCTTACATAGCCACTTTCCAAATATCTCGTTCACACATAGTGATGTGCTAGGATCTGTGTTGCTTCAAATGATATGCAAATTGGTCGAGATGTTCTAGGGTTTTTCAGTCATCTACCCTCAAAATGTTAGCTCAATCCGAGTCTGGATGAGTGAGATATGGCCAAAAAGAGATCGGTAGTTTGGGCAATCCTGCGAAAAATGTCTAATCACCCCTTATTGTAGATTTTAAAATTTCAAAATTTGAATTTTTGGGCCAAATTTAATTTTTCAGCTTTATATCTCATTCATGAGCCTATGATGACATTTCCTTCATGAAAATTTCAATTTCATTGAAGGAATTATGTTTTATGGGATTTCACAAATTACCATTTTGGGGTCCTAAATTGCCTTCTTTTTATAAAAATTCTGATTTTATGAAAGAGGGGTAATTTTTGCACTACATTGAAGATCATTATTCAAAAGCATTAAATTATTCATCTTTATGAAAATTTGATTTCATTTAAGAAGGATAATTTAAGTGATATTTTAAAGCCTCTATTTTAAGGCAATGAAGTATCATCTCTTTGTGAAGATTAATTTCACTAAAGAGGGATAGTTTATTAATCATATTAAAGGCTATCTTAATATTCAAGATAAGAAGCTACATTTGAAGACCCTATTCATAATTGAGTATTCACATTCATATATAGATTTAATCTTCGCTTTCATGCTTCAAAAAATATTTAATGCAAGATAAAACTTGATTAAAATTTACCTTATAAGGGAAGATAAAATCTACATTAAAATACTTAAGATAAAATGAACTAAGCCACTACATCATGGTCATATGAGGGCCAACTCACATTTGTTTTTTTATGGTTTCATGAACAATCATTAAAGTAGCATGGTAAAATAAACCAACATTGCCCCTTGTTTACAGTTACTTGCAATCACTAAGGTGTTCCAAGCATTTAAATTGATACATATTTACTAATACAGATATATAAATACTAATATAGTGGAGACCTTCGATAAGTTGTTTTTTTAACTTCTTTGCAAGAGAAGGTGTAGGAATCCAAACCATAAGGGAGAGTGTAATTTCACAATTGGGTAAAATTAACACTCAACATTTTGGCACTAGAAGGAGGGCCTGCATTGGTTTACTTTATTTTATTTATGCTAAGCAATTCATGCATTGGTTTCCATTGATCTAATGCTTTTGGATTGTTCATACATGAATAATGTGATTTGGTGTAACTTTGAATGTTTCAATTGCTAAATATTTCAAGTTCATTTCATTAGCATCTTTTGTAATATTTTAGCACTCAACACTGTGGGATCTAAGAGGGTTTGAGTTGATTTATTCTAATGCTATTTAGATGCTAAATTTTTCATGCTACTTGAAATATTTATCCTAAGACGTTGGTCTTGACTAATGAGACTTTGTGATAACTTTCATTGATTCTAACATTCTCTATTTGATGATGTGTTAATAGTAACCTGTTGATGTGTTAATAGTAACCTGTTGGTAAATTTGAGAATGTTCTTTCATGTCATATTTTAATTGATGCATATATTTTGGGATGATGCTAACATGATGATATTTATGATTTACTCATTTAAAAATTGTTAGTCATTTGATGCTTCATTGTAAGATATTTTTATTTTGACTAACAAATTTGGTTCTAAAGTTATTCTTTGAGTTTCACTAATGGCAACATTTGAGGAGCAAGTGGTATCCATAAGAGAAGAAATGGTGTCTACGTTAGGAAATTATTATGAGTGTTCTCCCATGTTTGGAACACCCCATCAGATTCTTGAAATGTTTTTGGGGTTTTTACAACTCTTTAATAAAGAGGTGACATCAGGATATCTACAGAAATTGACTCATCTGGAAAATTTGCATGAGTACATGAACACTTTATTTCAATTCCAATTTTTTTATGAGGTGATTTCTTGTAGGTTCTTCTCATACATTTTGGATAATAGATCATTCTTGTGGTATGGCCAATTACCCTTGGAGGTTAGGATTTCCTGGACTCGACTAGAAGCAACCTATATTTATCATTTTGGTAATCAAGTTGACTTAGATATGTTGCAAAATCAATTTACCTCTATTCGTAAAGAGCCTAATGAATCCATGGGTCAATTCAATGAGAGGCTTCGTGAATTGCACTCTCAAATATGGGAAATTTTGGACATTACTAGAAGAGGAAGTTGTTGAAGTATACATGGGAGCCCTACCCCCTGCATTTGCTACACTCATTGAGGAAAATATTGATGATCGATCTTTTCCTAGAATCTATGAGGTTGCAATAATGGTAGAACAAGGGCAAGTGGTGGCACAACATGTTCCCATGAAATATTGTTCTTTTGGAGTTAGTGATGCCAACCTACACCAACCATTGAATATAGTACCCTCCACTCCAATGATACCTAAGGTGAATGATCAAGGGGATGAAATTCAATATCCAAATATTACAACCACCTTAGATGTAGTGCAAGAGGAGGTGCAAGTTGCCAAGCCAACATCCACCAATGAGGATTGTGTAGATAGGGGTTTATTTCTAGAAGTGTATAAGTATTTAGATAATGGTGTCCTAAACCTAATTAGTATTGGAATATGTGATAGGACATAACCTACTATCGAATTGAATGAAGTGGTTGAAAGTGAAGTCAGAAGAAAATCAATAAATAAATTTGAAGACATAATACAATCTCACCACTTATTCTTGGAAGACACTCTTGCTGAGATGCTAGAAACTAATAATCAAGAAATTCTTCACCATCTGAATTGTGATAAAATTGAATCATGGGTTACCAATTTGGACTATGATAGCCTTACAAATTTTAATTCAAGAAATAACCCACTTTTGGAAGTCATTGAACCATCTAATGAAGGGGAAGGTGAATTTGATGAGATACACTTTGATGAATTGGAAGATGTTGAATAAATAGTTGAGCATCACAACTTAATTTTGAAAGATCCTTGGAAGAAATTGGATGAATATGCTCACTCTAAACCTTCTAATGAACCCTTTGTGTCAATTGATATGTAGGATAACACAATCGCTTTCTCACAGGAAGATATTACAACTCCTGCACAATTTGAGAATATTTTGGAAGAAGGGTTGGAATCTCATCAAATTTTATATGATAAGAAATTTCTTACAACCAAGAACAAAAAATAAAAATAATTGATGAATGAATAAAACGATCATGTCATAGATACCATAGAGTTTCATCCCACAAATTTGGATGACAATTTTTACAATGGTTGGGAAAGATATGAAGATGTGTTATTTTCTCACATTTCTATTGATGAAACTTCTATTTCACTTAATATGCAGGAGGTTGAAACTTCTACTTCACATGAATATGTTGCATTTGCAATAATAGAGGAAGTTCCTAAATTAGATCATGTTGAATATGTGTTTATTGAAAATTTTGTTGAAAAAGAAAGGGAAGAAATAGTAAAAATATCTTATGACTCATCTATTTTGGATGAGGAAGAGGTAAAATCTGATCTTTAATTTCGGTATATTGAAAATTTGGATACTAGTTCGCATGATTGTTTTGAGGATTCAAATGAAGAGATACCATGGATAGTGAACAAGGAGTTAGAACCAATTTACAAAGAGGTTGATCTTTTAAAAGCAACCCAAATAATTGATCATCAAGATGGGTTACTTGACATACACTTTGATCAACAAGAGTTGAGGGTTGAAAAGGATGGACATGTTTTTAATTGGGTGCCCAATTTTGGTATGTTTGATGAACATGTAATCAATAAAGAAATTGCAAATTCTCACCAAGGTTTGGTAAATGAAAATGTGCAAAAGGTAAAATCTAATATTTTGTGTCCAAGCATCCAAGCTTCAGGTGAAAATTTGTATGACCATTTATTGAATTTGAATGTTTCTTATGATGAAATGACATTGAAGGTGAATTAAGAGCAAGGATTAATTTCCACTTACACCTTTAATAAGATTGATGTGATGAATGAAAAAGAAGTTGATGCACTTGAATTGTTGAATAAAATTCATCAATAATTAATTATTGAATCTAGGATAAAAGCTTATAATGATTCCCATTTAGTAAATATCCTAGATACTTACAAATTTTTGCATAAATTTGATTGGACTAAAAACATGAATAACGAATTGACTTTGAAATTTTTAGAAATAGGCTCTTGTTTGCAATATTTCATATTTGAAGAAGAAAGCCTAGTTCTAAATTCATAATTGAGTTGTGAAATGGACATTTTAAAGAATAGACAAGAAACAATTGAAAATCAAATGTTGTCTAATCAATTTAATGATTTGAATCTTACCTATGGGACCATTAATGGAACTAAATAAAATTGGTGGGGTGAGAGAGAAAAGTTGAAATCTATTGCAATTTTTGGCTTGATATAGTTTTTGTTGGATTCCTACAACATATGGCATGCGTATCATGTTATTTATCGTTTGAAATTTTCTAACCATGTTTGGGATCTAGGGAAGTGATAGTTCAAGCGTTGCATAATTTTGTACCATATTGTACATTTGTATATAAATTTTGGTTTTCATGTTTGGTTTTGGGTTTGGATTTTGTTTTGATGTTTGCAGTTTTGATTTGTGTGTTTTGTATTCATTCGCTTCTAAGTTTTGGTTGTTTTCTAGTGTTTTAGAGTGAGACGTTAGCTCATGTCTTCATCAATGTTAACTAAGATAAGGAGAATATGAATCATCGAAATTGTATTATAGAAGGCTCCACGAGTACCACAAAAACATTAAAAAATATCATTTGAAACTTGGGATGCATGAAGTTATCAGTTTTGCAAATTAGGATGAAATATTTTGTATAATCCATTTCAAAATGCATTCATACGTATTTCATGATACATTTCACATTGCATAAACATCACATCTCACTTGCATCTACAGTCCAAAGACAATCGCCGAAAAACATGTCAAGCTCTCTTAGGATCATTGCACAATATACACTAAGAAGATCTTGAGATTGGGAACTTATACCGAAACCATCTAGAACCAAACACTATTTGTACATATTAAAAACATTTTTGGTAAAATGGCCAAAACCATTCTTGGAATAAAATGTGAGGTGAAAATATTCATCATTGTTAGTCCTATCATGCAACATAGTTCATAAAAGAATGGTTTTCACTACTATCACAATACTTGAAACTAAAAAAAAAATCATAGTAGTAAGGATAGGGTCAAATTCTCATCAAACTTAGGTTGAGAATCTGATTTCCTAAAGCTCTGAGTCTACTTCAATCACACTACTAACTATTGGATTGCAAGGATCGTACTACATGTCCCCTTAGAAGGATGTGTAGTCATCCCTAAGATTCAAGAAATCAAAAGCAAAATAATGGACTATGGGGCTAACCTCCATCGGGGATATAGATGCTTGAATGGTAGTGGAGTATGCTCATGTGTGGTGATATGTCTCACTTAAAAGTGAGACCTCTAACCGTTCAAACAGACAGGCTAGCCTTGTGGTTTCATCCATAACCATTTTGGTCAAGGTGAGGTAATCAATTCAAATATCAGAGTAGTAAGGATAGGGTCAAATTCTCATCATACTTAGGTTGAGAATTCGATTCTCCAAAGATCTGAGTCCGCTTGCACACACTTTGGGTCTGGATTGTAGTGGTTCATAACCGAGCTCTTGATCTGGTAAATAAGTTCACTACACACACATTTGATCATAAGAGGGTTAGAAAATTTTAGTGTGTTTTTTTATGGTATTAGAATGTTTGAGTTTCTACAAAAAGGTTGTTCATATTATAGCATATGTTCAATACATCCAAGCCTGCATAGATCATCCATAGCATATCATATGCATCAATGTGAAACTGACGATGGAATGTTGAATGGTTTTAGACGATAAGGAATGAATCCCTCTGCACACACTGAGTTGATGCTGAATTATTCCGATGGTTCATGTATTTTTGTCTACTTTCATTCTCTGGATATTTGTTGATACTTGTAATTTTAATTTTTGAGGTTTTGTGTGTTTTCAGGTTGGGTTCTCACCCAAAACGCTCAGGAGCGTTTTCCACTAGATTCACCATTTTTTGTGATTTCTCCACAACTAGCTCCAAGAATTGGGGAGCCACCTTTTGTTTTTTTGATGTTGGAGGTCTTTGGGTATCTTTGAGCGAGAGCATCAAATCTCTAAATCTTGTATTTGCAGTAGGGATTCCAATGTCCATGGTTAGGAGGTGTCTATTGTGTTTCCTTTGGGAATGTTGATTATGAGTATGCTATTTCTCATTGCATTCCCCTTAGGTTAGGTTTATGTTGTTTAGTCTTTTAGTTTGTTTCTATGTTTGGTTAGTTTCATAGTGTTGTTGATTGATTTCAAATATCTTAAATTTGTTTAATTTAAGTATTTGAAATTAATCAAAGTTAAAAATAAAAATAAAATATTATTATATACATATATATTTTATATATGTGCATATAATAATAAAAATAATAAAACATTAAAAAATAAGTAAATAATAAAAATTGTTTTTATTATTATATATTTTATATATATAATAATGATAAAAAAAATTATAAACATAAAAAATCATTTATTAATATATATAAATTTATATATATTAATAAATGGCAAAAAGTATGATAATAAAATGTTCATATATATAATTATATTTGTATAATATATATATATATAATATAAAATGAATAAACTTGTATATATATATATATATATATATATATATATATATATATATATATATATATATATATATATAGGTGAGCATAATAAAATATAAATTATTTTATATACATTCATATATATATATATATATAGAATAATAATATATATATATAATAATAAAATTTATAAGTATATATTTATAGACTAAAAAAATGATATAATGAAAATCCAATAAATAATTAAAATCATGCATTTTAAAAGTTTCTTTTTGTTTTTAACATCTCCGAAGGTTTGTTTTTTAAAAGTTTCTTTTTGTTTTTAACATCTCCGAAGGTTTGTTTTAGAGATCGTATTGATGTTAGGGTTTTAATGTCTGCAGGTCATGAGCGAACAATAGGGAATCGAGGAACGATATATTGAGGTATATGGCAGCACCAGGGCATCGGATGATGAGGCCGCTTATGTGACAGCGTTGCAGTGCAGTCTGGAGAAAGCATGACATCTGGCATCTGCATATAAGCAGAAATATGGACAAAGCGCAACAGTATAACAGAGGCTCCGATGGGATAGGCAACAATGATTTGAGGTAGTCGTGCATCCCGAAAAATGAAATCGTAAGTTTTGACAATGGTTTTAAGACATCGAAACAAAAACGAGGCTTGTGATTAAATAACAATCGCTTAAATACTAGAGGATAGTGAAACTTCGTGAACACCTTCGCATCAAAACAAGAGTCTATTGTCCCACAGATTCAACACAGCTGGCGCAGAGTTCATAGCGACAATTTTATACAACAGGATGAAGAGTTCAAATGCACTCGAATGCAGATTTAGCGGCGGTGATTGACAGTCTGGAACAAGCCCAGGATGGCAGCGTAGCACAATGGGGAAGCACTGAGGCACCAGACGGATAACAAGCTCTTACTGAATGAGCAGCGAAAGCTAGATGAGATGACAACATCATGTTGTTTATCCGAACGTAGATCAACGTAGCAAAGATGAAGACATTGTGATGAAGAAGTTATTGTTCGGTCTGAGAGGAAGTTGGGCAGTATAGATCGATAATTCATAAGACCATATGTTTACTGATTGTCTTCTAACGATCGTATTTTGGTTACATAGACGACGTATGACAGTCTGCCAACAATTGAAAGTCGTGAGTTGCAAGTGATTTGGCACCGCAGGATTCAACCAGGTGAGAGTACAGCCTGACACCAATAGTGAAGCAGCCGTAACGTAAATTAGATAGAGAGACATATCGTCTAACTATCATAACGAGCACAACACCAGCACATCGACAGTGTTTGACCAAGCTTATGGAAATAGCTGTGTTTTGTTTAGAACGTAATTTATGACATTTGTCGTTATTTGGTGTGAAGTTTAATATGGTGTTGAAGGTAAAGTCGCCCACCATATAGTATATAGCCTATAGGAGGTGAATATAATGCATATATAATAATGCTATGTTGAAGCGAAGACCGTGAATCGAAAGATCCTACGTACACAATAACTGGGAGATGTATTGAATATTTGGCCGAAACGTAAACACACGGGCAGACATGTCCATCAGGATAAAACACAGTGTACACGCAGTCATAGGGTATAGTCGAAATTAGACGTTATCAATGTCGCAGCAAGGCATCAGGAAAATTTAGTAAGGGTCATGTGTATCAAGGAATTTGGACGATGGACAACATAGACGAACCAGCTATGGCAGTCAAAGTTGGACGACGTCGGTGGATGGATAGCTATCAACCGTGAATATATTACGACGTTATGGTGGCAAGATGCCATAGGTTTCTTAAGACCAACAGTATACTCTATAAGAGGTTGGTGAATGTTGGCTATGACTAGTGGTATATTGAGGTGACAAAAAATCAGAAGAACCAATGAGAAGATTGATGAGCGTATACCACATCGAAGAGAACCCGGTAACATGCAGCATTTGGTTAAAGTTAGAAAAGGATATGGATCATATGATCATGGGCCATATGTTATGGTGTAAATGTAATGGCCCTATTGGTTGCAACGGTTACAAAATAAGAAGGTTGTCAGCATGCACAGGTCATGGAAAATATTTCGGACACCTTAAGAGCATCATATAAAGACATATGAAAGGGGGCCACATATTTTATTGAAAATCATCTTCAAGTTTGTGGTTAATAAGACAAAGGATGAAAAGTCTTGATGTAAAGTTATAATAAATTATTTAAGATGTTTTATTAGGGGAATGATATTTTCTAAAAGAGAAACGTGGCATATGGCATGTATTGCGAAATGGTTAGGCGAGGCATTTTTAAATCCAAATAAAGAAAAAGGAACGAATGTATGACGTTTGAAAAAGGAAGAGATGCATGGTGGAAATGAGAAGATAATGCAACCAAACAAGGAAAGAAAATAAAAAAGTTTTGAAATTAAATTAAACAAAAGGGAATATGAAATGAGGAGTTTTTTGTCGATGGAGCCTACGATTTGGAAACTGAAAATGAAAAGTCATTGAAACTTTCAAATAACCCATTGAAAATCGAGAGAGGGGCTGGACTTTTTTGGAGGTCAAAGGCTGCTGAATTTGAGATGTAAAAATGGAAACACATTTTTAATGTCAAGATTTTCAGAAATTTATGACCTTGTTAGCAAGAAAGAATGAGATTTCTTCTATATGCTGAGATTTAACCGTTATCTTTTCCCTTTCATATTTTGGATTTGTATGTGAAGTTTATGCAATTGTTTTTTGGTTACTTCATGTGAATGTCTGAATCTAAAAATTTATTTTTAACCCTAGGAGCCAACACGTAGTTTATTTCGGTTGTGCAAATTTGTGGGCCGAATAAGCTAGGTTGCATTTATGAACTTCTCACATATTCGTTTTTGCAGGACGGGGTTCTATCAAACTGATGGAGCTTTGCATTTATACGTTTTCAGAATTTAATTTACTTCAGATTTTCATTTTTTTAAATTTCAATTTTTTTAAATTTTCAGGCATTAAAATAAAAATTTTAAAAAAATCAAAATCCAAAAATAATTGCATGGTTGCTTAGATTATACTTCATAATTCCATTACACATTTAGATGTTTTTACTTCAGATTCATTTCGTATTTTTAAAAATTATCCGAAGTTGTTGTTTTTATTGTAGATTTTAAAATTTTAAAATTTCAAAATTTGAATTTTTTGGCCAAATTTAATTTTTTCAGCTTTATATCTCATTCACGAGCCTATGATGACATTTCCCTCATGAAAAATTCAATTTCATTGAAGGAATTATGTTTTATGGCATTTCATAAATTACCATTTTGAGGTCCTAAATTGCCTTCTTTTTATAAAAATTACGATTTTATGAAAGAGGGCTAATTTTTGCACTACATTCAAGATAATTATTCCAAAGCATTAAATTATTCATCTTTATGAAAATTTGATTTCATTTAAGAAGGATAATTTAAGTGAAATTTTAAAGCCTCTAGTTTAAAGCAATGAAGTATCATCTCTTTGTGAAAATTAATTTCACTAAAGAGGGATAATTTATTAATCATATTAAAGGCTATTTTAATCTTCATGATAAGAAGCTACATTTGGACACCCTATTCATCATTGAGGATTCGCATTCATGGATATATTTTATCTTCACTTTCATGCTTCAAATATGATTTAATGCAACATAAAACTTGATTAAAATTCACTTAATAAGGTAAGATAAAATATACCTTAAAATCCTCAAGATAAAAGAAACTAAGGCACTACATCGTGGTCATATGAGGACCAACTTAATTTTTTTTTTATTATGGTTTCATGAACAATCATTAAAGTAGCATGGTAAAATAAACCAACATTGCCCCTTGTTTATAGTTACTTGCAATCACTAAGGTGTTCCAAGCATTGAATTGATACATCTTTACTAATACACATATGCAAATGCTAATATAGTGGAGACCTTGGAGAAGTTGTTTGTTTAACTTCTTTGCAAGAGAGGGTTTTGGAATCCAAACCCTAAGGGAGAGTGTAATTTCACAATTGGGTAAAATTAACACTCAACATTACCCTTTTATGGTATTTGCCATAACAGTGAAAATATTATTTAGTCAGGGAGCTAGGATATTTTTTTGGAGAGGATGAGTATTTATCAAAACTTTAGAATATGTACTAGAGGAAAGCCCTTAATGCTCCATGTTATAGGATCACTTTGGTGGTGATGGATTATTTCACACTAGATGCTAGAAAATATAGCTTGAGGAGTTATCATGTCATATTTTCTTAAACAACTCCATCAAAAAAGACTTATGAATATCTTATCTTTTATATTTACAACATTCAAAAAGTCCATTCAGGATGTTAAGAGTGGGAAAATTTCTAACCCAATTCATTAGGGATTGGCATTACTGAGCATGTAGTGAAAATTAAGAGAATTCCTATGGAGGTTACCCTTAATCATGTATCTCTCTAGATGGAAACCCAAGTTGTGGAATATTCTTCGAGTTCTTCTCACACTATTTCTAATGACCCCAAGTATTTTAATGATAACTTGGTGAGCTCCATTATCTTAGAAAAAAATATGGATAAATATTCAAAAGGGGTTGGTGGTGCTTTGATTTCCTTGGAAGGTATTAAGAGAGGTTC
Source organism: Wollemia nobilis (assembly GCA_028583015.1). NCBI lineage: Eukaryota > Viridiplantae > Streptophyta > Pinopsida > Araucariales > Araucariaceae > Wollemia > Wollemia nobilis. The sequence goes on along the minus strand of JAQPPZ010016819.1, from coordinate 437,837 downwards.
AGAGAAGGTGAGGTGGTCCAAGTGCCTATTTGTGAAGATGATCAAGTTTAAAAATTCCTCTGCTTTGTGTCTATCTTGGCTATAGAGGACCATGCCCTAAAAAAAAAAAAATTAGTGGGGATGAATGATCACTTGGGAAATAAGCCCTTTGTTTTGTCAAATTCCTCTAAGTTGATAAAATCTTATCTCAATATGTTGGAGGATAACCAGAAAGCACTGATTGGAACTCTAAAGGTTATCATTGCTTTTGTAGAAGAGACCCGATCTATGATGAGTTGGCGACATGATACTCCAAGGGTTTCCAAGTCAAACCTACTTGAAGTTGAAGATGTTCTCTTTGAGAATTGATTTCTCTATTCCTTGTGGCCCTATTGAGTGTTTTAGGTGGTTGTCTTATTTTATTCTCCTATGATGGGGTCAGGTTTTGCTCGGTCTATTTTGGATGTTCTATTCTAGGTTGTATTCTTTGAATATAGGTATCCCCTGGATATTGGGACCTCTGGTTGGTTGTGTTGTTGTTTCATTTTGTTTACTAATCTACTTATGCCTGGTTGGTGGGGTTGGATTCTCTTTTGGATAATCTATGGTGTTAGCCCTAGATTGTCTCTATTTTCTCTATAGAATATATATATATATATATATATATATATATATATATATATATATTTTTCACATGGAGTAAATGTAGTTGGAACATATACAATTATAACCTCAAATTTGATATTTTATTCTTTCTTGTGAAATAGTCCAACAACAAAATTATTTTTTGCTTCTAATATTTTTATTTAGCTTCCCAAATTGATATCCCTTGGAGTTTATTTTTATTTTTATTTTATTTGCTTTTCCAAATCGATATTCTTTTGAGTTTCCTTTTTTTTTTGGATTCCCAAATCAATATCCCATTGAGTTTATTTTCTATTTTTTCATGCCTTAATGACCTTCCTCTTTTTTTTTTCCACCAACAATTTCATCTTCATCATTCTATTCTTATTTTTCATATTTCATATTGTTCATAATGAGACTTATCTTCTAAATATTTATGTTATCTTAAATAATTTTAAATGCAAGGAAAATACTCAAAAACACTTTCTTATCTATGTTGCTTCAAAAAACCTAAAGTGCATAGATGATGCTACATATTCATTACTTTCTTATGTATTCAATATTATAACATTTATAACATCAAAATTATCTATTTTCACAATCCACTTGCTGATACCATTCTCTTTATAATAAAGGTAGATTGTGGTAAATATTTTAGAAATATCCATGGCAGTACATTTGAGTGTATACATATATTCTCTACTTTGTATTTAGTCCCTTTTGGATGAGGTCTTCTAGAATATTTTCAATATTCTTCTAAACCTTAATTATTTTTTGGGGAATTTTTTTTTTGAGAATCTAAAACAATACATTCCACAAGGATTTACAAGTGATCCAAGCTAGCACATCATACAAAATACAATAAATACACCAAGGAAATCCATGGATCATTCTGATAATAACTTTGATAGGACACAAGAACCCATGACAATCGGGTTCCTCCACCTTGAAATTATCTTTCCTTGTCCTCATAAATTAACTGATTAAGGAGTCTAGATTTCTCCTGATCAAGATCATTCCAACTATCAGCTTTCCAATAAGGGAATCCTTCTTAAGCCCACTTCGTCAATCAATAAACCACTATTTTGTTATCTTGGATTATGAACAAAAGAGATTTCAAAAAAATTCTTAGCCAAGCTCAAAATCTATTTTACTATTCTAGACATAAACCAGGAAGCATCCTGAAAATGCTTGTTGTTCATAAGAGACACCAATATCATGGAATAAAATTAACAAATAACCTTTCTCCATCCCCAAAAAATTTTTATTTCCAACACATGGATAATTGCCAATGCTTCCATATGATTATTCGAATAAATTCCCGTGTATACATATAAAAATAGGTAGACCACACCCTCACTATCATGACCAATTCCTCCTATACCAACATTACTTGGGTTGCTCCTAGAAGAATAATTCATGTTTATTTTGATAACACCCCTAGGAGGGGACTCCACTTCCCAAATATATTGATATTCAATGAACCAATCCCCCTAATAGGGCCTCTATTTGCAGCTGGTGATGATAAATAAATCTTCAATCTATTGATAATATTCCAGTCAAATGAAGTAAGAGGAGAACTCATAATACACTTGGCCTCAATAGTCTCCTTAACCATCCTTTTGAATTTGATCCATACTTGTAAGGCTCCAAGTTGACATCCCTGAAAAATTCTTTGGTTGTGTTCTAACCAAATCTACCAAAATATGAAGGAAACACCAAAATTCTAAGCAGTATAAAGATATGAAGTAGAGGCAAGGGGTCTACCCAAGCTTTCCCAAAACTCAAAAATAGAAGTAGCATGGATGATGTGCCTTTTCTAGATCTTCCACCACAAGTTCCAAACCTCCAGGGAATATGAGCATTGGAAGAAAATATGGAGAATGGTTTCCTCATTCTTTCCACAAAGAAAACATAGTGAAGGACCCTAAACAACTCTTTTCTGAATATTATCCTAAGTTGAACATTTCTTCCAACACAAAAACCAAAGAAAAAATTACATTTGGGCCATCCAAACTTGTTCCAAATATTCTTCCACTAGGGGGACACAATCTCCTCTCTTATTTGCATAATAAGGGTCTGATAAACTAGTGCAATGGAGTATTTTCATTTCGAATTATGGCCCCAAAAATGAATATCTGAGTCTTCAATAGAACAACACAGTCTCTCAACCAAAATAGAAGCTAGAGTGTCACGATCCTCAGGACAACCACCCTCTGGTCAGCCCTACAAATCCCACTAGAAATGAGTAAATAACTACCAAGAGGACTTTGAATATTAATGTCAGCCACCTTAGACCAGTCAAAAATATCCCAAATAATATGAAGGTGGGGGAAAGAAGAAAGGATAGGAGGATTATTATCCCAAGAATATTTTCCAAAATAAGGCATTGTTTTCCTTATTAAAAATCCAAAAGAGACCTTGCTTAATAAGCATGGCACATTTTTTGAGAGTGTCCCAAAAAATGGATCCTTTCCTCCTCAGCTCCAATATTGGAATCTCATCAGCTAGAGCACCAAAAAAATATTTGAGGCTAAGAATTTTAGCCCAAGGCTTATCAAGATTACTGCACCACCTCTAATAAAGTTTAGCAGCCAAAGCGAGACTATTCAAATTGGATTACCTCAAGCCAATACCTCCCATATCTTTAGGTCAATCGACAATATCCCAACTAACCAGGCTCTATTTATTATAGTCTAGGTTTCTTACCCATAAAATTTTCTAGAAATAGAATCAAATTCTTTGAGAAAGCACTTAGGAGCAACCAAGATAGAAATCATGTAAATAGGTAAAGCATGAAGGGCAAACTTCAAAAGCATTAATCTACCAGCAAAGTATAGCCACCATAAAGTCCAATTATTAACCTTGATCAAAATCTATCCAAAATACTTTTCTCGTAAGCCCTTCCAAGATTTTTAGAAGAAATAGAAACCCCCAGATTCTCCAGTGGCAAACAACCCACATAAAAATGTAGAATATTAGCAATCCTATGTTGAATTCGACCATCCGTATTGAAGAAAAATATGTTTGATTTCTCTTCATTAATTATTTGACCAGAGGTAGACAAGTAAATATCTAAAGCCTTCCTAAAATTTACTACTTCCTCAATTTTTGTCCTCCCCATCAGAGCAGTATCATTAACAAATTTAAGATGAGACTGGAGTAAAGAATTCTATGCCCAAGACCATACCTGGATAACACCATGATTCTTAAAAATCTTGATAAGTTTTCCCAAACCTTCAACCATAAGGATGAAAATATAGGGGGACAAGAGATGTCCTTGATGAATCCCCCTAGAGGTCAAGAATAAATTAAACGGTATACCAGTGATTAAAATTGCAAAGGAGGTTGAAGTCACACAACTCATGACCCATTCAATTAAATTATACGAGAACCCAAAATCTTGAAGGATTTTTTGCAAAAAAGGTCAGCTAACCCTATCATAAGCTTTGGACATATCAAGCTTAATGACCATAGTATTTTCCTTAGAGATATCCATAGCATGAATAACTTTAGTAGCAACCACCACATCATCCAAAATTTGATGATCCTTAACAAATCCACCTTGCTGAGGAGAAATAAGAAAATAAAGAACTTTCTTTAGTCGATCCACAATAATCTTGGTAATAATTTTGTAAGTAACATTGCATAGGGAAATAGGATGGAAAGACCCCAATGAGCTAGCATTTTTAGATTTGGGAATAAGAGAAAGGAAGGTTGAATTAATAGATTTAAGCATTTTATTATTGACTTGGGATTCCTAAACAACTTTTAGCAGATCAAAAGATAACACTTCCCAAAATTATTGGAAAACTTCTATAGGGAAACCATCAGGTCTAGGTGCTTTACATTTTTTCATTTGAAAAACCACCACTTTAAGTTTCTCCATTGATATGGGGTCCATTAGCATCATATTCATATCATTAGAGACCAACCTAGGAATACAATCCAAAATAAGCCTCATATTAACAGCATCATGAGGACCCTTCTCAGAGAAAAGAGAGGAGAAGAACCAGACTACTTCATTAGAGATATATTCAAAGGATGAGAGAGTTTTCCCTTGATCATAATTAAGTGAGACTATAGCATTACTATTCCTATGGTATTTAATTGAATTGTGAAAAAAGAGGTGTTTCCATCCCATTCTAACAACCGGTCAATCTGATATTTTTGCTTCCAAAAAATCTCCTCATGAAGCCCCCATTCAGCAAGCTGACTAGAAAAGGAAGATTCCATTTCCAATAGATCATTTTTCAATCATTCATATTTCATTTGAAAAGTGATATCCTCCAGGATATATTGTAGTTTATTTTTCTTAAGAAAAATATTTCTAAAATAAAATATGTTCCATTGCCTGAGTTTGAATTTGACAAACTGAAGGCTTTTGAAAAAATTAAAAATAGTAGTGCCAATTTTGGGTTTCCCTTTGGCCCACCACATCTCCAAATATTCATACAAATCATTATCCCTGGGCCACATAAGTTGAAATTTGGAAGGCATATTTCTTGGCAATGAGAATCTCGAGGACTAGGATAGTGAGCAGAGCCCCTCTAGCCTAGAATATCTGAGAATGAAGTCCAACTATCATCAAACCAACTATTTGAAGTAAGTAACCGATCCAATAATTCAAAAATAAAATTTGTTCCACATATTCTATTAGTCCAAGTAAAGAGCCCATTTTGAGGCTTCACATCAACAAGATTAAAAAAAGAAATATTGTCCTGCATCAAAGTAGAAGAAGGCACCAAAAACTCCACACCACCATTCTTATTTTATAGGGACATGATAGAATTAAAATCCCTAGGCACAATCCAAGGAGAATTAGATCAAGATATCAAATGAATCTAAGATGATTCTATAAGAGGATTTTACCTGATAAATCATTGGGAGTATACATATTAGATAGAAGAATGGAAGATCCATATGAAAAGCAGGTAGCAACCATAGAGAGATAGTTCCTACTACCCACCCACCAAGATGGAGTTAAGCTTCGTGGATCCTACAAAAATGCAACATCACCTACTGAACCCTGGGATCCAATAGCAAGACATTGACCACATTTCCATATCTTAGAAGCAATTCTAACCATATCTTCACAACATAATTTTATTTCTTGGATAAAAAAACTATCAGGTCTATGATCTCTAATCAAATTTTGAGTAGATTTTTGTCTAGGGATGCTACCCAAATACCTAAAATTCCAAGATATCACTTTAATTTTGGGGGAATAGAGAAGTGAGGACCTAATGTATTAACAACACCAGACTCAACTAAGGATTCCCCTATCAATTTCACTTTTTTTTATCCTTCTTTCTTCTTGCTTTTACCACCTTCTCCACCCCACTTTTTTTTATAGTTTTTGGGTTAATACCTAACATAGAAGAAAATTTCTTTCTCTTCCTCTCCAATAGTCCTGTCCTAGGAGGGTTCAAACCTAGCCTCATATTTATTTCTCTCAATCAAGTTTTTAGCCAAAGGGTAATGATCAAGAACTTGATCAAGACAATCTAAAACCTCTTTGGACTTATCTTCATTTACTACAAGAGGGTTATTAGGCAACACCCCTTACTTATTAGAAGTTTGCATTTCAAAATAAGAGTTTAGGAAAGAACAAGTACCTAGCTCTTGAATACAAGCATCCGTATCACCTTCATTCCAAACTTGCTCCTCAACATGCGGCTCCTCAAAATTCTCAAGAACATCAAATTTATTACCAGAACCTCCCTTACCAAAACATTTATTTTGATAAATAAAAGACCTACATCTTGAATGAGACTTAACATGAATAAATACATCAGAATCGGACATCTCATTAACCATAAGAGTTTTTCCTTTTGCCTTTGTAGATGCATCTTGAAATTTAGATGAAGAGGATGAAAGTTGAGAATTCACTTTCTTACATTTTATATAAAGATACCCGTCTTCATGGCATATACAACATAGAAATGAGAGATATTCATAATCTAACTATTGGACCCAAAACATGTTTCCTAGTTTAATATCCAATGATTTAGGCAATGGATTATTCATATCTACTTCAACATAGAGCCATGCAAAAGAAGTTAGTTTCCTATCCAAATTTTTATGATATAGACCAACTAGTTTCCCAATAATATCTATAATAGAATGAAGAATATTTAGCCTCCAATATTCCATAGGAAGTCATGGCAAATGGACCCACATAGGAATCCTAGAAGGCCTCTCCTCCACCAGATCAAATCCTAAATGCTAGGGTTTGATAAATAATCCATACTGATTATGAAAGTAAGGAACCGCCTCAAACACTTTACTACGATCTACCATATGGGAGAACACCATAATAAAATACCCATTAACTGCAAGAATAATATCTAGATCACCTTTAGGGCTCCAATTTCTCCTAACCTATTTTTATAAAAATGACATAGAAATTAGAAGACCCATGAATTTGCAGATGATCGCATGCTCAGAAAAATATAAAACATCATCCGCAATAGAATCAATATTGATAACCAAGATAATATGATCTTTGCTTTTCTCCAATCATCCATTATTCTTCGGCTTCAAAGTCGAAGAGGAAATAGAAACAAGATCAAGGGTTACATGCAAAAGTGGCCCGCCCCTCTTTAGGGGGGGGGGGGGGGTTTTTGTTTTTTTGTGTTTTTGTTTTGGGTGGGTTGGTGGGGGCTCCACTTTGGGGCGGGGGGTAGAAATAAGTCATGGAATTTGCATGATTATAACAAGAGATATCCTTATTCAAAACATCATCCTTAAAAGACAAATATCGAGGGTCACCAGGACCCCCTAAAGCTGCCATATCTAAATCCAAACTACAACACACCTTTCACCCATTGGTAATCAATTTTTGCTTATTGTATAGAGACCCTTATAAACCTTCATATTGATAAGTTGATAAAGAATTTTAAAAATCCAAATCTACACCAAAAGCCTTTTAATATTTTAAACTTCAAAAAAATTCTTACTCCATACTCTTAAATACAATGAGTTTTACCCATAAACCAAGGGGATCCATGTATTATTTTATCCCTTATTTCTAAATTGGAGAAGACAATGAGAAAAAATTCTTTCAAAAGAAAAGTTGGAGTAATCTGGATTCAATCTACACTTTGATTAGATCTAATTAAAAAAACCTGGCCAATATCTGTTATATCATGTTCAATCATCTCATCCTTGATAAGCACTTTTGGTGTAGTATCTAATACTTGGATAGGGTTTGTCATATATATTTTTTTCCTTTTATTGTTAACTAGGGAATCCATACTTCTAACTAGGGCATCCTTACTTCCATTAAGGACTTTCAAAAGTGATTTTCTTGTCATGTTGCCTAAATTTTCTCCACGTGAATCCTTTAGTTTTTGAATTTTCCCTAAGATTTGGAACAATAAATAGTCTGCTTGTTCATTGCTTCCTGGTTGTTCCTTGCTTCTTGTTTACTCCTTGGTTCTTATTTACTTTTCTTGCTCATGTCTCATCTTTGCTCCTTTCTCTCCCTTGCTTCCACCAATATAGCATTGTTATCACCTTAATTCATTACTTAATAAAATGCAACCTAGATAATATCATATGTTAAAGAATATATTTTGTTTAAAGTTTGGATTAAATTTTATTTTATATATATATTTTAAATAATTCAATAAATTTTACTATGAACAACCCATTATAGATAATTAAGATCATTTAATTGAGTATTTCACGAGAAAAACCTTAGGATTTTTCAACTTCTATTCGAGTTACTTACATCGAGATTACTCTTGTCATTTAATAAATTAGATCATAGCAATTATATTCTATGATATTTGTTGATATCAATTTTAAGAGATAATATATCCCTCAGTTATTTATCTTTTAAAATTTAAATTTTATGAAAACAAAGATCAACTACCTTGATTTTTTATAACTATGTTAGCATTTTTCATGATAATATCTTATAATTGAAAAACACATATACACACACACACATATATATATACACACACACACATACATACATATATATATATATATATATATATATATATATATATAATATATATATATATCAATGTTTATCAATTATAAGATATTATCATGAAAAAATATATTATCATGAAAAATGCTAATATATATATATATTATATATATATATATATATATATATATATAATTATGTGGTAATTTTGATCTTATAAAAGTGCTCTAGAGTTTGTATGGTTGCTAATTGAATCCTCATAGAGGAAAGTTTTATGAATATTATTAATAGTTTTTAAAGCATCATTAAAATAAATTTGATAAGTTCAATTTTGTATATTTTTATTTTAGATTTATATTAAGAACCTTTGTGTTATGTGTTTTCTTGTAAATGATCTTGTTGAAAGTGTAATCTGACTTATAAAAGTGTAATGTGACTTTTGACCAAGATCAACATTGTATAAAAGGCCTAAAGGCAAATATTGGCCAATGTTTTTAATTTATTGTAATATTTCATTATGTAAGCCCTATGGGTTGTGGTTAACCTTGTTTTGGTTAAAGCTATCTTATAAATTGTAATTGATCTAAAAGCTCTTGTTATGGTTAAACCCATTTTATAGTTTATAATTAACCTTAAATATCTCTTGTTATGTTGGCTTAGGTTAAACTTATTTAATAGTCTCAACTACTCTATCCATTGTATTTGAGTATTTTGAGCCTCATATGGATATTATAGTGATTATTTCTTAGACCTCTGGGTAAGGCTAATATTGTATGGGCCTAAGGGCAATCATTGTACAATGTATTTACTTTATTTTAATATTTTACTATGTAAACCGTATAGGTTGCAGTTAACCATGCTAACCCTAGTTTGACCAAATATCTACCATATTTTGATAGATTACAAACCAAATCATAATTTTATGTAAAAAACCAATAAAAATCTTGAAGCATATTTTGAATCTCATATACAATTTGTTTGTGTTTATCTATTTTAACTAGGTTGCTAATAAAAATACATGATCTAATGTCCTTGTTCATGTTAATATAATATTTGATCTTTGGAACTTTACAAGCAAGACATGCTCGAGCCAATGGTTGTCATTTTAAATCAAAGATAAGAGGACAAGGCTTCAACACAAAAATAGATCAAAACTTTGCATGTATCACCTCACTTGATCACTTGCAAACAATCTAATATGAAGTTCCATGTTGGCTATCCTTTGGGTGGGGTTATTTTCCCAAATATGTTTATTCTATCAAGAGAACCTATATTTTTTAAGTAACATGTTTGTACAACTCTTTTTTTTAATCTTTGAATAATCTTCATCTAAGTTTTGACCCTAAAGCTAAACTAATAACTATACAATTTTTCTCAACCCCTCTAATATTCTTTTCTTTGCAAACCCTATCCCACTTACAAAGAGAAATCCTAAATTTTTCTTTACATCCTTTACATATAAATTCTCTTTGATTTTTTTTTTTATGCTATACCTACTAGAAATCATGAAAGTGACATTCTATTACAATATAATCTTTATGAGTTGTAGCCTTCCTAATTTGGTTAAGAATTTATGTTTTCAACTTGCCAAACATGCTTCCATTTTATCCAAACAAGATATCTAAAGCTCCTTCTTAATTAATTTATGAGACAAAGAAATACCCAAGTATGTTGATGGGAATTTTTCATTTTCAAAACATAAAACATCTACAGTAATTCATTATAATAATTTAGAGGTTTCCCATGATAGGTAAGAAGCCTCTAAACATTTTACACGAGGTCATAATATGATTTTAAATTAGGATGTAAATTTTAGAGTATTTAAACTTCCATTATTTCTTTTAAGCCATAAATTCAAACAAGAGGTCATAATATGATTTTAAATTAGGATATGATTATGAGGCTTATTTTTTAGAATTTTATTATTTCTTAAGTCATATATTAAAAAAAATATCTTGTATAGAATACATAGTGGGTTAGATTTTAAGCAATTTAATTCAACATTTCATGCTTCGATGTTTATTGAGCTACCAAATATACTCTCTTTTTTATTTATAAACCTAGAATTTCACTTTACATAAGTCACAACTAAAATTTCTTAAAAATTCTCATATTTAGGGACTAGTTAAGAATTGTGTTTTGGATTGCTAACTAAAGGAATGTTTAGGCCTTAAAGAGGGATTTAATTCAAACATTCTTCAAGGAAAATATTTGGCAGTAGGGAATTTTGATTGTTCCAAAGCCTACTATGTCAATTTGATAATTACTCATATTTTTTTGATAGATTTTGGATTAACTCATTCTTTCATGTAAAAATGGGCAAACAAAACCCTTGAAACATATTTTGGAGTTCATTTTATAGTTTGTTTGAGGTCTTCTTCTTGGACCAAATTAGTAGAAATAGAAGATCTACAATTGTTGCTCATATTACTATAAATTTTGATCTTTGAACCTCTACAATAAGACTAAGCTATTGATTGCTATCTTATTACATATTATAAAAAAAACCATTAGTAGGGTTTGTTTCCTTAATAATTTCATGAATCTCTAGAATTTATATATTTTAAAGTAACATGTTTTTGCCCAAATATTCAATTTTTAAGTAATTTTAAACCAAGTTTTGGTTCTAATGTCAAACTAATATTTTTAAGTAATTTTTTTTCCTTTTTAATGCCAATCTCACTTATAAATAAGGAACTATTTTTTTTTATATATTTTTCAAAGATAATATCTTTGAATTTTGTCAACTTAAAATGCTATACTTTGGCAATCTTAAAAGTGACATCATATTGGTATAGGTTAGTGTTAGCCTAAAAGTCCTAAGTTTTTTATCTGATAAGGAAATGCTTAAATATCAATTTTAAACCTAAAATTTTCTATAATAATCTCTAGTAAATATTGGAGAAATCTTAAGGGAAATAGATACTAGATTTCTTCTTATTACTTTATTGTCTAACAATCTTCTCATAGTATTCTAATAGTATTGATTTAAATTCCCTAGAGTTCTTATTTCTCGATTGTCTAACAATCTTCTTATAGCATTCTAATAGTATTGGTTTAAATTGCATGGTCTTGTTATATGAAGGATGATCCAAAAGAAAGGTATTTTCAACAAATTAGAGATGGGATCAGAGTTATGCATAAAGGGTTGGGCTCAAAATGTATTTGTAAAAAAATGGTGAATCCTAATCAAAGTCAAGGTGAATCATGGAGAATCCTAAGAAAATAAAATTTAGCATATTCACACCAAAATTTGGGGTATTTGAAGCCCTAAAATATAAGGTCATATTTGGGACCACTTTTGACCTATTAAATTATCTTATAACTTCATAAAAATACCACCATTAGATCAGGCTTAAAAATAGCTTTCCAACGAGTACAAATATGCCTATGTTTGGATATATATTGTGGCAAATTGACCCTAAGTAAAATTTGATCCTAAAAATTTTAAGCGAATGGGCCGACGTCGAGGGTCCTCATATTTGCCAATTTCCAATTTTGAAAATCCTAATATTCACCCAATATTCGCCACTATGCATAACCATGGATGGGATACAAAGGTACCATTTATTGTAGCCTTAATACATTTTATTTTCCTTCTACTTTTCCATTGAGAAATCACTTCCTCATGGTTTAGTAAGAATTATGAAAATATGGGAAAGAGATGGGAAGATAAAAAGTCACATAGAGGAGTTCATAAGATGATTCAAAGTATTTATCGCAAGATCAATTAATAAAAATAGAATATAGAGTGCTATAACAATATCTAAGCCATTCACATCAGCCTTAATAAAAAAAATAAGAATATCATATAGAAAACTCAACATATTCTATCATATGATTTGTTCTCATGTTTTATTTTACAAGAATACTTGGTTTCTTCTTGGAATGAACTTGTATGGTTTTATCCACTAGTTTTTTCCATGGAATAAACATAATGTAAAGAGTTATACAATTATATAATCAAGGATTTGCTTACCATGAAAAATACCTCTTGTATTAATTTAAAATTAGACAATCTATAATCCTTTTCAATCTATTTGTTATAGTGTTTGAGATTATCTTGTACATCATGTTACAAAAGTCTTATTGATCAAAAATTATCCAAATACCGATCTCTTTTTGGAACTAATGCAATAAAAATGGCACAACATATTTATTATTACCACCATTTTTTTAATAAATCCTTTTTAAAAAACAAATTCTAAAAAATCCAAAGGGCAATGGTTTGGGTAGAAAGAAACAATTGCCTCCAATTGCTTCTCCATAGAGATATTTTTAATCAAGATCTTATTCTTTTTATGTAATATAATGATCAATTACTTGAAAAAAACTCATGTTGAGTCTCCTTATCTTGCCTAAATTGTTAATAGAAAATATTTAGAATAATTGACTGCTCCACTTTTAATATCTTCAATACTACTTTTATTTGGAGTTGAAATATCAAAAAAGGTAAATCTATTCTAGCATTAGGAAAAAATTTTGGTATTTTTATGTTCTTTATTAAGCCATATCTCCTTAGTTGGGTTTAGTATGACTCTATAATAATCTTAAAGTAATTGTCTTTCTTTAACTGTGTTGGTCTATTTTATTGATTTTTATTATATCTTATAAAATTGCTAATCTTGAATTTATTTGTTTTTTGTTTCTTTTAAATATCCTAGAAAAATATTCAATAGTTAAATTTTTCATTTATCCTTTAGATATTTCATCTTTTAATTAAACTTATACATGCACAATTTTTCAAACCTTGGTTGATCTCACCATAATATAACCATTGAAAACAAAATGTTCTTGGATTTAATTATCAACTAGATCATATCCCAAGAGAATGGGATCCTTATTTGCACCCACTCACAATAAAACATCCAAAGAGATGGTAGACCATGTAATTATCCATTAGATGACAAAAAAATGTCCAATCTCCTTGGCATGATTTTCTCTAATATAATATCTAAAGATATTATATACTCTATAATAACAACTTTCTCAATATTTATGCCATGTGAGTTTTCCTACATTATCCTATGTATTTAAAGATTAAAGGAAGACTATTTGGAATAACAAAGGAAGAAAAATCCTCAATCGGTTTAGACTATGTAAGGATACCACCTTTCTTTTTTGAAGATGATACAATTATGTTGAAGCCCATCATAATCCATATATTATAGTTATGAATCATTATTAAATTCAAAATAATTAAAGTGAGGTCATTTTTTAATTACCATTAATAGTGAATATAGGTAGATCATACAAATTTATGACTAACTTTTTGATATTTATATCTTTCTTTTTAAAAATCCAATAACCCTACATTTAGCCATTGTTTATCATGTGTGTAATATTGTAAAACCTAATAAATATTCTATAATGAGAACTACTAAATAATCCCCCATAGAGTTTTTTGAATTAATTTTTATCTATTTTCTGTCTTGTATTATGATAAATTTATTGTGGGGGCCTTATTCATATGCCAAAGTTTTCAAGATATTATCTTCATTATATTTTTATTCTTATTCATGATATTAATCCCACTTTTGTTAACATTTGTGATATATATGTTTCCCAAATTAATATCCCTTTAGCTTCCTATTCATTTTTGTTCTTGTTTTGAGGGTTTATTTTTCTTCATTTCATTCCCACAACCATTTTCATCCTCATTGATCTTTATCATTTTTCCCCACTGTTCATAATTTAACCCATAATGTATAGCTTTATGTTACTTTAAACATGGCCTCAAAATCACTTTATTCTTCACCTATAGGTCTATGTTACATTGGAGAACCTAAGTGCAAGAAATTGTCTCAAAAAAATACTTTTTTATATGCTACCTTTGAAACCTAAAAAAATAAATATCATGCTTCACAATTTTTATTCTCTTATTTTTATTTAAAAATCCTAAATTACAATAGATATTTTCTAAGTATTTTCTCTATAATGTTGTCCTTAAATCACTATAATGCAAATTATAAACTCTATATTACTTTAGTTTTTGTTATGAGGTGATGGTTTTCTACTACTTGAAGAAACCAAAGATATTTAATTGGATAAAGTTTGAACTCTTTCACATTATTCATATCAAAATTTACCTCTATATCTTATTTTTTTTTGGTAAGTTAAAAATATTGATTATCAAAATGGGTATTTGAAAGGCACCCAACGCCTTGTACAAAAGTGAAACAAGAAGGAACATGAAAAGAAATCTAGAGGAACTTAAAAAGGAACACATCAAAGAGGCAAAATCCTACAACAAAAAGAGGAAACCACATCCTCTGAAAAAGGAACAAAAAGAAACAAGACTACAACCAACAAGACAAAACCAGAGTAGAACCTTTAGACCGAAGGAGCGAGAAACAAAAAGAGGAACTACATCCTCGCTTAAATAGGAACATTGGTGATCATAGGAGAAGCGATAGCGGTCTCCAATGTAGTATCCTTTGCTTTGTACTTCGATACATCCTTTTGACTATCCTTTAGAACATCCATGCAAGAATCCTTAGCAATATCCACCACGTCATCATCTTTGCCGCCACCCTTGGCATCAGAGGGACCTTCAATTCCTTTTGAATTTTAACTTGCACATTACAATTTTTTATCCTATTCATCTTCCTTAGCTTCTTTTAATGTATGCCCAAAATAAAGGGTGAAATCCTTCACCATTTAATGGGATTGAAGGGATATGTTTGCTACTATTTATGGAACTAGAAATTTTTTTATCTAAGTTGATTTTTATTATAATATGATGTCTTTGTTTCAACTTAAATTTTATCTCATGACCATAACTTCAATATATTTTTTTGCCTATTTTTACTTTGCAATATCTTGTCATGTGTTTGTGTGGGTGAGATTTTGCTTTTATTCATACACTCTTCTTTTTTTAAAGATGATGCCTTATAAAAATGATCAAAATATTGAGAAAAATATATAAGTCAGTGAGTGGAAATAGAAAATATGTAGGCAAAAAGTTCCTAGAGATAGCTGAGTAAGAAGAAGTCGCAAAGGTCCATCATGTAAGAAGATGGCTCGAATGGGTGGATAAAATATTGGGCAGATATTGTAGGCCTACCATAGGGTAGAACTATTTTTAACCTCCACCTACAAGATATGCATACATCCTCATAGGATAGTTGGGTAGAAATATTGTAAAACCCTGCCCATAAACTAGGAGGAGCTTCAAAGAAGTTAGATGGGTGATATTTCCATGATGGATCTTTGGGAGACCCGATTGGGTGAAAATTACCAAAATTCCCACCCTAGTCATAAAAGGTGCACTAAATGAGGTTCCAATCTTCTCTCCACATCAGACCCATCATCCATCAAAGAATATTTGGGATATCACACCTAGAGATTTAATAAATATAGCTACTATAGTATGAAATTACAATGGATGTGAAAGCAATAATTCAAATCACATGCTTCCAAAGGTGATCCACAAATTGTTTTAAGAGACAGAGTAGATCAAAATTTAATGATCTAGAAAAATATGGTAGAAGAATAAAAGGCTCATATTGATAGAAGACTACCATGATCCCGAGGATCAGAGTACCAACTAAGCACCGATCTACTTCAACAAGATCTTCTTGCCTGACATATTTAATATTTTGATTTTGAATTCATTATAATTTATCTATAAATAGTGGAATACTAGCCATTCCTAAGGGTGACTCTTTGGCAATTACAATTTCCATGTAATACTTATCATTTTTGAGTGAAAATAAGGATACTACTGTTTGATTTACAATCCCATTCTTACATTTTATGTTGAATGTGAATGCTTATTTCTGCTTTGACTATTTTAGTGATTTTCATTTTATTTTTCTACACTGAATTTCATGGGGTCTACTTAGTATTTCTGGAAGTCGTATTTACAATTGGGTTGGGGGTTTATTTCTACAACAATATGGTTGGATGGAAGTACTCTAATTTTTAATCCTAGATATCATGCACCCATCCTTCGGTCCTAGAATTTTCTTTCAACCTGCTACACCAAATTGTTAAGTGAGAGCTTGATTGGGTAATTTGTTAGGTAGTATACCTGCATTCACTAAGGGCAATGTTGAGCGTACATGCATCTTGATGTGATCATAGCCCATACCTGTGATTTCTAGCTATGATCTCCCTTTGATTTCCTTCTCCTTTTCTCTTTTCCCTTTCCCTATTCATGGTGTAGGTAGCTAGTACCCCCATAAGAAATTAACCTTCTATGGAGATCAATCGTCCAACCATCCCCCTTTAGGGTGGTGCAATGATGGTCATTCAATGTTGGTGTTGTATGACACCCTTAGTATCGGATACCCGGCCAATAGTTTTTGGTGACTCTATTGGATACTCATTAAGTCTTCATGTTTAAGGAAATCAAAGCTTGGTGATGCTTTATTTTACCCATATATTACAAAATCACCTAGCGATACCCTATGCGATAAATCCAGAATTTGAGATTAGTTGCCTCTTTATGTACCTATGATCTACATCTTGAAGGACTCAAGGTTTGATGAGCGGCCTTGAACTTGTTAGCAGAGAAATTATGTCCATATGGTGACTCCAACTCCAAATTGATGGTAGAATTTAGTAAAACTAAAGGACTGGTAACCCAATGATTCAGCCACCCTTTATATAAAAACCCAATTTTACCCACTTGGTTTCAAGTATACTTTAAAAAAAAGGTAAATGAAAAAATTTTGATCTTTTTTTTTGCCAGTCACTTCATTTTAACATCCAGATAAGCATGCTTAATCTTTACAGATTCCATTCTGTTGTAGATAAAATATATATAAAGATGAGATTGGCTAGATCCCAGCTTAGATTGCCATGACGTATTTCCACTCCTTCCCGAGTATCCAAGTATTGGCAGGGGTTTTCCTACTCCAGGGCCCATATCACCTAGAGATTGAAAGCTTAATTTTCCCATATCTACTATGAGATATTAGCGTGTGCATACTAGGGATGATGATAATTTACTACTCTAAATTGTATCATGAGTTCTTTGCCTTGATAACACTCTAAAAGTCTTATTTTTGCATAAGCCCATATCATTATACAAATTCCCATAAGACTTCCTGCCCAAATTCTAGATGGGTTAGTCTAATATTTATGCCCATATCATAAATATTTTTGTTCTCCTCACATTCCCAGAGTTTGACTTAACCAAAGATAGATTCAAGGTTGGAAATATGAATACCTTTCCCCATTCCAGATGGATAGGTTGTCTGCCCACAACCTTTAAAATAATTTAAGTTGTCTTCCCACAACTATTAACCTTCTTGGTTGTAAATCACACCTTGATATAGTTTAAGTTATGATTGGGTTATGCCATTTCATTTAAAAATGACATCTTTATACATCTTAATTATCTATGTTATGATACATACTAATTAATTTAAAGTAAACTATTTTAAAAATGATCTATGAGTCCTCCATTAACTCTAAACATAATTCTAACCTATATTAAATAGAAATGTACCACTATGCTAATTTAAAGGTAAATATTGTTTTATAACTAAAAGTAAATTTAAGAATCCAAGTCTAACTCAATACATAGATTTGCTCAACAAAATGCCAAGTCGATAATAATTCCCTATACACCTTAAAATTTTCTTCCCATACTCAAAGAACCAAATTTTCGC
Organism: Wollemia nobilis; assembly: GCA_028583015.1. Lineage (NCBI taxonomy): Eukaryota > Viridiplantae > Streptophyta > Pinopsida > Araucariales > Araucariaceae > Wollemia > Wollemia nobilis. The sequence continues at coordinate 419,663 of JAQPPZ010016819.1, read as the reverse complement.
TATGATATTTTCACCCAAGCATTAATCTTGATACAATTTCTCTAAATGTTGAACAACAACAATCTGTGAAATGCATAAGATTCGTTACTCACCAAGACCATTCATTTTAGGTTCGTTATGCCTATAACATCAAACGTTTTCCCTAAAAATATTTTTAAAAGTTTCTTCTTGTTTCCATAACTTGAATCTACGTTTACATTACTAAGGTAAAAGCATTAATGATTACTTTAATCAAAATTAAACATCCTTCTATGGTTAAGGATTCGCTTCCATATGGCAACTCTCGTCCTCCGTAGTCTAAAGGATCAATTATGTACATGACTTGTTAATTCTACACATACAAGATGTTTAATTTGAAAACATACTAATGAATATTACCTCACATAAATTCTCCAAGCCCCATATTTTAGAAATATTTATAAGGTGGAATACTATTCTCACATCCAATCATTTTCCTAATAACTCATCCAATCAGGAATTTATCAAGCGGATACAAAACAATTTTAGGCTGGAGTTTTTCTTCAAACATTAAATATGTCACATTGATTAAGGTAAGAACGGTTCCCATAATGCATTCAAAGGCAGTGCTACATCATTCACAAAGGATACTATACAAATTTGATGGCAATGCTTCCTAAAAAAAATTGTACCCAATAATGGCTTGCTTATTTTAAATATAGTCTGAGCTATACTAAGTCATATTCCAATCCTATTGCCCTCTTCAAATAAAAAAAATCCAGAAACAATCCTATGATGATTTTATATTGCCATATCAATTCCTCCAAAATATTTACTTAAAAATATATGACATTACATTATTGAGATGCATTGAACATATATAAAATATAGACATATTTATCAAGAGGAAATATACAGTGCATTGCATATAAAAAATAAAAGAGCAACTTTTAAAACAACGCACAATTTATATAACATATAAGTACATATTGACCAAAGTAAGGCATGCAACACCACTGAAAGATATTCACCTTCATTACTACCCTACGAATCGTATAATTGAATAAAAATGCATCCATACAATTAAAATAACAACATTTGTAATTTTATAACCATTTTCTTCAATTTGTTCTGGTTCTTTGAAGAGTAATTTCAATACATCTTTCATAACAAACGTAATCCATCACCTGTGACTCTCAATACATAAATTTTATTTTAATCCATCCTGAAGTTGTAGGGTTATTATATGTTCAGCTAGATCAGATTGACATTGTAACATAGCAGAAATATGCCTTCTTCTACTCAGTGCATCAGCTAACTTATTTTATTTTCCTTTAATATACTCAATACCAAAGTCATATTCTGCTAGAAATTCCATCCAACGCCTTTGTCTGGCATTGAGAATTGTCTGAGTAAAGATGTATCTCAGACTTTGGTGATCATTTTGTAAGTCAAATGGTTTACCCAAAAAATAGTTATGCCACATATTAAGAGCATGCACCACTACTGCTAATTATAAATCATAATTGGTATAGTTCATTTCATATTTTTTAAGTTTTAGGTACTCATAGGCTATTAATCCTTCCTCTTGCATGAGTATTCCACCTAATCCCTCAATAGAAGCATCGATGCAAATAGTAAACGGAATATTTGCATCTGGTATTTTGAGAATTGGTGTTGTAGTTAACTTCTCTTTGAGTATTCTAAAAGCCTCCTCACATCGGTCTGTCCATTTAAAACCCTTTCCCTTTTTTTGTAAATTGGTTATGGGATATGCTATCTTGGAGAAGTTCTTGACAAAATGTCGATAATATCCAACCATTCCCATGGAACTCCACACTTCAGAGATATTTTTTGGATTAGGCCAATCAATGATAGCCTCTATTTTCTTTGGATCTACAGACACCCTTCAACAAAAATTACATGCCCTAAATATTGTACTTGAGGAGTATAAAACTCACACTTGGATAGTTTTCCATACAACTGATTTTTCCTTAGTACTTCAAGAACAACCCTCATATGTTGATCATGCTCTTCTTTATTTTTAGAGTAAATTAATATATCATCCAAGAATATTAATACAAACCAATCCAGATGTTCTCGAAAGACATTGTTCATGAGATTCATGAATATTGCGGGGGCATTAGTTAAACCAAAAGGTAGGACTGTAAATTAATAATGACCATATCTAGTGCAAAAAGTTGTTTTATGACTATCTTCTTCTCGAATTCTTAACTGATGGTAACTAGATCTTAAGTCATTTTTTGACAAGATGGTAGCTCCCTTTAATTGATCAAATAGATCATCTATTCTGGTAAAGAGTATTTATTCTTGACGGTCATCTTATTCAGCATTATATAGTCAATGCAAAGTCTTAGGGTCCCATTTCTATTTTTCACAAATAGGAATGGTGCTCCCAATGGTGAAACACTTGGATTAATAAGTCCCTTTTCTAGAATATCCTAAAGCTAAGTTTTAAGCTCTTGCTATTCAATAGTAGTTATTTTGTATGGTGCTCGAGCTATGGGTGCAGTTCTAGGAAGTAGTTCTATTGAGAAGGTAAATTATCGTTTAGGTGGTAGTTCGGGTAAATTCTCAGGAAAAACATCTTGAAAATAATTTAACACCTGATAGATCTAAAAATTACTTGTTTCTAACTCCACCTCCTCTTTATTATTAATTTTAACTACAAACACCCTAATTCTTTTCTTGATAGCCATTTTTACCTGCATTGTTGAAAAAATGTGGGGTTCTACTAACTTACGTTCACAATAAATTTTAATTCTCTACTTGGAGTCGTTAGTGAAATCCATCCATGTTTCTTAAAAGTTTAATAGTGCCTTGTGGGCTTTGAGCCAGTCGATTCCTAAAATTACATCAAATGTATGTAAAGGTGCTACATAATGTGGCCAACTAGTTCTCCCCTGAGGTAAGGTTATTTGAGGATCAAACAAATATTGTTCTACTATATAGGTTTATCCATATCCATACTCAACCTTCCACACTTTATCCATAAACCCAGTCTTTTCATTATGTCTCTCAATAAATTTTGTGAAATAAAACTATCAGTGGCTCCTGAATCTATTAGAATCCTTATATCTTTATTGTAAATTTTGCCTTCTAACAAAAAAGGTGTAGCTTGACCACTAAGTTTAGAGTTACCTATTGTAGCGTAGATTTTATGGGTTGGCTCTATTGGTTCTTGCCTCCTGTCAGCTCTCATGGGGTATTTATCAATGTAATGTGGCTACTAAAATATTTTAGGGTCATTTTCCTTCTTTTCCCCATTGTTACCACCCTGCACATCATCCTTAGCCCTGGATAAATTAGTATGAGACGAAGGGATTTAATTAAAGAAAGGCTTTAATAAAATGAAAGGAGGCCTGACTATAGAGTTTTCAGCAAACGAAAACAGACAGGAAGTTGAAATCGAAAGGAAACGAAAAGATATGAATGCCAAACGAAGGGCTATGAAGAGGCGCTTATGGAAACCAAACGGAGTGTGATGAGAGAAATTAGAAATACCCCATTGAGGGAGGCAGATGAAAGGGGAACGAAAATGGTGGCGTGGCAAAACGATAACTTTGGGCATGGCCACATTTGTAAAACAGGGAGTTTAATTTGAATGTGAAAACTTTTCTTCAGAAATTTCAGGCCTTGTTAGCAAGAAAGAATGAGAAATTTTCTGCATGCTTCATTTTAATTGTTCTATTTTTCTCTTTTCAGATTTCAGACTTGTATGTGAAATTGATGCCATTATTTTGGGTTGTTTCATGTGAATGTTTGCAATCTGGAAATTATTTAAAACCCTAGGAACCAGCACCTAGTTTACTTTGATTGTGTTTATTTTGCAGGTCAAATAAGCTAGGTTGCATGTATGAAACTCTCACGTATTCGGTTTTGCAGGATGGGGTGCTATCAAACTGAAGGAGCTTTTGCATTGCTGTGTTTTCAGCAATTATTTTGATGCAAACTTTAATTTTTTGTTTCCAAAAATTTTAATTTCAGAATTTTTTTCCTATTTTCAGACATTAAAATAAACATTAAAAAATTTCAAAATCTAAAAATGATTTCACCATTGCGGAGATTATAATTCAGAATTCAAATACGCACTTTGAAATTTCATTTTCGGACTTGTTTAGTATTTTTAAAAATTCATCGAAGTTGTTGTTTTGCTACAGATTTTAAAATTCCGAAAATAGAAATTTTCCATTTTAAAGTCAAATTTCATTTTTCTAGTTTTGTTTTGCATTCATGAGCCTATGATGACATTCCCTTCATGGAAATTCCAATTTCATTGAAGGGGTTATGTTTTATGGCATTTTCACAAATTTCATTTGGGCCTAAAATTACCCTTTCTTCATAAAAATTCCAATTTTACGAAAGAGGGGTAATTTGAGTACTACATTGAAGGTCTTTTCCTTAAAGCACTTAATTGTTCATCTTGATGAAAATCTGATTTCATTTAAGAGGGATAAGTTAAAGTGACATTTTGAAGCTACATTTGGAGACCCTATTCATCATTGAGGATTTAATGTAAGATAAAATCTATCTTAAAACCATCAAGATAAAAGAAATTAAAGCATAACATCATGGTCATATGAGGGCCAACTCACATTTATTTTATCAGGGTTCAATGAACAATCATTAAATTTTCATAGTAAAAATAAACCAACAGTGCCCCTTGTTTACAGTTACTTGCAATCACTAAGGTGTTCCAAGCATTTCAATTGAATATCTTTATTTGAGATTACTAATGCACATATGCAAATGCTAATATAACAAGAACCTTGGAGAAGTTGTTTGTTTAACTTCTTTGCAAGAGGGGATTTGGAACCCGAATCCTACCCGAGAGTGTGCTTTCACAATTGGGTGAAAACACCACTCAACAGGACTCATTTTGGATTCTCAATCAGCCTTTCCTGCTGAGCCGTTATCATTGGTCTTTTTGAGTAACTAGCTCCTAGTCCTAATGCCATTGCCTATTAACTAAGAAGAGCTTTGTTAATATTGATTTGATTTTTTTTTTTTTTATGTAATCTAATTGTTATAAACTAATGGTTTTGTTATCTAAGAATTCATGTAGCTCTGATACCAACTGTAAAAACCCAAGTTAACCCACTTGGTTTCAAGTATACTTAAAAAAAAGGGTAAATGAAAAATTTTCAATTTTTTTTTCTAGCCACTTAATTTTAACATCCAGATAGGCATACTTAATCTTTACGAATTCCATTCTACTGCAGACATAATATCTGTAAAGATGATATTTGCCAGATCCTAGCTTATATTGCTATGACATACTTCCACTCCTTCCCAAGTATCCAAGTATTGGCAGGGGTTTTCCTACTCCAAGGCCCATATCACCTAGAGCTTGAACGCTTAATTTCTCTATATTTAATATGAGATATTAGTGTGTGCATGCTAGTGCTGATGACAATTCACTACTCTAAATTGTATCATGAGTATATATTTTGCTTTATAACACTCCAAAAGTCTTATTTATGCATAAGCCCATATCATTATACAAATTACCATAAGACTTCCTACCTAGATGGGTTAGTCTAAGATTTATGTCCATAGCATAAATATTTGTGTTCTCCTCATGTTCCTAGAGTTTGACTTAACCAAATATAGAATGAGAGCTTCGCTCCTCATCTTAGGGCTGGAAATATGAATGTCTTTCCCCATTCCATATGGATAGGTTATTTTCCCATAACATTTAAAATATTTTAAGTTGTCTACCCACAAATATTATCCTTCTTGGTTGTAAATCACACCTTGATATAGTTTTAGTTACGATTGGGTTATGCCATTTCATTTAAAAATAACATCTTTGTACATCTTAATTAGCTATGCTATGATACATACTAATTAATTTAAAGTAAACTATTTTAAAAACGATCTATGAGTCCTCCATTAAATCTAAACATAATTCTACCCTATATTAAATAGAAAGGTACCAATATGCTAATTTAAAGGTAAATATTGATTTATAACTAAAATTAAATTTAAGAATCCAAGTCTAACTCAATACGTAGCTTTGCTCAAAAAAATGCCAAGTCGATAATAATTCCCTATACACCTTAAATTTTTCTTCCCATACTCAAAGAGCCAAGCATTAAGCTTGATACGATGTCTCTACATGTTGGACAACAACAATCCACAAAATGCATAAGACTCGTTACTCACCAAGACCATTCATTTCAGGTTCGTTATGCCTATACCATAAAACGTTTGCCCTAAAAATGTTTTTAAAATTTTCTTCCTATTTCCATAACTTCAATCTACGTTTACATTACTAAGGTAAAAGCATTAATTTTTACTTTAATTAAAATTCAACATCCTTCTATGGTTAAGGATTCGCTTCCATATGGCAACTCTCATCCTACACAGTCTAAAGTATCAATTTTGTACACGACTTGTTAATTCTACACATACAAGATGTTTAATTTGACAACATACTAACGAATATTACCTCACATAAATTTTCCAAGCCCCAGATTTTAGAAATTTTTATAAGGTGGAAGACTATTCTCACATCCAATCATTTTCCTAATAACTCATCTAATAATGCATTTAGCAAGTGGATACGGAATAATTTAAGGCCATGGTTTTCTTCAAACATTAAATACATCATAGTGATTAAGGTAAGAATGATTCCCATAATGCATTTGACAGTGGCGCTCCATCATTCACAAAGGATACTCTACACATTTGATGACAATACTTCCTAAAAAGAAATAAATCGTACCCAACACTGGCTTGCTTATTTTAAATATATTTTGAGATATACTAAGTCATATTCCAATCCTATTGCTCTCTTCAAATAAAAACAATCCAGAAACAATCCTAATATGATTCTATATTGCCATATCAAATCCTCCAAAATTTTTACTTAATCATATATGACATTACATTATTGAGATGCATTGAACATATATAAAATATAGATATCTTCATCAAGATAAAATATACAATGCATTAAATATAAAAAATAAAAGAGCAACTTTTAAAACAACGCAGAGTTTATATAACTTATAAGTACATATTGACCAAAGGAAGGCATGCAACACCACTAAAAAATATTCTCCTTCATTACTACCCTACGAATTGTATAATTGAATAACAATGCATCCATACAATTAAAATAACAAAATTTGTAATTTTATAACCATTTTCTTCATTTTTTTCTAGTTCTTTTAAGAGTAATTTCAATACATATTTCATAAAAAACGTAATCCATCACCTGTGACTCTCAATACATAATTTTTTTTTAGTCCTTTCTATCTAAAACAGGAATTAACAAGATGAAGAAACAATAACAATAGTTTTCATCCTTCATACATTATATAATCAAAACCAAATTAAAATTTTAATATGTGCATATTCACACAGTTCATTTCTTCTGTAGCAATTCAAAACAAAATGTTTTGATTAAATAATCTCCATACTATCATAAAGGTCTTCAGTGGTTGTGCGAACCATAAATAAATTAAAAGAACATGTCACATTGTATCTTTGAGGTGGACTTCATAACAAGAGACTTTCAAGAACAAGCTTTAATTGATGGACTTATATTGTTCTTTTATAAGACTTATACATGTGTTTTGGATACACTTCAACAACCATTCAATCAAGATTTTGTTAATAAAAACAAATGCCATGCAATACCAATACAAATTCAAATTTTTATTTCAGTGTTGCAATATCATGAGACAGGTTAGGTAAAAGCAAGCTAGCAATGTTTTCAAAGGATCCGACAATCCAGGGTCAGAACGGCCACCTAAAAATGAATGCACTCTAAAACTATCATGCACCCAAATTCTACAATGCAGTCTAAATTTCAGATTTCACATCCATAACCACAGAAAGAGAAAGTATACCAGGTTTATAGATTTTCCTTTAAGAACATTTAGCACACATAAAAATAGTATTTAGACCAAGCTTATGGAATGAAACACATACAATTCTTACAGGAATTCAAGCTGTATTTTCCTTCTTCTTCCACTCTTCCATGAAAACTTCCCACTCTTCCCTGTATCCTCCCCAATCTTCATCCTTTCAGCACATTTATACACTACTCCCACTATTCCTCCTTTATTCCCCATTATTTGGAAAATGCTTACCTTAACAAATATTAATCTCGCATGCTAATCATGGCGGAGACTTGCCAGATGATAAGTCACACCTCCTTTGCATGCCACGAAAATAATTTGAAATTGTTATATTAATTTCTTTTTACTTTGGCAATGGAATGAATGTTACTTAAATCCGACTTATCCTTTATTATTAGTTTTTATTTTATATTTTATTTTACTATTGATGTATCCACATTCCCTTGTTTCATATTAAAATATTTATTATATATATTTTTAATTATTATCATTATTATTTATAGTATGATCATTAATAATAATAATATTATTATTGCTTATTATATATATATTTTAATTTATTAGTAAAATAAGCAACCTAGAAATGCATCTATATGACATGCAGCTACATGGACCACTGGTGGGCACTACCTCTAGGATACAATGATCCATAAAATGGCAAATAAACCATCGCTTATCATATCCCTGGACTTACCTTGAGTTGATTATCCTTTTGGTAGAAGAAATCCCAACTTCGAGTTATCTAAGATACACAATACCTATACTTGCATCCACATTGACATTAGAAGTACCTCACCTTTAAGAGAAAAGTAGATAAAACAAATAGTGCAGCAGCTGGGTTGTTACACTTTTCCTAGTGGGATGACCTCGATCTCCTCAATCTCTCTAATTTGCATGATATTCCTAATGTCACCCTCAGTACCTTACCAAAATATAATGGTGTTAAAGGATTTATGAAGGAACATATTTAAAAAATGGCTTTCATAGCCATCCTTCACAATATCATACACAAATATGTGATGATCAAGTTGCTTATGGGTTCCTTATAAGGTAGAGCATGATTCTAGTATAAAACCTTGTAGTCTGGGAGCATATCTACATGGGTGGACCTGGAAAATCTTATCCTAGATATGTTTGGTAGATTTGAGGACATCCTCCAACTATTGTATTAATTCGCATTTATCAAGAGGATCCCTCTTGAGAGCGTGGCAAAATTCAACGTTCATTTTGAGAAAATTTGGAGGAGAATTCCATGACAAATCTTTCCCACCTCCACTCAAGTGTATCTATTCTACATATGAGCCCTTGGTCCTAATAGTAACTTCCTCTTGTATCAATCTAGGAAAATAAAATTCCTTCAGCTCTATGAGGAATCTGTTAGAGTCGAGAAAGTGTTGATAAGGAGACTACAACCAATTAGATCTCCTCTAGATCTAATGCTAGGTCACATAGTAGGGCCACCTCAAAAATGAAATATCATGGTATCTACATCCAAAATGATAATGCAGCAGGTCAACCCCCAATCCAATTGGATCCATTGGGTAAGGATGTGGATACTCATGGACAAGAAAGGGGTCCAATGGCAAAGAATAATATAGCCACAACATTTGTATAGTAAGCCAATCTCGAGAAGGAACAACATGATATTTTGTTCCCTAATAGGTCACCATCCAAAGGTAAAATAAAGTGGTAGGAAATCTTACCACATTTATTTTTGAAAACCTGAGTACCGAGGTGCTCAGGCAAAGCAAGAAGAATTGTGATTTATCATAATCATGAGCTGGCATGGATGGTGCCAGGTGGAATACAAGCAAAAACTCAAATACAATATAATCTAGTTTGACTACTACAAATTCATAGGGTGATTTTCACTAGCATCCTTGGCTTGGGCATGCTTGTCACATCATAATTTTATGGCAAGTAAATAAATCCATGCACTAAGAATGGACAATGCGAGGTTTCATATTTTTTTAGCGGCTTGTAGATGACATGTTCTAGTAAAATATTATCAACTATCTTGAAGGAAAAGAGCATGTGTAGGTTTTCCAAATCGTGTTTTGGAAATAAAACTGTAGACACCAAAACAGCACCAATCCGATTATGTGACTGCAAACACTGATCACTTTGACAAACACAGCCCCCAGGGCAGCCCTCAGAGGTCAAACAGTGGTCTTAACCACTTTCATAGCGGTTTTGTAAGGTCAAGGAGCAATTTGGCACACTTGGGCACTTTGCCCAGTATTCGTCTCACCCGGAGACGAATTCAAAATAGAATCCGTCCCACCCCGGGACGAATTCTGAATCCGTCCCTGGGTGGGACGAATTCTAAGCAACGGGCAAAAGGGCAAATGGTGCCAAGTGGCAGCCCGAACGATCGGTTAAGGGCTCCTACCTTGCACGCATGTGTAAGTGGAGAGAGGGGCCGTTAGAGGACTGTTACAAGAAGCATTTATCAAAGTTCAAGTCAGGGAAGGACTCCCCTCCCTCATGGGAAGACAAGACCGCCACATGGCGCCCATGGTCAACACTTGGCTTTTGTGCTTCCCTCCCAAAAGAGACCCCTTGGGTCTATAAAAGGTGGGAATTTCCTCACCCAAAATATGCAGGTAGAAGGAGTGTTGAAGCAACGAAGTTCTGCCGAATCGAAGACTCATTTGCATCCCCCTTTGTTCACCTTCCTACATCCATCAATCTCTTTTGCAAGGGAGGTTGTTGGGTGGCCTTTGGAAGCTCGAACCTTACTCAAATCCGATGCATGGACATCTGAACCCATCAATTCGCCGACCCCCAATCCTAAAAGGTTTTGGGCCCATCCTTGGTGGATTGGCTCCAAAATCGAGGGCCAACGGTGGGAGGCCCACTTGGGCACCCCCGCACCCCCAAGTTCTAATTTCAGTTTTTGAGCACTTTAGATTAATTTTTAGATTGCATTACGTGTTTACTAGGTCTGATTAGTCTATAATTGCAATTTTGTAGCTTTTGGTCAGAGTTTAGGGTGTTTTGTATTGCTTTATCGTTTCGCTAACTTGCGGGTGTCAAGGTTAAATTCCCGAGGGAGGAGGCCAAATTGGGAAAATCCGACCATGCGGGTCGTCCCAAAATGGCCCCAATTACCTAACCCCCCTATTTGCGAGGAGTTTTGCGAGGTCCCGAGATCCGACATTGGAGCAGCGGCGGGTCGATTTCTCCTATTCGGAAGAATTCGTCCCACCCGGGGACGAATTACGGTCGAGATTCGTCCTGCCCGGGGACGAATTCCGGTTTAAGGTGAATTGGCCAGGTGCCTCGGTGGCGGTGGCCTTCAGTGACTTGTTCTTACCTTCGGCAGATTTTGAAGCAATTTGGATTCATTGTTTTCATGGTTTCGAGGCAAATATTCGTATGCATATTTTGTTAGTTTTAGAGAGAGAATGATTTTCATTTGCAACGGGTGCTACTAACGTCTTGATCATTTCTTTGTTTGCGGGAGAAGCGGCGAGAGGCGAAGAACCCATCAACATCGGCGGCGGCATCATCTTAGCCCGCCCGGTGCAATCGTGGGCACGCGGAAGGAGGAACCATTCAACGATTGTAATCAAACCTTATTTGCGCTCCTAGCCCCCGAAAAGGGAGGAGGCATTATTGTAACGAGAGATCGAAAGAAATTAATGAAAGGGCTGTTTTTCTTTATCTGATTGCGTCTCTTACAACATGTCTCTTTTCGTTTCATGTAATTCATATTTCTAGGACTTAGGCGTGCTTAACTTTGAATGCAATTGCACTTGAATGATTTCCTTTGACCGGAATCTCGTGCTTTCAGTGGCGATCACGGTGGGACCCTGTTCCCTGGTTTTGAAATCACAGAAACTAATTAAAAATTTTGTGTTTGTGCTTGACAGGTACACTTTTTTGTTGCAGACTGCTATTCGTCTCTGACAGGGACGAATCCTTTTCTGCAATTCGTCTGACCCTGAGACGAATTCAAATTCGATCTCTGGGTGGGACGAATTACGTTACGCAATTCGTCTCCCGGAGGGACGAATTCTGTCTCGTGATTTTCAGAGCAGAAATTCAGAGATAACAGGAGCAGGCCAGAGAAGAGGTAGGGATTTTCATGATCTCTGTTATAATTTTATGTTTCTATTTCTGTTTCGTTAATTGTTTTCATTTAATCTTGCATTGCATTAGGAAAAGTCATGTATGCTAGTTTCATTTTATTGGATAAAACGAATCCCACACACATCACGAGACAACTTTAAACCAAGGAGCTGGTCTTAAGACCCCAGCCCTTGATCAAGACCATTGGTGGATTTAATCACCGCCTTGGCTTGATTTGCATCCATTTCCCGATTGTCAACTGTTGTTAGGCGTAAATCCTGACGAAGACAGACCGAGCGTAGCTGGGGTGATTCCCATGCGCGCGAGGATAAGTCTTCTATGGTAGGTGTCATTAACAGGACAATCCCCCTTCGTATCGCCTATGTACCACGTACCTTCTGCTCTCACGTACCTATAGTCTCCCTCTCGTAAGGGTGGGTATATAGAGAGGTTGGTATATCGGCTCTGCAGGTATATTGAAGGGGCGACCTTTTGGAGTTATAAGAGCCTACATGATGCATTTAAACGTTCTACAAAACTTACAAAAACAAAACAAAACATCAAAATGCACTAAACCAGTTTAGGGCACACCAAGAATCCTTAAAAGAGATAATCACGGTCTTGTGAATGTGTGTGTTTAATTACGCTTAGAGTAGACAAAAAAAAAAAAAAAAAAAAGAAAATCATAAAACGAGATAAAAACTTATTTAGATAGCATAGAAGCACCGCAATGGTGTACACCCGTAGTCAAGCCCAATCAAGGGCAGAAGCTCCGAGAGGTACACAAAAAGCGAGGCACAAGTTGCCTTCACTTCAATCCTGAGGATTTGGTTATACCGCCTTATCGGTCTAACCTACAAAAGAATCCAATTCAGAATCCTCGATGGGGTATGCCTATTCAAAGCAGCCCCTTTCGGGAATATGCCTTACATGTAGACCTTGACATAAATAGAGAATCACCTCTTGAAGGTAGGCATGAGTGGCCATCGCGCAATGAAGCGCTAAACAGGCACACTGTCCATTTAGAGGGGCAACATGGATATGGCGTCCCTTCTTTACCTATCATCAGAACAGAAAGACCACATCCGGAGCGCGGGGCTCCTTACATAGGGCGACCTAACTCCGCCCATCCCATTTACACTCATGAAAGGGAGTATGAGGAAAACCATCACATTCCTCGAGAGCAACAAACAATGCGGGAACCTTGCATTTCCGCACCCGACGAGGATATCATGATCACCCCTTGAGGCCAGAACCTCGAGCACATACCACCTACCTCGACAGAGGGGAAGCGACCCATTGAAACCTTAGAGCATCAAAATCAAGGTAGACCCATAGGAGGAACATTTGAACCTCCCAAACAAAATAGGGTAGAACAAATTGATCCGGTTGTCGCCAGATATACCACCCGTCAAGCCCAAATCATGCGGCTTAAACAAAGTCAACAAGAGATAGAGTATCAATACCGCTTGGATAAAGAACGCATGCAACGCGAAGCGGATGAGTTACGCTATGAAATACCTGAGAGGGGGCCAACCCCTCGCATCCAAAGAGCTGAACAGTATGAGAGGCGTAATCCATTGGCGCAAGACAGGTCTCCACGACCTCGTCAAACTCTGCCTCCAAGACCCCATAGATTTGAAAGGGAGGCAACTCCCCGAAACAATGATGGGTACCTTCAGCAAGAACTTGATCAGGGTCATAGGTTTCGCCCCGAGACTCCTCAAGAATTTTACGAGGAGTATGAACCGGAAGAGGAGTATATCGAAACTCCCCATCAAGGCGGGAAGGATGCCATTCGGCCACCCCTCCATAGGCCTCCGGTTTACCGTAACTTGCAACAAGAGCAAACAAGAGAGGAAGAAATAAAATCTTCTGATGCATACCAAGCGCTATTGGAGCGTTTAGAGTCGGTGGAGACAAAAGCTGCTTGGGCATCAAAAACCCACATTACGTCTACTCCGCAATAATCCGGTGCATCCCTCAGTGCCTACACCTCTCTACCCCGAACACTTTAAGTTGCCTCAATTGGCAGTTTTTAAAGGTGAAGAGGACGCACAGGAACATGTTACACGGTTTCTAAGCCAATGCTTCGGCATTCAAGATAATGACGCGTTATTGCTTAGAACATTCATAACCACATTCGCGAGGCCCCGCCTCGGATTGGTTCACACAGCTGCCCAAACACGGCATAAGCGGCTTAGATCGGCTAGTAGATGCGTTTCTTGAGCGCTTCGCCTTCAACACAAGGAAGAAGGCATCACTTAGTGATCTTGCTAGCCTTAAACAATTTGAGGAGGAAACAATGGCAGCGTACGGGAACCGATGGAGAGCTTTGCTTTCTAAGTTACCCTACCGTCCTCCCATGTCGGACCTCACGCAAATGTTCGCGAAAAGTTGTTTAAAATCAATCTCCGGTCTATTGTTGCTTTGCGACAATACGACGGCTTAGAAGAAGCTTTGGCGCAAGCCAAAGTCATAGAAGAGATTAAGATAGGCGAAGGCGCAATTGCCAAGCCTAAGAAGAAAGAGTGGAATAAAACCACTAAAGCTGGGACAACGCAACCACAACACGCTGCAATCAACCAAGTTGCGATAAATGTCCCGGCGCACAGTGCAAGAAACGCAGCCTCAAAAGGCTAACTACCAGGCAGTGCCTCCTGCTTACGAAAGAGATAACAGGAGACAAGAACAGTATCAGCAGCGTCGCCCTAGGCGACAATTCACCCCGTATGCGGAGTCTAGGGACTCCTTATTTGACCGCTTGTCAGCGGCGAATCTAGTTACTCTGCCAGAAATCCAAATTTTTGACCCTAGCGTTCCTAAGCCTAAGGGGTATAGGGAGGAATTGTATTGCAAGATTTCATAGACGCGAGAGGACATGACCTAAACGGGTCCTTGGAAATTCAAAGAACTAGTCCGGGATTTGATCGACAATCGAACATTGGTCGTGGACAACCCCATCGCACCTAACAACCAACAAATGGGGGTATTCAAGGACCCCTTGCACGCTCACGAGGCGCAGACAAAACTGCTCCAAATAAATGAGGTGCGACAAGATCTTCCCGCACAAGGATTTGTGGGAATGATTAGCATTGTAACAAGGAACGAGAAAATACCCGGCGGTTGCCCCCGAGGTACCTGCGAGGGAAGTTCCGTCGACATCGCGGCCTCAACAACGCCCGATGCGGTTACCTCCGCCTAGACACGAGGTCACGATACGAACCAAACTCACGCGAGTTTGCGGACCACGTCGGCTAGGCTTGTCCATCTACGAGCTTATTCAACAATCGGCTCCACATAGAGAAGCTCTTATGGACATCTTAAAAGCCATTGAAGTACAACCCCACGAAGCTAATTCTTTCAATGCTTTCGTGGGACATGTGAAACAATGTACGGAGGCTGTCATCACATTCAAAGAAAATGAGGTCAAAACAATATCGAATGACATGCCGGATCCACCCTGCACGTTATCGCGCGGGTCAACGGGATCCCGTACAAGAGAGTGCTTGATAGATGCGGCTCGTCCGGTAACATTATAACCATCTGCTGCGTTAAAGCATTTAAAGCTGCCGACCTCTCACATCCACGGCTTCCACGTACACCGCTGCGAGCTTTTAACGATGCAATTTGCTCGACGGTCGGCACGGTTGTTACGCCTATACGGGTAGGACAAAAGTCAATACCCACACTCTGCCATGTGTTGGAAGGCGAAATGGCTTATAACATCCTGTCTAGGGCGGCCTTGGATCAGGGACATGAAGTGTGTCCCCTCGATCGCACACCTGTGCTTGAAGTATGCCTATGAAGGGCAAATACATGTAGTCCCAATGGACTTAGAGCCCTTCAAGTATTGCAATGCGGTACAATTCATACCTCAATCGACCCTACCATCAACGCATGTGGATTTTCAATTAAATCCATCTAAACGAGGTCCGATACCGCGAGCACAAGCGGTGGCCAATAAGGTAAAATCCCAGCCGGGTGAGATGTCATCATTGGCTCCTTCATCATCAGCGCCACCTATCGTGGCCCAACGAGAAGGACAAGGGAAAGCAAATCATGGAGGAGGTTAAGCCTCTAGAAGAGGGGTTGCCCACGATCTCAACAATATCAACGAGAGGAAGCGCCCAACGCAACGGAAACCAAGATTCTGAACAACCAAACATGGAATGGACTCGGGAAGGACTACCGTTTCCTCCTACCCAATCATCAACAATCACTTGTTGAGATGGCCGATACGAGCACAGGGAGAGTACATAGTGCAAAATGTTGTGGCAAACCCCACATTGGAGTCAGTACAAGACATGGGAAGACCTCGCCTCCCCATTGGAACAATCGTCCCTTTAGGCTACCCACCGAACCAAACGAATTTTGTGTATGGGGGCCTTGATCATGGTTTCGAACCATGCGAACAAAAGGAAGCGAGATGAAGAACCTTTTGTCGAAAACATCAATTATCTGTCG
The DNA here is from genome assembly GCA_028583015.1 of Wollemia nobilis. Classification (NCBI taxonomy): domain Eukaryota; kingdom Viridiplantae; phylum Streptophyta; class Pinopsida; order Araucariales; family Araucariaceae; genus Wollemia; species Wollemia nobilis. The sequence continues at coordinate 403,266 of JAQPPZ010016819.1, read as the reverse complement.
AACCCGAGAATTTGCCCTAAAATATCTCGAACAATGCAATTGGCATGGGTATGGGCTAGGCAGATACGAGCAAGGGATGCGGATCCTTTGTCAGCCAAGATATCAGATGCCATACGACAAGTCGGGGGTAGGGTTCAACCATCCCCTGCCATTAGACATCTTGGTTGAAAACATGCAAGGCCTAGAAATAGGCAATAGAGGGGGATTGGCACAAGACCCATACGCCAATCCAAACACGAGAATACACATTGGGGGATTATCTCCCATGGTCTACAAACACCCCAGGTAACAACAATAATCCCTCTCCTTTGCTAGAGAGAGGTGAAAGTTCGAAGAGCGAGTCCTCGAAAAGAACAACAACGGCTTCCGAGATATTTTTATGAAAGCTGTTCCCCTTAGAGGTTCCGGACGAAGTAACGCGGTCTCAAAAGAATCGGGTCCCTCCACTAAGAGTGGAACAACCGCAATGGGATCGGATTAATTCATCTGGAACAAGAAGAGTCCTCGATGTCGGAAGCAACGAGATCTTTGAAGAGGATGAGCAATTTTGGATCTATGAAAGCGATTCGGAAGACGAGGTGAGATGGACTATCTCAGACATGCGCGACGACATCACCACGCTCTAACCCATGAAGATCTAATGGGACAAATGGGTATACGGTTGGGACATGAATGGCACTTAGACCCAACGAGGTGGGACCAAGTGCTAGGCCTATGGCTCCAAATTCAAGTTGAGCATCGTCCACCTCAAGATCCCATCAGGACAACAGTACCAAGGGAAGACCCCGCCTTCCTTTCCGCACTTAGAGGCGAATTTGCACCTAGAGAGGATCCATTCGTGCCTGTTCCCGTAGAGCCAGACCCGGAATATAGGGAACATCTGAAAGAATCAAGTCGTCACACCCGTGGTTATGGAGACCAAATTCATTCCATCCACATGATCTCCATTGATTTGACCACACCCATCCGCAATCCGACCGATCCATCACGGTCATTACATCTAAACACGGATGCCATTGACTGGGATCGCGTCAACTCACCATTGTCACCATCAGAGTATTGGCCTTTCGGTAAAATGCTTCATTTTACCCCAAGGACAACTCAAGATATTTTTCAAGCTGAAGAGGGACCCAAAGTCCCCAACGCGAGATCTTAACTCGGTTGATGATATCCATTTAATCCCAACTCCACATCAGTTGGAGGACGGATCTCACATGTCGATCGAAGAGACGACTGACGTTAGACATCGGCACAGATCCAATGAATCCACTGATTCTCAAGCTGGGGGTAGGCCTTTCCCCCGAAGAGCAAGCCGATTACATGGCCCTTCTTAAAGAAAAGAAGGAGGTTTTTGCATGGTCATACAAAGATATGCCAGGACTAGACCCACAGCTAGTCATGCACAATTTAACGCTTGATCCGAAAATCAAGCCAGTAAAGCAAAAACTAAGAAAGATGCACCCAACAGTGGCCTTGATGGTCAAAGACGAATTACAAAAGCTGTTGGATGCACAATTTGTCATCTGCGTGGATTATCCGCCATGGTTGTCCAACATGGTTCCCGTCAAGAAGCCCGATGGGAGGATTCGCATATGCACCGACTTTCGAGACTTAAACAAAGCGAGTCCTAAGGATGATTTCCCCTTGCCAAGCATCGACGCATTGGTAGACGCTACGACGAGGTCACGAAATGCTCTCCCTAATGGACGGTTTCTCGGGATACAATCAAATTCGTATCAATCCTGAAGACCAACTCAAAACGGCATTCACAACGCCTTGGGGGACATTTTGTTATAAGGTCATGCCTTTTGGCCTTAAAAATGCTGGCGCTACATACCAACGTGCTATGACGTATATCTTCCACGATTACATGCACAAAACTTTGGAAGATTACATGGATGATTTGTTAGCCAAGTCTAAATTGCGCTCAGATCATCTCGGTGACTTAAGCAAGATCCTCGATCGCCTCATAGAGCATAAGGTCAAACTGAATCCCAAGAAGTGCGTGTTCGGCGTCACATCTGGAAAACTCTTGGGTTTTATAGTCTCCAAAAGAGGCATCGAAGTGGACCCAAACAAAGTCAAGGCAATCCTTGAAATGGCTCCCCCAACCACTATCAAGCTGCTCAGAAGTCTACAAGGAAAGGTCGCGTCGATTAAACGCTTCATAGCGCAATTATCTGACAAATGCCGACCAATGAACAAATTATTGCACAAAGGGGTCACATTTCATTGGGATGACGAGTGCCGATCGACCTTTGACGAAATCAAACAATACTTGGCTTCGCCGCCGGTGTTGGCACCGCCTAGACCAGGTGTGCCGTTCTACTTGTACATCTCGGCCTGCGAGGTGGCAGGGCGTAATGCTAGCCCGGAAGAATGAACTTCACAAAGAACGAGGCTACTTACTATCTTAGCCGCACCACGGTCGATTACGAACTTAACTATGCATACGTTGAGAAACTACGCTTGGCGGTGGTGTTTGCCACCAAAGGCTACGCCACTATATTTTGAGCAACACGACGTATGTTGTGTCTAAGGAGAATCCATTGCGATACATGATGAGTCGTACTTATCATAGTAGCCGCACGGCGAAATGGATCATGTTGTTGACGGAATTTGACATTGAGTTTATTGGACAAAAATCTATAAAAGGACAAGTCATAGCCGATCAACTAGCAGAGGCTCCTCTTGAAGACGATCAGCCTCCGGTCATAGAACTACCCGATGATGAGGTCTTCCATGTCTCGGAATCGCCGGATTCGAAGAGCACTGAGTCTCGGGCCGACATAACCTTATTTTTCGATGGTTCTAAATGCGAGCAAGGTGGTGGCGCGGGAATTGTATTCTTCACACCGCGGGGCGCTCCAATGCCCCTGTCATTTAAATTAAACTTCCGAGTGCACCAACAACAATGCGAGAATATGAAGCCTTGCTCCTAGGTCTTCGAGACGGCAATCGCCATGAACATCAAAAGATTGAACATCTTTGGCGATTCGCTGTTAATCGTCAATCAAGTCAAAGGGGTATATCAATGCAAATGCCCAGTTACGAAGGCCTATAAAGCCCTCGTGGATAAATTCTTGGCAAAATTTGAGTGGTATGACATCGAGGCACTCCCTCGATCATCGAATCGTTTTGCGGACACAATGGCCTCCTTGGGGTCACTAATCCCGCAAGACCTTTCCGGTGATATAACAACCATTCGGGTCAAAACCTTATCGCAACCCGCGATGGAGCGCGCAAGCTCAGACTTGGCGCCGAGGAATCCACATGATCCGAGATCGAACCATCTTCGGATAAGTTCTTTCGAATCCGAGACTATTTGAAACACGCCAACTGGGGTCTTTGTTCTCCCCAATTCCCATTAATAGCAACACAACGCTATTTTTACAAGTTTTATCCCAATCGGCATTTGTTAGGGAAGAACTCCAAAAGGGATTGGTTGTTCAAGCTGTCGAGGGTATCTGATCAACAGGATTGGTATTTACCCATAAGAGATTACCTCAAGTTAGGTAATCTACCCCTTGGATTGACGCAAGCCGCAAAACGAACATTCAAACGAGCAAGCGGCAAAATATGTCTTGATAGGAGACATTTTGTATCGTCGCAACTACGACGGAATTCTTCTTCATTGCTTGGACCGGCAAGAGTCCACTTGGGCAGTCACCCAAGTGCATGACGGTACATGTGGCGGCCACTTTAGTGGTATGGCCATTGCAAAGCGCATTCTTCGCATGGGCTATTATTGGCCATCTTTAGAGCGAGATTGCTGCGCATATGTCAAGAGGTGTGTGAAATGTCAACATCATGCCAATCTGATGCACGCACCTTCCCAGGCCCTACAGACAGTCCAGTCTGCTTGGCCATTTTCGCAGTGGGGCCTCGATCTAATTGGAAAGATCTCCCCTGCATCGTCAGGCCGTCACACGTTTATCATAACGGCCACAGAATATTTTACCAAATGGGTGGAAGCAATTCCGTTAACCTCTACGACGAGGACCCCGCATTGCGGAGTTCATTTTGCATTACATCATATGTCGTTTTGGTATTCCATCCAAAATAATCTCGGATAATGGGCCATCATTCAAGAACAAAGACGTGCGTGCTTTAACCACAAAGTACAAAATTCAGCACGACTTTTCAACACCATATTATCCGCAAGCAAATGGGCAAGCGAGGCGTCAAACAAAACGCTAGTCGCCATCCTTAAAAGGACCGTCGCAGAGCAGTCATAAGGATTGGCACATACAAATCCCACTTGCCCTTTGGGCCTATCGCACTAGCATTCGGACGCCCATGGGGCAACTCCGTTTTCACTAGTGTATGGCTCAGAGGCAGTAATGCCTCTCGAGTTGGAAATTCCTTCCCTCCGCATATCAATGCAGGAATTCATCGATGATGACACTGCACGGCAGGCCCGGTTAGACCAGCTTACGTTGCTTGATGAAAGACGCGTTAATGCTCTCGAGCACTTACGTATCTATCAAGAGCGGCTTAAGAGAGCTTACAACATGAAAGTTCACCTAAGAGAATTTCGGGTTGGTGATCCGGATTCGAAGGAAAACCAACAAAACTCTAATTTGCCGTCCCATATGAGGGACAAATTTGCGGCAAATTGGTTAGGTCCGTATGTCATTGATAGCAAAATAGGACGAGGAACGTACAGGCTAGCTTCTCTTGACGGTATCAAGGAAACGGAACCCTTGAATATCAGTCATTTACGACCATTTCATATCTAAGACAACCATGTACCAAAAAAAAAAAAATAAAAAATAAAAATAAAATAAAATAAAATAAAATTTCAACAAAAACAAACAAACAAAAAGCTCCAAGGATTATTGCAATCTCTTGGTCAACCCAAAAAGCTCCAAGGATTATCGCAATCTCTTGGTCAACCCAAAAAGCTCCAAGGATTATCGCAATCTCTTGGTCAACCCCAAAAGCTCCAAGGATTATCGCAATCTCTTGGTCAACCCAAAAAGCTCCAAGGATTATCGCAATCTCTTGGTCAACCCAAAAAGCTCCAAGGATTATCGCAATCTCTTGGTCAACACAAAAAGCTCCAAGGATTATCGCAATCTCTTGGTCACCTAAAAAGCTCCAAGGATTATCGCAATCTCTTGGTCACCTAAAAAGCTCCAAGGATTATCGCAATCTCTTGGTCAATACAAAAAGCTCCAAGGATTATCGCAATCTCTTGGTCAACCCAAAAGCTCCAAGGATTATCGCAATCTCTTGGTCAAACAATCAAGAAATTCAACAAAAACAAAACAACAAAAATCATCAAAAAAAAAAAAAAAAAGATTTGCATCTCAATTCTAGGCATACTCGAATTCATCAAAACCAACACCATGCATAAATCTTACCACACTACAGTCAGTGGTCTGGGAATGTACTAGGAGTTTCAGTAATTCAGTCATCATTTTCCTCTTTAGCCATGTAGTGTACCAAGTCGAACGGATTTTATAAAGGTAGAGTCATACTCGAAATACACCTTGTTACGTAACATCCCAACACAAATTAAAACACTAAAATTCCCAAAATCGTGTGAACGAAAGATGAAACCTGCAAAACAACTAGGTCACCACAAGCGAAACGGTTATCTTGCTCATCCCCCTGTGCGAATGACCCCTAGAATGCTTGAGAGTTGGCAAAAGGACAAGCTTCCTCCCTACCCAATTCCCTAAGAATCCCAAAAGTTCTCAATAGCTGCAAAACACAAAAATTTGCAAAATGTCAAAACTCAAAAATTTGACAAAATATAGTGCACACATCAAAAGGCACAAACAACAGTGATTTTTGTCACTCCATATCCCCAATCCCTTGCTCAAAAGAAAAATCAATAAAAATAAACAGTGATCTTATCACTACAAAAGAGCAAGTATCCCAATACAATTGAAAAAAAAGAAGGGAGTTGACCTTGAATCCCTGGAACTCTCGACATTATGTAGGTCATAAGGCAAGCTTCAATACCAACTCGGTAACAGAAGTAAACCTCCCGCATGACGATATATCTGTCACATTAACTTGTGTACAGATCAATGTTTGCATGTGGATGAGCTAGCTTATGGCAGCCTGGATTACAACGCAGATTAATCTTAGTACATACAACAAAGGAATTCGTGGAGCTAATTAGGTGATCCTCGGTACGGAGTTCGGTTGAAAGCCCATCGGCTTCGGTGGTATCCTAACAAATACCACTAAATGAACTCAATTGCACACACAGGGATGTGAAATAGCTCGGTCAAAAACAAGTTTGATTCATACCTTGTTCAAAAGTCTTGTAAGACAAAGTACAGTCATGGATAGTGAGTTAAAACTGTCTGAATCTCAGAAAATCTTACACTCATCCCGAAAACCATCTGCCCTACTTATCATTCTTATGATACCATCAGAAAATACAAAAACAGCAAAGAAAAACCAGATAAATAAAAATAGCATTCATCCATTTTGCATATCACATAGGCATCTAAAACAATTCAATTCATCTGCATCCATCAAACAAATAAACATGCATAACAAAAATCAATCACATCATCACATGTACAAATCCAAAAATAAAACCGGTATATATATATATATATCGTCAAAAAAAAAAAAAGATGCCCGCAGGCTACAAAAACAGGTCCTTAGACCCCGCAATCATATCCAAAACCCAACCTAAGACGTCGGCCACCATGATCACGCAGGATCGGTGCGACGGGAACTACCCCCCGTGGTGTGGGTCCTACGGGACCCTGCAGGGCGACTACTGCTAGCCTCCGCATCATGCCTACTACCACCCCCCTCATCCAACCGCCTGCGGCGAGATGATCTTGACTGCTCAGTCAGACTATCCCTCGTCCGTCGAGAAGATCTGCTGATAGAAGGCTCAGGGAGCCGCCCGCCAAGGCGGATGACCTCCCTCTCCAAGTCTATCCGGTATAGACACCACTCTGCCTCCCGCCGATGATAGATAGACAAGGCATCATCACGCTGCGCCAAAACGCTATCCCGCTCTGCCAACTGAACCCGCAGAAGATCCCTCTCTAGATCCCGCATCCGAAGTAGCTCTGTAAGCCGTGCAACCTCATCGCCTACATCCGACCCCACCCCCTCCGTATCTGTCGGACGCATAGGACTCCCGGGGACAGTATCCTGCCCAGGCTCCAACTGCTCCTCCACATCCTGCATGTCCGGCTGCTCCGGAACACCCAAGTCCACATCCGCCATGTCTGCATCATCCAACGGCCCTCCCCATTCACCCCCTGTCGCCTCAGCATCCTCCCATTGCCGCCTCCGCACCTCCCGGAGGACCCTCACCTCTCCCGGCGCCGCAAAACCCACCACGAGTCATACTCGGTGGTAGTACCTACGTCATCCACATCCAACACCTCAATAACGACATCCGACTCCTCGCCCGGTGGCACGAGGACGGGTGGCTCCGGATCCCTCTCGTCTCCCCGACGCCGATAGCCTACGGGTTCACCGAGGCAACCCACGGCGCACCCCAAGCTGTCGTGTAACCCGGCGGTACGGAAAGAACTCATGCTCCGTCCCGTGCCGCCCGGTCAACCATCGCTCCCTCCGTGCCCGTCGGAGCCACTCTCCGGCCTCGGGCCGGGCGGACCGGTCCCGATAGGGACGCCAAAACACCTCCCATGGAGTGAGCCATGAAAAGGCATCAATGTAGTGCTCAACTGCACCTGCCCATCGCCAACTTTGCCCCTGCTCCACAGACCGTCGCCACAACGCTGCATAGCCAATCTCATCATCCTCCATCGCCACCCGAGTCGTCCACGGTAACCCGGTAGGCCTCTCAACAGCTATGTGCTTTGCCAACCCCAGCACTGCAACAAAAAGCTACAACTGACACCCTTCCGCTGTCGACAGCGGACCCCGTACAGCTCTCCGTAAAGCTGCGCCAACAAAGTCTGTCCCCATCTCAGGATCAACGGTGCCTCTACCGGGCACTCTGCCAACTGCCACACCAAATCCAGCGGGTTCCACGGGAACCTCGCGCCTGACGAATCAGGGAGAAGAATGTTAGAAATGAGGCCCATCGGGAATGCGTGCCTCACTCCCTAACACCCCCCTCTCCTTCCACCAGCCAACCAAAATCCCGCCAGCTGGCAATCCACCTCGGTTTGTCTCCACTGGGTCTGCTACACCCAGCTCCCCCCCATGCCCAAAACATCTCGTGAGTATAGCAGTCCGCTGATCGAACGGAGATGTCCTAATAGGCGGACCATCTATCGGAATCCGAAGCAACCGATAGACGTCCTCAAGAGTCCACAGTCATCTCCCCTGTCGGGAGATGGAAAGTATTGGTCCTCGGATCCCAAAGCTTGATCAGGGCCGTCAGATAGGCCTGATCCGAAACCACAGGCTCCAGTCGAGCCACCTGCTTGAGCCCAAGGGCATCAAGCCATTCCCAGTCGTCATCAGTCAAGGCCAACCGCGCCTCAGTAAAGGCAGCGGGTACACGGTACCGGCTCCTAACAACTTTGCAAACAAAAAAAAAAAATAAATAAATAAATAAAAAATAATAAATAAAATAAAAATAAAATTTTCAGTTCTAGGGTTTCTAACCTTAGTTGTTAAACAAAAAACATTACAAAAAATCTTAAAGTTTTGAAAAGCGCAACACAAAAACAATGCATTCGATTAAAGCAAAATAAGCCCTAGGGTCACTTACGGGACTCGCCTCGGCTCCGCCGCTCGAACCGGTTTGTGCACTCATGATGGCGAGAGAGAATTCCGGTGGCGCTTCGCTTCGCGAATTACTTCCTCCTCCCGAGCTCCAAAATCGCAAGAAAAAAATGACACAAATGAGCCCAAAATCAAGTTTTGGCCCTTAAATAGGCCTTTTGCACTTGGAATTCGTCCTTGGCTGGGACGAGCGCTTTGATTAGCGCTCGTCCCACCCGAGGACGAATTCTCCGGCTAAATTCGTCCCACCCGGGGACGAATTCGAGCCAGACACAAAAAAAATTAAGAAAAATGACTAAAAATGCACTAAAAAGACAATAAAAGCGCACGACAGGATTGCAAATGCAACTGACAGCATGAGCATACAAAATCGACATCGGGGTCACAAATTATCAATATCCTACTCCCTAAGAAGGCTACCATAGCCGGACCGCTCCAAGGGAAGACAGATTTTGAAAAATTTAATCCCCAAAATAATGTCACAAAAACAACAAAAACAGTACAAAATTTAACAAAAACACAACAAAAGCATTGCCAGGCATAAGTGCTCATGCACTTAACCTCTAGGCAAAGAAAATCGATGTCGAGGTCCAAATTATCGCTCTCCTAGTTCCCCAAGAAGGCTATCATAGCCGGACCGCTCCACGGGAAATAGGTTTTCGACGATTTCACCTCATTATGACGTCACCAAAAGGGCTAACACCCACCAAAAATAGGTCCATATGTTGGAAAAATTGCACACGCTTAACGGTAAACCCTCTAAAGGCAAACCTTGCACAAGTCATCTTGGGTCAAGCGACTCGTCGCTTCTCTCACGAAAGGTCATTCCCTCATCGATTAGTCGCTTGAGGGGGTAGTCACACTTAGTCACCAACCAACAATCACACACCCAATTAAGGAAAACGACATGCATTCAAAGAATCATTGACAAAGACAATCACGCTCCTGGCTTGGGGCGATAAACAAGCAACAATCAAATCAATCAAACACTTGGCATTTCGTGAATCATGAACACAAGGTTCCCCACGAGGATAAAACGCCCTTCACTTGTTCATGGTGATCAATGTCCAAGTTCAAGTCACACCTCACCAAAACGAGGTTAATACTTGAAATCAAATTCCTTAGCTCGATCGGAAGCAAGGATTCAAGAATGCATGCCCTTTCCATACTTGGGGCATCAAAAGTTGGTTAGGTTACCAAGAAACCCTAATCGGTAGTGCTTTGGTTATCTATTTTTGCTCAGGCACTTTGCGTCACCCACGAGCGCTTCCCAAAAAGGGGCATCTGTAGACACCAAAACAGCACCAATCCGATTATGTGACTTGCAAACAACGATCGCTTTGACAAACACGGCCCCCGGGGCAGCCCTCGAGAGGTCAAACGGTGGTCTTAACCACTTTCATAGCAGTTTTGTAAGGTCAAGGAGCAATTTGGCACACTTGGGCACTTTGCCCGGTATTCGTCTCACCCGAGAGACGAATTCAAAATAGAATCCGTCCCACCCCAGGACGAATTCTGAATCCGATCCCCGGGTGGGACGAATTCCTAAGCTTAACGGGCAAAAGGGCAAATGGTGCCAAGTGGCAGCCCGAACGATCGGTTAAGGGCTCCTACCTTGCACGCATGTGTAAGTGGACGAGAGGGGCCGTTAGAGGAGCTGTTACAAGAAGCATTTATCAAAGTTCAAGTCAGGGAAGGACTCCCCTCCCTCATGGGAAGACAAGACCGCCACATGGCGCCCATGGTCAACACTTGGCTTTTGTGCTTCCCTCCCAAAAGAGACCCCTTGGGTCTATAAAAGGTGGGAATTTCCTCACCCAAAATATGCAGGTAGAAGGAGTGTTGAAGCAACGAAGTGTTTGCCGAATCGAAGACTCATTTGCATCCCCCTTTGTTCACCTTCCTACATCCATCAATCTCTTTTGCAAGGGAGGTTGTTGGGTGGCCTTTGGAAGCTCGAACCTTACTCAAATCCGATGCATGGACATCTGAACCCATCAATTCGCCGACCCCCAATCCTAAAAGGTTTTGGGCCCATCCTTGGTGGATTGGCTCCAAAATCGAGGGCCAACGGTGGGAGGCCCACTTGGGCACCCCCGCACCCCCAAGTTCTAATTTCAGTTTTTGAGCACTTTAGATTAATTTTTAGATTGCATTACGTATGTTACTAGGTCCGATTAGTCTATAATTGCAATTTTGTAGCTTTTGGTCGAGTTTAGGGTGTTTTGTATTGCTTTATCGTTTCGCTAACTTGCAGGTGTCAAGGTTAAATTCCCGAGGGAGGAGGCCAAATTGGGAAAATCCGACCATGTGGGTCGTCCCAAAATGGCCCCAATTACCTAACCCCCCTGTTTGCGGGGAGTTTTGCGAGGTCCCGAGATCCGACATTGGAGCAGCGAGCGGGTCGATTTCTCCTATTCGGAAGAATTCGTCCCACCCGGGGACGAATTACGGTCGAGATTCGTCCTGCCCGGGGACGAATTCCGGTTTAAGGTGAATTGGCCAGTTGCCTCGGTGGCGGTGGCCTTCGAGTGACTTGTTCTTACCTTCGTCGGATTTTGAAGCAATTTGGATTCATTGTTTTCATGGTTTCGGGCAAATATTCGTATGCATATTTTGTTAGTTTTAGAGAGAGAATGATTTTCATTTGCAACGAGGTGCTACTAACGTCTTGATCATTTCTTTGTTTGCGGGAGAAGCAGCGAGAGGCGAAGAACCCATCAACATCAGCGGCGGCATCATCTTAGCCCGCCCAGTGCAATCGTGGGCACGCGGAAGGAGGAACCATTCAACGATTGTAATCAAACCTTATTTGCGCTCCTAGCCCCTGAAAAGGGAGGAGGCATTATTGTAACAGAGATCGAAAGAAATTAATGAAAGGGCTGTTTTTCTTTATCTGATTGCGTCTCTTACAACATGTCTCTTTTCGTTTCATGTAATTCATATTTCTAGGACTTAGGCGTGCTTAACTTTGAATGCAATTACACTTGAATGATTTCCTTTGACCGGAATCTCGTGCTTTCAAAAACATTCTTATTTTGTATTTTTGATATCTCCCTTGTTTTCCTCATATTCTATTTATTCTTTGTGACCCCATAGCCCAATGGATGCAATAGGAAAATACCAGGGTCTCATATCACGACCTTGGAAATTACACAAAAAATGCTCAGAGTAAAATTCCCCATCATGATATGAACAAAAAACTATGAATACAAAAACCACCTAGTAAAAGATCACCAAGTGCATGTATGTTCAAAATAGAGCAAGCTATAAATAAGTACTCAACAACAACTGTAAGCATAGTCAGGAAGTGTAAGCTACAAAGCACAAATGAAGTAGAATGGCATCATGTTGGATAATAGTTAGTAAAGGAGGGTCCTTATTATATTGTATAAATAAAATGTGTTGTAGACAGAAGTTCAAACCTTGGAAATCTATCTACTTTTGAAATTCTTTTGGTCCTTACTAGGCTATGTGTAAAGGAATTCAATCCATGGGGGAATCCCATGGAATGAATATTACACCTTGTTATTTTCATATGATGGCCCTAGGGTTGCTTTTACCTTCATGTCTTCCCTAATATTCACCTTCCCTCTTCTTCCATATTCCCCTTCCCTTTATTGTCTGCAATTCTTCGAGTTGTTGACATTTGTTTCTGTGTCTCAACTATTTCTTGGAATCTCCCTTTTCCTCTTGTATCTTTCTTTCTTCATTTATTTACTTTACTTACTATTTCTAATTCTTGTATTCCTTCTTCCCTTTCACACCATAGTGCTCCTTGCATTCCTTGTCCCCCTCACATTTTTCTAGTTTTCTTTTTCTCATCCTTCCCCTTTGCCTTCGTTCTCTATTCCCCTATTCTTATTCATTCGCTCTACTTTTCATCATGTTAAATGTATCACTTTCTCTGACATTCCCTTGAGTCCCATAGAACTCTATCAGTGCTCTTGTTTGTGTGCCTTCATTTTCTCTTCGTTGTTTCTCCATATTCCTCATATCTCTATTTCAAGCTGTTGTATTTCCTAATTATCTGGGTTATTTTTTTCCACATAATGGAAAGCCCCTGTAAGTCGCCAAGAGTGTGGGTAATATTTTGATTTTTTTAACCCACTCTTCATTTTTGAAATATGATACCTTATAAAATCATCCAAAATATTGGGTGAAATATATAGGTCTGTGAGCGATAACAAAAAATAAGTAGGTAAAAAGTTCCTAGAGAAATTCAAGTAAGAAATCGCAAAGGTTTTCTATGTAAGAAGATGGTCCGAATCGGTGGATTAAATATTGGGTGAATATTAGAGTTCTGTCATAGGGAAAAACTATTTTGAACCCCCATCCACTAGATGAGCGGACATCCTCATAGGATAGTTGGGTGGAAAGATTGTAAAACCCCATCCATCAGCTAGGTGAAGCTTCAAAGAAGCCAGATAGATAGGATCTCCACAACAGATATTTGGGAGGCCTAATTGGGTGAACCTTACCCAAACTCCTTCCCTAGTCATAAAAGGTGTACTAAACAAGGTTCCAACCTTATCTCCATGTTATACCCACCGTTCATCAAAGAATCACCAGGATCTCACATCTAGAGCTTTAATAAATATAGTTACTATAGTAAGAAAGTACAATGGATTTGAATGTGGTAATTCAAATCACACGCTTCTAAATATGGCATAACAAATATTTGAATGGATAGAGTAGATCATTTTTAATGATCTAGGTAGAAATGGTAGAACAATCAAAGGCCTAGATTAACAGAAGATTGTCACGATCCCAAGGAGTAGAGTACCAACTAAGCACCAATCTACTTTAGCAAGATATTTCTTCCTAACATCTTTAACATTTGAATTTTGAATTCATTGTAATTTATCTATAAATAGTGGAATACTAGCCATTCATAAAGGTAGCTCTTTGGCCATTACAATTCCCATGTAATACTTATCATTGATAAGTGAATAAAAGTATACTACTGTTTGATTTCCAATCTTGTTCTTATATTTTGTGTCGAATGTGAATGCTTATTTCTACTTTGACTGCTTGAGTGATTCTCATTTAATTTTTCTAAACTATATTTCATGGGGTCTACTTAGTAGTTCTAGAATTCACATTTACAATTGGGTTGGGGGTTTATTTGTACAATAAGTTGGTCAGACGAGAGTGCACTAATTTTAAATCTTGGATTTTTACACCTGTCCTTCGGTCTTGGAATTAAATTTTAGCCTACTATGCCAAATCATTAAGTGAGAGCTTGACTGGTAATCTATTAGGTAGTATACTTGCATTCACCATCGATGATGTTGAGAGTACATGCATCTTGATGTAGTCATAACCTATCCTTGTGAGTTCTAGCTACGATCCAGTTTATTTTCTTTCCATATTATCCTTTATCTTTCCTTTTTTGTTGTGTAGGTAGCTAGGACCTCTCATAAGAAACTAACCTTATCTATATATTGATCTCCCAACTATCTCCCTTCAATAGTGGCAACCGTTCGATGTTGGCGCTAGTATGCATCCTCGGTACTGGATATTTGACCAAAAGTTTGGTATCATAATGTTTGGGGTCTTATGATATTTAGAGCATCATAATATAATATAATTTTCCACAAATTATTTGCATTTCCTATTCTCTTGATTCATATGTTTAGTTTTAAGTGATTTTGATTAATATTTTAAACCATCCACTATATGTATCTTAACATCCACATCATGATTTCACTCATAAATAATGGGTCCCTATGGATAAAATTTCCTAGAGAAATAATAATAATTTTTAAAGCATTCCTATTGGTACATGAACATTTAATTCCAAAAACAACCTATATAAAAGTCTTTTCTTCAATACAAACCATATCATCTTCTAAACCAAGGATTGTCATGAATTGTTTTATTCTTGATTTTTTATTTTTAAATTAGACATAAAGAAGGAAAAAATTCTTTTGAAAAAAATCATGTAATAAATGTGAGTCCAATCCCCACTTAGATTACATCACGCACAATAATATTATTATTGATGATAATTTTGACTGAAACACCTCTTGATCAGTTAGGGATCATCATAAATTTTTTCTTTCTTTCGTTTCAATCAAGGCATCCTTATTTTTATTTTTAAGGCTTTTATATTGACTTTATTTTTTTTTTACTTAGCTTATCCTCACGAGAAAAATACTTAAAATATTTCAAATATTAGCCTAAGAGCATTCTTATTTCCATTTAGTATTTAATAATAACTGTCCTTTCTTATTACCTAGTTTTTTTCTCATGAGAATATTCATTCTTTGACTTTCTCAATGATATGGAACAATTATTTTTAAGTTTTCTTGCTCACATTGGCTCCTTGTATGTAATTAATAATTGAACAACTTTTTTATTTACATCATTTGTTAACTTTTTATAAATACCTTAAACATGCTTTTATATAACTAATTTAGCATGCCTAATGTCACATATCTAGCAAGTTTCATTACTTTTATTGCTACAAGTTTCAAGTTAATTTTTTAAATTCAAGATTTATTTTAAACTTTAGTAATAGTTAAGAAAAATAATAGAATTTAAATATTGCAGTGGTTAATATGAAATTTTCAAAGAAATAATTTGCTACAAGTTTAATTATCTTTGTAGATAGGTCAATTAAATTAAATCTAACTTACATTTTAATTATATATATATATAACATCGGGGGTGAACATGTCGCGATTTCGTGACACTTTTGCGGATGGGGCGCCCATTGGTTTTCTTGTCGCGATTTCGCTACACTTCCGGCCAAGTGGGGCTCCAAGGAAAAGTCGTCGCGATGTCGCGACACTTTCTCAAAGTTGCTGATCAAAGGGGTCCTCGTCGCGATTTCACGACAGTTTTGGGGAGCAGGTGCCTTCAGGATTTCTCATCGTGATTTTGCGACGCTTTTGGTGTTTGGGTGATTTGGTGCTGTGCTGTCGCGATTTCGCGACTTTTTTCGTGTGTTGTGGTTCCGGCGCTTTTTGTCGCGATATCGCGACATGTCGCGATTTCGCGACATGTCGCCATGTCGCGATTTCGCGACTGGTTGTTGTGGCGCGGCGGTTGTTTGGTTTGGTGTCGCGATCTCGCGACATGTCGCGTTTTCGCGACATGTCACGTTTTCGCGCCCTTTGTACTTCTGGTCTCTTTGCGCTTGGTTGGGATGCCCTTTCTCCCTCTTGTAACTGTCTTTTGTTTTAATACAAGTTTTTTTCATTTTTTTTCAAAAAAAAATTATATATATATATATATTGGTTTGGTGGAAGAAGGGGTTTTGAAAGGGTCCCAAAATATTTTACATAAGGGGTTTTAAAAGGGTCCCTAAACCTTTTTCAAATAAACCATGATTTTCAACAACAACCCAAAGTGGAGCACAATACAAGATAAATCTATAATACAAGATGAATCCACAAATGAATACAATTTGTCAAACCAAAATTGAAATTCCTCTTCAAGACAGGAACAATGGATCTAGAAACCCCAATTTGAAACAAAGGTCACCTAAAATTAAACACCAATGAATCCAATAAGAGCAATAAATAATGACCAATTTTAAATTTTCATCCATGACGGGAACCTTGAGTCATGAGATCTAATCCAACGGATGCAGGTACATTTTCATCCCAAATATTTATACCCCACTTGGAAAAAAAAAAGTGCAACCAAACTGAAACTAGATCTAAAAATGCAACAACCACCCAAAATCAAGTCTGGTGGATCCGACGATCCCACCTGCCATTGCTCAAACAAGACTCCATAGTGGTAACCAACACATCAAAAGGCACCTTGTCAAGGGATAAAAAGTATAAACAATTGAATAACAAATATTTGTTTTCTAAAAACCTCAACAAGAGAACATCCAACCATATATGAACAAGCATCCATCCAGAATACATCAAAAAAATCCTTGGAATTTACCTAAAGCTTCCAAAAAAAGGTTTAAATAAAATATTTGACTTGTTAGAAACCCTCAAATAACCACAAAACAAAATAATAGAAAATTAAAGAGAGCACTCAAAAAGGGAAGACTCAAAAACCCTAGGACCACTAAAAAACACAATCTCATCCCAAGCTAAAGAAATCCCGGCCTATCAGTTGGCCCATCTCTAGAAACCTAAACCCACTAGTAAAAGTGACCAAACAACACTAGCAAATCTCCACTAACAACAAAATCACTAGGTCTCCCCTAAAATTCAACCAAATAATGGGTAGAACCAAAGGTCATCGAAGGGTAAAAACTAGATAAACTAGAGGATTTTACAACCCAAAATGATAAAACTAGCATATCATCCATATTCACAGCAGTTGAGGTAGATCCATCAGCTACTCATCCATCCTGCTAAATCCCCAACTAGGATTCTAGTTGACCAACCTTCTTCCAGGATGCATATTGAAATGTGAAAGCGGGGTCATCAACCAAAAGTATTCTTTGCCCAAAAGGATCTCCACCAGGTTGCAGGTCTAGATTTCTAAAATTCTTAGTTGCGTAGGGTTTGAGAGCATAGGAGTGGGAGTCTTAGGTCCTCTCTACCATGGTGAGGCTTATATTTTAATTAAATATATTTTTTGTTCACAATATTGATAGATATATGACCCTATGAAGTCAATCATCCAATAAGGGAATAGTGAGGATTTTATTAAATTCCAAAAAATAAAATTACAGATATCTTTGTTAGTTAGGGTAAGCAAATCAGTTGCAATTTATTTTATTTTTAAATAAAATCTATAGAATTATTTGTTTATATTAAGGAATAGAGGAAATTTTTTTTTTTTTTTAAAACCCTCTTTTTTTTTCAAAACCCTAGTTGCTTTAGGAAATATTTTGGGTTAAGATCATGAAGTCACCAATTTTTACTGGAATGGATGACATTGATACTTGAGAATGGTGGATGAAGGGTATATCTCTATATTCTAGTGATGGTTTTTGAATAATTCAACTTATAGAAAATTTGAGGAAGCTTATGTTTGGTGGGAAAGTGTTAAAAAATAAAGGAATTATAATTACGCTTGGGATAAAATGGAGCATGCATTCGTGAGTTAGTGGAACCCATATATGAAAATATATAGTTTGAAGGTGACCATCAAAGGATATGAATAAGAAAGAAAAATACTTTAGAGGAAACTCAAATAATTGAATAAAGAGAATAAATAGAATAAAAAATATAAATAACAATGTGTAAGTTTATGGTTGCATTAAGAAGAAAAATCTTAAGAAGTAAGGATCCAAGGAGAAGCAAGAAGTAGTTGTGGCAATGGAACAAGTTGAAGAACAAACAAAAGACTCAACCATTGAATTTACAATAGCATAAAAAATAGATTCCATGGAAGAAGCAACAACAAAGTCCAATGAAAACCTATCAGAAGTGCACAAGGACATTAAAATAAGGGCATAAGAGAGAATATTGTGAAGAAGAAATTAAAATAAAGAAACAAATTACTAAAGAATAAAAGAAAATAGAAATTCAAGTTAAGGTTATAGCATATCGACACCAACAACACCCTACGCGACAACAATCTTAGAGGCATGGCTAAAAGCATCAACATTATAGATCTACATGGATTTAGAAAGGTATCAAGTATGGCAGTGTTTGGCAAAAAAAGTATACTAATTTTATATTTCAAATGGGTGCAACAACATCAAGGAATAATATGACCAAATATTCAAAATATCAAACCAAAGTAGCAGAAGCATGGATCCAACAAAACAATTATGGATATTTAAGTGGCACAATGGAAGTTTGGCATCATCAAAGCCACCAATAATTAATATTTCACTTGGATGGGTGGATGAAAAATATTGGAAAATGTCAAGAAGAAGGGTGTTAATATTTGTATTTACA
Source organism: Wollemia nobilis (assembly GCA_028583015.1). Taxonomy (NCBI): domain Eukaryota; kingdom Viridiplantae; phylum Streptophyta; class Pinopsida; order Araucariales; family Araucariaceae; genus Wollemia; species Wollemia nobilis. The sequence continues at coordinate 384,739 of JAQPPZ010016819.1, read as the reverse complement.
AATAAAGTTGAAGAAGACCCAAAAATAAATATCAAGAATTCAATTTTTTTAAAATGATGTAGGTATCTAGATATAACATCTAAGCTGAGAAGAGAATTGAATATGTGTGTAAACTCTCAAGTTCTAAAAAAGAGATTTGTGATTTATCAAGGGTGGGTGACTAGAGTACAACCCTTTTTCTCAAGACAAAAAAAAAAAAAGACATTTTTAATTCTAAATTTATATCAAATGTATTCTTCATCATCCTCAAAGTGTTTTTTTGCAATTAGCTCCTTGACATAATTTTCATTAAGAAATAAAATATCACTATGCTAGTTGCCTTTTAGAATTTTAATTTCATCAAAACAAATCCCAATACCATGATTGGATAAATTATCAGCCATCCAATTTTATTTTCTATAGATGTGCTCATATTTCCAAGAGATTACCTCCAATATTAGATTATGAACTTTAGTAATAGTACTATTTTTTCCAATCTCCACATCCATTTTTGTTGGTAGCATTAATGATATGCATAAATATCTCTCAATTGAAATATATTTCCATCATTTTTCAATTGTAATTTTAGTTCCTATAATATGTGTCTTTGATTTCGTATAATTGTTAGTTGAATTTCCATATTATTTTGAGTAAGTGAGCAGATTTTTGCCTTCATTATTTTGAAAAACACCACCTCTAATAGATTTTCTTGATATCCTTTGAAAGCACCATCAAAGTTAATTTTTATAAACCTAATTTTTGAACAGTTCAATTTTACCATATATTGAAGTAGATCCTTTGTTTTAATGCTATTTTCATAGATGAATCTTCCACATTTATTAAAATATTGTAACCATGTAGATCTTTTCCCACCTATGAGAATTCCCATAATGAGCATCATATGTATAAACACTAGGTAAGAGAGGTAATAATATGGTTTTAAATTTGGGTATTATTTTAAAATTTATTTTTAAAAGTTATATTATCCACAAATTCCAACAAATAATGGCAAGACCAATCTCCCAAAAAATACATTATGCTTTAGCTTTAACATAATTAATTTGGTATTTCATCAACTCTTACCCAATATATTCTCGTATTTTTGAAAAAGTAATCTTCACATCCTTTCCACGGAAAGTCTCTTTGATTTTTTTAAATTTTTGATGCTATACCTATTGGTAATCTTGAAAGTCACATCCTATTGCAATATAATTTTTATGAGTTGTAGCCTTCCTAGTTTGGTTAATAACTTACCTTTCCAACCTAGTAAATAAGCTTTCATTATATCCAAACAAAATACCTAAAGTTCATTCTTATTTTTCTTTATGAGACAAAAGAATACCCAAGTAGGTTGATGGAAAAATTTTATTTTTAAAATTAAAACATCCATAATAATTCATTAAAAATCTAGGACAATGTTAATGAAAAAATCCTAGATTTTGTACTATTAGCTAACTATTCAGTAGAATTCTCATAGCAATACAATATTGATTTAAACTCTATGACCTCCTTTATTGAGGGATGAACCAAAAGAGAAGTATCATCAATAAATTAGATATGAGATTTAAAGGGACCATCTTTTATGAATTTAATACCTTTGAATTCTTCCATTTTTGCATATGAGAAAGCTCCCTCTAATGCCTTCACAAGAATAATAGATAGATAAGGAGATAGTGGATTACCTTGACAGATTCCACAAGATGACTTAGAATAACCTGAAGAAGAACCATTGATCAAAATAGTATATTTTGGAATTTTATAACAACATTTAATCCATTCACACCAATCTTGAACAAAACTAAACTTTTTAAGAATATCATGTAGAAAACTCCAGCAAACCCTATTATATGCTTTATTCATATATAATTTCATAAGCATACCTAGTTTTTATGGAATGAAGAGAATGTATGACCTCCTATGTAATTTTTACACCATCAAAAATTTGTTTACCATGAATAACACAATTTAGAATACTTTTAATTGTGTTTACCATAATTTTCAAAATAATTTTGAAGATCACATTTTAAGGGCTTATTAGACAAAAGTTATTAAAATATTTTGTCTTGTATTTCTTGCAAACCAATATGATAAATGGTACGTTGATGTTACATATTGTAGCCTTCCTTTTACAGGCCTATTCAACAACAAACATATCACACTTTAATAATTCTCAAAAAAATTTGAAATAAAATTACAAAAATCCATGAGGGATAGATATGTTGTAATAATGGAAAGGATAAACTACTTAATGTAGCTCCTCCAAAGATATATTTTTTATAAAACTTTAATATTGTTTGTATGTGATAATTGATGGAATATTTTGTAAAAGCTTACTTTGTGCCTCCTTATCTTGCCTAGTTTATGAAAAAATATTTTCGAAATAATTAATTGTTTCATTCATGATATCTTCTTATTTGTTAATATTTATTTTATCTAGAGTTAAAATAATTTTTATGTGATAAATAAAAATGTTTTTTTCGTAACATGAAAAATATGGTATTTCTAGCTCCTTCCTTGAGCCATTTCTTCCTATATTTTTGGAATCAATGACTCCTCCATTTTTAATGTATTATGATAATAAAAAAGTAATAATTTTTCTTGAACATGAAGATCCTCATCCATTCCATTGATTTATACTATCTCTTGTAAATTTTTGAGCTTAGATTTAATTTTTTTCTTTTCTTTAAAATTATTACCAAAATATTTGACATTCAAAATATTCATTTGTCCCTTTAGATATATCATCTTTTGAATAAACCTATACATTTATGATCCTTCAAAAATTGTGTCATTCCACCATTTAGAATAATTAGGGTCTTAAAGACACATATTCTAGAAGTGAAATGAATTTGGATGACCATTATTGAGTAAATCACAAGTCAAAAAAATTGGTTTTTGATTGGATCCTACTCACAATAATATATTTGAAAATATTGTATATATTAGAAGTGAAATGGATTTGGATGACTATTTTTGAGTAAATTACAAGTCAAAATAATGTGTTTGTGATTGGATATTGCTTTTAATAAAATATTTGAAAATATTATATACTCTATTTACAATCATGTGTTGGATAACAAGGATCTATCCAATATTTCTATTGTATACATTTTCCCAATGCATGTACTATCCCATGTATATTAATAACTTGAAGGAATAAAAACCTAGAGGCCATTTGAATTGACAAAGAAATATTAGTGGGCTCAACCCCACTTCTCCTTAATACATGTTATATTTTTATTTGACTTCACAAATTGGTATCCCTTTGATTTTTTCTTTCTCTTTGTTCATATTTTGATGGCTTTCATCTCCTTTTTCTTTCCCATAAACACATACATATCCATAAATCTCTTCTTTTATTTCATATTGTTTAACTTATAAAAAATTATGCTTCCCTAGAATAAAAAATCCAAGGAATATGATCATAAACACTTTCTTCTTTATGTTTCCGTAGAAACCCTAAAGTACAAGGATGATTCTCCACAGTAATTACTTTTTTATGTTGGCTTGGAAGTCCTAAATTTTTATGAATACATTTTGTACTTATTTTAATTTTATTACAAGGAGAGGATATTATGCTACTTGAGGAAAATGAAGATGCTTTACCTAGATTAACCTTGACCTCCACCTAAGTTGCTTTAAAAAATACCTCCACATATTATTTTGCATCTCTAATTCCTTTTGAATTTGAATTTGTGAATTGTACTTTTTCATTTTTATGTTCTAATTTTTAATTTGAGTAAAATATAACGACCTATGTCATTCAATCATATAGAGGGTTTTTTTTTGTTGCTTTCTTAGGAGTGAAAAATCCTTGATTTGACTAGCTTCTATTATGATATGATCTTCTTGTTTCATATTGAAGTTTATCTCATGGGAAAAAATTTCCATCTCTTTCTCCATCATTGTTGCTTTGCAATTTCAAACCATGCTTCTAGTCTCATAACATTTATGACATTGAAATACAATATTTTCATAATCCACTTGTTGATGCCATTCTATTGATTTAAATTTAATCTTAATAGATTGTGGTAAAGGGTTTAAAATATCTATGGCAACACATATTTACGTATATACAACATGCCTTCTTTCATTAGTATTTTATTCCTCCTAGATGAAATCCCCTAGAGTCTTATCGATATTCTTCAAAACCTCCTTATTGATGTGTTGATAAGGGAGTCCTAAAAGCCTAATATAAACTAAATTTACAAAAAAAATCTCACTTCATGGTATTAAATATAATGCATTTGTTCCCTTAAACCAAGGCTACCATTCATTATTTAATCCCTTATTTCTGAACTAGATAAGATAATAAAGAAAAATCCTTTCAAGCAATTTGAATTCAATCCCAATTTTCACTTATCCAATTTTGAATCTTTGAAAAAATGGTTAGTATCTATGGAAATTACATATTAACATTAGAATTTAAGAATCATTATATCATACTCAATCATCTCATCCTTGATAATAACTTCTGGTGTAGTATTTTCTATTTTTATAGGTTTTACCATTTATTTGCTCTTCTTTTTATCTCTAACTAGGGCATCCTTAATTCTAGTAAAGACTTTCAAGAATGACATTCCTACCCTATTACCTAGATGTTTTTCATATGAATATTTTAGTTTTTAAGTTTTTCCTATGATCTCAAATAAGAAAAAGTGGCGCTCGCTTCTTTTTTTGTTTCTTTCTTGCTCGTATTCATTTCACTTATTATTAAAATTCTTTTTTATATTAAAAAGAAGATAATAATTGAAAATATAGTTGTACAATAGAATTTCTATCTCTTCATACATGTTTACTATATTTTATTATTTATTTATTAAAATTTGATAACTTTTTTTCTAAATCAATAACATAATTTTAAAAATAATAAATAATTACTTTTTTTTTGCTTGATAATAAGGGTTTATACTTAGGTCCCCCACCCTTGACAAATTACATCTCTCTTCTTTAGAGTTTGAGAGATTACAAATATATAAACTTCTCATCTCAATTGAGATGCTATATCTAGAAACCTACATTTTATATAAAATGTCTGAATTCTTGATTTTCTTTTTCTGGATTTTTTCAAAATTTTGTATGTATACAATTACTCTAGAATTTAGTATTTTCTCGGTATTTTCCTATAAAAACCTTCACAGTGACAAAACATCACCTCTACTATCTATGCCTTGCATCTTAGTAGAGTAAGTTCACTTTAGCATATTTAAACTACTATTTTTCTTCCTCATTGAAGTCATAGCCCTTCATTGCTCTTCCCATCATTCGAACCCTAGTTGGAAAATATTACAATTTCATTTTTCATGACTTGAAAAATCATCACTACCCTTTTTTGAATGGTTGACTTCACAAGGTTGTATCTCCCTCAATATTGCTCATATTTTTGCATATGACCAATCATTTTAAAGCTATTCAAATTCTACACAAGTTGGTCTATGAATATAGTGAATCATATAACACTTCACAAAGATAAGGCTCCTAAAAGATGATATATTTTTTAGGAAAAAATCCTAATTTTTCACACTTTGCAATTTCATTTTTCGTGATTTGAAAATTCATCATGGCCCTTATTCCAAATGGTTTACTTCATAAGGTTGTATCTCCTTCAATATTGCTCATATTTTTACATATGACCACTCATTTTAAAGCTATTCAAATTCTCCACAAGTTGGTTGAATAATAAGCTAAATCAAATAACTCTATGTGAAGATATGGCTCCTAAAGTATGTGATATTTTTTAGGAAAAAACCCTAATAATTTGCACTTTACAATTTTATTTTTTCTCATTATAAGCAACCTTTCATGCTACTTCATCATTCCTAGCCTACTCAACATCCCAATATTATGTTACAACTACTTCAATTGGCCTAGCCTTCCACACTCCTTCAACCTTATCAACCTTCCATGTTCCTTCAACCATCCCAGCCTTCCACCCAACATCCTAGCCTTTTGTTGTAGCTCCTTTAGCTAGTCTAGCCTTCCACGCTCCTTCAACCAACCTAGCCTTCCATGCTCCTTTAGCCTTGACACTCCAAATATCAACTCATCATTTAGCCTTCCATGTTCCTTCAACCTCTAGCCTTTCATGATCCTTCAAACTTTAGCCTTCCATGCTCCTTCAACCTCTACCATTCCTTTCTCCTTTAGCCTCTAGCCTTCCATGCTCCTTTATCCTTTAGCCTTCCACACTCCATCAACCTCCAACCTTCCACACTCCTTCAGCCTTCATATTTGTTGATCGTTAAAGCATCAAACCATTTTCCAAGCCCCTTAGGGGCAATCCCCTAAGGGCTTCAGTAAAGGTTTACTCAAAATATAATAATTAATAACTTAGTATTGAGTTAAAGATTATTTATATTTATTTTTATCTTTTATTTTTAATTATATATGTGAAATCTTATATATTTTGATTTTATTTTAATTTATTTATGTTTTATTTTAATCTCAAAATTTAGAGATTGATGTATGGAAGTTATTTTCATCTATGATTTTCCTTGCCTGAGATAATCATACCTCACAAGGAGCAATACAATGGGTCATGACTAAGAGTGTAGGGTTTGGCTCAATCGAGGCCTTCAAAAGTTTTTTAAAGTGTTGACTCCTTGTTTGGATGTGATCTTCAAGGTACTGGTTTCTCAACAAATGGAAAGGGTGTAGGATACTAAAGAATTATAAAAAAACTCAATAAAATAAAAGGGATAGATGTTCCAAGAGATCCGCTAAGATCTTCCTAAAAAATACACCTAAACGACATGTGCCAACAATGAACACTTTCCCTCCTCAACATAGTGAAGTGTAAATGAGAGTTACCAGTTATATTCATGCATGAGAATTCGAGTCCCATAGGAGAGCCAAGAAAGTAACTCGGTCTAAAAATAGACACAGGCCCCTCATACATGCATACACTTAACAACTTCCATTATTCAGGTAAAATATCACAAACACATACACATACATAACAATAGGTGTATAGGGTATGCCAAAAAATAGATACTGGCTCACATGTATATAAATGCAAACAAGATCTTACATAGATTTTACTAGAAGTAGGGGTTCAAGATTACCTACTAGACACTTAGGAACCACAACTATTTTTAGAGATACAAATTAAAGGAAACCCTACAAATGTATACAATTAAAAATTTGTTGATCCTTTACAAATCTAAGACTATTGTAATTTATAGATGACAATAGAGAAATTTTCCCTCTAAAATTATAAGATGATTTGACTTCTTGTCTATCCTTTTTCTAGGGATTTTGAATATTTAATGGAGTAACCCTCATCCATTGTTGTTATCAGTTTGTAGTTTTCATGGTTGTAGGTCATCTTTATTTTTGTATTTAATTCTTCACCTACCTTTGCTTAACTTGCAAAGCTAAAGGATTCCTAGTAGATGACCCATATTTTCTTAATAGTTATGTATTGTCTTTATTTTTCCTAGGAATTTGTGCACTCGTCTACCCCCCTTGGTTTTTGTGAATTCAACTACTTCTAGAATCATATGTTATTTTGAGACTTTTCCTAGCACCCTTTATTTACCTGATCGATATTATATTGTTCATACAATCAAGACTTTTGCTTGGTCATCTTCTTTGGGACTTTATAAGTTTTGATAAATCATTCCATCAAAAAATTTTGTTGGACCTTCTTTCTTTATTGAATATCATCAAAATTCCTTATTGCTTTTATTTTTTTCTCACTTTTTTCTTTCTTCATTGAATATCATCAAAATTCCTTATCCCTTTCTTATTCATACCAACATTTCTCTTAGGGTGTTTCCATGTGTGTCAACTTTGCTAGTAACTCAATTAACTATTTTATTATTGTAGAGAGGATTTCACCTTTGTGGCTCTTCTTATGAATGTTGGGAAGTATATATCTTTTGACTTTTAGTATTATAGAGTGATCACAAGGATCCCTCTCCTTTCTTCACTTATTAGTTTCCTCTTTACTACCTTCTATCATTAAGGATATCCTTGAATATCTAGTGGGAAGATGACACATAATTTACCAGATGCTTCTTACCCAAACTGATGTCGACAATGATGAGCTATTTTTATTCTACCATGATGACGTTTGGGTTGATCCTCCTCCTATAATGAAGTATTTTTAATTATCATCAAAAACGCTCATCATATTTTATCAAGAGTGAGGTTTGGCTCAGATATCATCAAAAGGGCTTCAGACTGCTCCTTATGAGTCATTTTCCTATCATGTAATCAACTTGCCCAAACAAAGTAAGGGTTTCCAAATTTGTATTTACCCTTTGGAGATATATTTTTGGTGAAAATTGACATGGAATATTTTTAACCTCAAGCTCTTCATATTATTTTTTATTACAATCTAACAAAGTTGTAGTGACTTATCACTTCAGTTTTGGTAGATCTTAGGGGGCCTTTTGTTTGCAAAAATAAATAACTTAGAAGCAAAAATACCTTTATCAATTGTGCATGGAGTTATTGAGGAATACCTTCTAGAATATTTTGGACTTCTCTTATAGTATTTCTTTTGGATTAGTGTAGCTAATATATGGGCATCTAAGTTTAGGATATTTGCTCAAATTGACAAATACGATATGGTGAGATGACTTTCCAACCTTTCATCCACATTGTTAGTCTGCTCGGATTGCTTAGCAGGGAAGCAACACCAGGTAACATTTGGAGTTAGTTCTTCACAAGCTAAGAAACCTTTGGATTTGGTACACACCAATCTGTGCGGTCCTATGCCAACCAACTATGGTGGAAAGAACTATTTTCAATTACTTGTTGATGATTACTCATAGAAGACGTGGGTTTTCTTTATTTAATTAAATTCAGAAGAATTTTTGTACTTTCAACAGTTCAAGAAGCTTGTTGAGAAGGAGTTAGGATGTTCCATCAAAATCCTCCACTAATATCAAAGGGGGAATACACTTCCAATGAATTTTCATCATTTTTAAATGACCATGGTATTAATAGATAACTGACTACAGTCTATACTCCACAAAAAAATGGAGTTGCAGAAAGGAGAAATCATTCCATTATGGAAATGATTCGATGTATGCTAAATGGAGTACATCTTGAGCATGAGTATTGGGTAGAAGTAGTAAACACAACATCATACCTCCTAAATAGAGAACCCACAATAAAACTCCACCAGAAGCATGGAGTGGTAAGAAACCCTCCATTTCTCATCTAAGAGTTTTTGGATGTAAGGCATTCATGCACATACCAAAATAGAAAAGGAATAAGTTAGATGAGAAGACCCTATAATATATCTTTCTTGGTTATGATGAGCATTCAAAGGGATATTTATTGATAGATCCTATGACCAAGAAGACATACATAAGTCGAGATGTGGTATTTGATGAAGCTTTCACATAAAATAATACTTCTACAGTTGTATACCTTGAGGATGATGAGCCTAAGAAAGAGGCTCCTCCTCCAAAAAACAATATTCTAAAATGGTATACCAGTACATTGAGAGATTCCAAGTTAACATCACTTCCATATCTAACTCTAGATTGACCTTGTACTCACAATATGACTTAGAATATGAGACCAGAGGCATCAAATTTAGAGGTTTATGAGCTTTACCAATAATTTTATGAATTATCTATAGATGTAAAGGAATATATGGAAATAGATATGGAGGATGAGAGGGTTTATATGGTAGCATTTGATGAAAATGAACCCACAACAATTCAGGATGCACTTAGTGAGCCTCTATTGAAGGTTGCTATGGAAGTAGAACATACATCTCTCATGACAAATCTAACATAGAAGTTAGTAAATCTGCCTCCAGGGAAGAAGCCTATTGGATATAAATGGGTGTTCAAAGTGAAGTATAAGGTAGATGGTACTATTGATAAGAATAAAGTCCATCTTGTTGCAAAGGGCTATGCTCAAAAAGAAGGTATATATTATGAAGAGACTTTTGCCCCTACTGCAAAAATGACTATCATTCGAGTACTTTGTGCCATAGCAACTCATTTTGGGTGGAAATTACATCATATGGATGTAAAAAGTGTTTTCTTAAATGGTGATCTATAATAAGAAGTGTACATGACCCAAATAGAAGGATTTTTGGTTGAAGGGTAAGAACAGAAAGTTTGTAAGTTGATCAAATACTTCTATGGGCTGAAACAAGCTTATCGAGATTGGTACATCAAAATAGATAGCCACCTAGTGCACCATGGTTTCATAATAAGTCCTTTCGATGGAAATATCTATATCAAGAACAATGATTTTGACATATTGATTTTGGTGCTATATTTAGATGATCTGATTATAACAGGGAGCTCAGAGAGTATGATTGATGCAGTAAAATATGATTTGAAACAATTTTTTGAAATGATAGATCTAGGACTTCTTCACTATTCTCTTGGTTTGGAAGTAACTCGGACAAAGCATCATATCAGAGTAACACAAAAGAAGTATGTCAAGACATTTATTGATAAATATTGCATGACTGGATGTAAGTCTAAGGTAACTCGAATGGAGGCTGGACTCAAGCTATCTCAATATGATCAATCACCACATGTCGATGGCACTCTCTATCATCAACTAATTAGGTGTCTTATATATCTGACAAATACCAGACTATATCTTAGTTTTTTTGTAGGTTATCTTTCAAGGTTCATGTAGGAACCAAAGGTGAGTCATTATAAAGTAGAAAAGAGAGTTCTTCATTATGTTCGTGGTACTACATATTTTGTCTTGGAGTACAAAAAGAATAGCAAGTTATATTTGTAGGGATACACGAACTCAGACTATGTTGGATCCATCGATGATCGAAATTCGACTTATGGATATATTTTTTATATTGGATCTGGTCTTGTCTCTTGGCATAGTAAGAAGTTGCAGGTGGTTTCCATATATTCTATAGAGGCAGAATATCACACAGCCAATGGAGTAGTCTACGACATAATATGGTTAAATCACATCCTTACAAACATGGGTCTTCCAAAGAACCTTCCACTTCATTTATTTTATGATAATCAAGGTGTTTTGAATCTTGTCAAGAATCCAATAATTCATGATCGTACCAAACACATCGACATGATGTCATTTCCTTCACGATGAAGTTCCAAAGCATCACATACATCTCTAGTACATTCCCATTGATCAACAAGTTGTAGATATTTTTAATACATGGTCACTACTTGGAATATTTCATTTATTTTCTTGAATTCAACATCTGTTAGCACTACAAACGAGAAAAAAAGATACACTATTGCAATATGAAGACACGCGACTATATTTTTTTTAATTTTTGGATATTTATCCCACATGCAGTGTGTTGCTGCACTATGGTCCTTTAAAAAAACCAATAATTATTATAACCGTTGATTGCCTTCAGGCAATCAATTGGAATCCCTTTTGTCACCATCCACATGGTGCGATCAGAGGGGGTCCACATCATCCAGGTGGCACATGTCGCTTATCCACCATGTGGCTATTGCATGTCTGATCCATGTCGATACAGGTGGATCGTATGCCATGTGTCTCATCCACTCAGTGTCAGTCTGGTCCATGTGGCTCATCTACCACATGTCCTATCCAGTCAGCATCACGTGTCCTATCTAGTCAATGTTAGTTTCATCCTACCATGTATCCTATCCAATTAGCATTAGTTTAGTCTAAGTCAATGTACCTCCATGTATCCACCTATCAGCCACCACATGATCAAAAATTACCACATGTCCAGTCTTGGTTCTGTCACTTATAAAAAATAAAACATGCCATCTCAGGAAGTGAGCCCAACTTGGGCTATGCTCTTTGCCCACCTGCATCCATCCCTCGATTAATGTGCCTATGCCCTCCTCATGCTATCTTAAGTCATCCAAGGTTCTCCTCAAGTAACGTGTTTCAAGTCATGCAGCGTTTTACTTTCGCTTCAGGTCCAGGATTGATGCTAGGAAAACATGTTGCCTTCATGTCCTACCAAAAACCAAATGCTCTGGTACCATGTTGAATTCAAGAAAAAAAAAAATTGTTCCAAGCAACGACCATGTATTGAATTCATGTTGGTTTAAATACATGGAATGAGTTGATTAGGTGGTTCAACCAACTAACAACTACCCACCCTAAATTGTCATATAAATAAATGCTTTAATAATGTAATATATTATAATTCTAATAACATGCTATATGCTAACAACAGATATGGTCGGTGAGTTGTTTCTAAGACTCTACGTGGCAGGAGGTCTCAGGATCAAATCCTGTGTACACCAGACGTCAATTTTCTGTAGAATTTTTTTTTGCTTCCAAAAATTGCTTCTGAAATTGATTTAGCAGCATTTTTTTGTTGTCAAGCAATATTTTATTGGCAACAATTTTGCTGATAATGTTTTGACAATTTGTTGTCAACTTTTGTAATTTTTTGACAACTTTTGCATACCCTGTTTTTTACCAAGGAGGGTCATTTTTTTGCCAGCCAGTGGTAGTTTTTTGTCAAAGGAGGGTCCAGGAGCAATTTTTTTCTACCACAAGCAAAATAAGATGTAAATTTTTTGAGGTATTTTTTCATACTTTGATTTTTTCTTTCCAAGCAATTTTGGAGGGATAAGTTGTTTATTTAGAATTAGAAAGAGTCCACATACAGGCTTTTCATTCTTGTTTATTTTGAAACACAAAGGGAGGATTTATAGCATTTATTTTTGCAAAATTATAATACAAATGGGGGAAGAAAATTTATTGATTTGTGGAAGTGAATATCTGCATTATAAAACTGACATTGTAATAGGTGCATTTTCAGTCAAAACCAAAACCTAAAGTAATTAAATTTATGGGCATTTGTGGTTGTATTGTGCATTTAAATTTCCTATTTTCTTGCATTATCAATCATAAAATAAATAAAAATAAAAAACCCCAAATTTATACATCTATTTGTGCAATTTATTACACGGTAGTGTTTGGTATCTATGATACCTCTGGCCCACACTTATAGGTAATGGTGTCGTACTTTGGGCTACTGTATCCACCATCTAACATACCTACAACAATGATGTTTGAGATTGTTCTCTATAAATCATCAGGGATAAATAGGGTAAACCAATTTTGATATTCACTCTATTTTATACCCTAATTATTTCTAATTATTTAGCTTAAACTCCTCCAACTCATTATCCTTTTCTTGAGGGTTTTGAGGTAGGTGCCATTGTATCGCTCCAATTTTTTTACATCCTTAACTTCAGGCTATAGGATCCGCACCCGAAAGGGGGATTCGATAAGGATGGGACAATACCTCAGACAGAGAGGCCCTTTGAAGGTCCCGCATCTTGGAGGAGTATAAGGGTGAATTTTTGATGGATGGTGGGTTCACCAGGAAATTTTTGAGTGGCAGTTTCCACGCCTAGGTTGAGAATGGGTTTGATGTGTTCATTTTTATACTCGATCATTCAATTCCTAGGTTTGGCCAAGATGAATCTAATCTATTCTATATGCCAATGCTGATTTAGAGGATTACAGGAAACAAAAATGAGTGTTAAACACAGAGAATATGCTAACTAGAATAGAACATACCTGATTCCGGATGTTTGATGAAGGTTCTGAGTCTTGTAGCAGTCCAAATCATCTCAAACCATACATAATCATCTAAAATTAGACATAATCATCTTAGATCACAGTCGACCATCTGATATCAGACGAGATCATCGTTGATCTGACAAATTCGTCAGACGAATTCATCAAAAACCTGCAATCACAGAAACAGATACAAAATACCAAAAATGTGACTGCAAAAGCAAAGGGAAATAATAGAAATAATAGTAAATTTGCCTAAATGATAGATCCAAATTACAATTAAAGAGGAAATGCATAAAATTAATAATTTATTTTGATTTTATCATGCATTTATATTAAATGAGGTGAACTCCAAGATGCATAAATATAATAACTAAGATAATATAGAAATACAGTATGAAAATGCAGAAAACACTAAGAAAATGCAAAATCTGGGCTCTGATTGCCCCCAATATGGACTACATTCAAGATCGCCTCCAATCGTATGAGATCGCATGTTTTCCTCGATAGGATCGTTCGAAATAGTTTGGAATCGCTTGCGACGATCCGATCTTGCTCCAACTGAAAAATAGTGAAGTTCTTGCAAGAAAACATGAAATACATAATGCAAAATGATAGTGTGAGAATGCTCTAAGGTGTGTGAGAGTTCAAGGGGTTTAGACAGAGTTTCCAGGTAGAGATTCAGGGGGGGTCAGGGGGATAAACAAGAAAAATCCTAGTTTATATAATATTAGGGGGAGGTTAGGAGGTTGGAGATCATCCCAATTTGGGAGATCTCCAACGGGGGAGACTCTAACTGTGCAGACACGCTTTCTGCCCAGGTTAGAGAAGCTATTGAAATAGAAGCTAATTATAAAAATTTAGTTTTAGGACAAAATCGTCTGGATGTTCTGTTCTAGACAAATTCGTCAGATCGGGGACGATTTCTTTTGATCTACGACGATATCATCCAACGGTCAAAACAAATCTTAAAAATGGTGCAGAAAAGAAGGGAAGCGGGTAACAAGCAGTTTTGGGGTGATTTTGGGGTTAAAATTCAAATTTTTATCTTTTATATTTTACTAAGGGTTTAACTGCGCCAATTTTAGGGTGCTACATTTTGCACCCTCTTTAGCGAATTTTTCGAAGAAAATGCGTTAAAGACGAGTTTTTCCCGTTTTACGAGAAAGCAAAAATTTATTCAATTTTCTAGACGATGATTCTTGGTCAAATCGTACAAATGCTTACTATGGTGTCCCCTCCGTGTTTTTACCCAAATCGAACATTTGACGTAAAAACGGAGAAAAGCAAAAATTAAAAAAAAAATGTTGTTTTTAAAAAAAGTTAAGAAAAATAGGGTAAAACCCTAATTCATTATTACTATTCATTGTTAACATTTTTAGAGCTCTGCAGACAAAATGGTTGAGACAGGGCACAGATCAACAGAGGTCCGACGTGGGCTACGGGTAAGGATCTAATCCTAGTGAATTATGTTTTTAATCTGATTTATGTAATTTTTGTTTTTAAATTTTGACTGTTGTGGGGCATCATGACCATTTTGAGGCCATCGACGACGTCGGGATGAAATCATCCCAATTTCATCAAAATCGTCCCTAGATCACCAATTTTGTCTATGGGCGAAATCAACGAAATAGGGGTGATCCCGTCCGAAGAGGGATGATCCCCGAACTTAGACAATTTCATCTTGATAAGGACGAAATGACTAACTTTAGGACGATATCGTCAATAATGGACGATATCATCACTTGCATGAAATTAAGCTTATTTGAATTTGTGTTTAATTGATTTTAATGATTGGTTTATTAATGAATGTTTTTGTTTTATTATTTGTTTTGTAGAGGTGATTACTAAAGAGTTGGGAATAGAAATACAGTGGGCTGCAAGACGACGTAGCCGCGCTCGACCAAGTAGAGCGAGACTAGCTGGCACAGGTCGGACTACAACATGTGGCAGAGATGCCACAAATACCGATAGACATAGGGCTACTGACAGCCCTAGCAGAGAGATGGTATCCGGGGTCATCCTATTTTTGGTTACCGATAGGGGAGATGGCTCCCACACTAGAGGACGTATGGAGGATCATGAGGATCCCCATACAAGGATGGCTCATGATGCCTACGGCCAATCAGGGGCAAGCAATGATGAGATTTACTAGAGACCTGAGCTTTGCTCTCGAGAAGGGCAAAGTGAACATCGAGTCTTTGATGTAGATGCCTGGGGCATCTAGGTTGACTCGAGTGTTGGTAGGAGTAGTAGGTGGCTTACTGTTGTGCCACCAGAGTGGGTGCATATTACCCTGGCTCCTTTCGGATGTGGTCTGTGACATGAGAGACCACGAGCACAGATTTGCATGGGGTAGTTTTGTACCGTGCTGCTTGTATAGGATCCTACATGGGGTCGTATACAAGGGAGGTCTATGTCTAGTCTTGACATCACTACTGCAAGTTTGGTGTTGGGAGCACATCGTGGTATAGAGGCTGGTAGGGCTCCCACTAATAGGGGTTGATCGAGATAGGCCTCGAGTTTTCTACTAGTGGCTACATAGAGAGTCACAGCAGTAGATAGATCTATCAATGTCACGAAGGTTTTCTAGATGACCTCATCCTGAACCAGATCACCTGGAGGCCATGGTGAGAGCACCCTATGTGGGTAGAGTATGGGCAGGAGTTGGATCACATTAGGTGAGTCTGATGGCTGAGGATGAAGTGGGGAGAGGTAAAGCTCCACCACTACGACCGGGTTCTACGATAGTTTAGTCTACAACAGGGGATACCTTCTCTTAGGGATTACGAGTACTCCCAAACTGTCTGAGATAGTACCACACTAATCGAAGCTCCAGACATGCAGTGATTCTAGAGTCAAGATGTGGACGATGCCCCCATTTAGCCAGTGGATGGGGATGATGTTGGAGTTGCAGACAGCTATGATGCTTGGTACACATGCATCTGCCCTCCTTAAATGATGAGGGCACAGGGTTTGATGCACATAGTTGTGGATAGATGGGGAGGTGGTGCTAGGCTACTATTGAGGTAACACGAGGTCATGACGAGAGAGAACAGTGATGGTCTCCACAGGAGAGATGCCAGCAGATGGGTTAGACTCCACAGAGACCTTAGGATACAGGGAGAAGGGAGATGGGAGTCCCTTCTTAGTAGGGTGAGAGACCACTAGTGCCCAATAAGGGATAGGGTGTCAAGGTGAGGGAAAGTAGTGAGATGATAGCTCTCTAGGCTAAGAATGCCCACCTCTAGGCTCAGGTGTAGACACTGTAAGATGAGGCTACTCGGCTTAGGGCTCAGGTATAGACACTACAGGATGAGGCTACTCAGCTCAGGGCATGAAGCGGATGGGTGAGCAGGGATGAGCTGGTGTGTTATATGATGCAGACCACGTTCTACTAGGGGATATACTTCCATCTGGTTCCAGAGGGCTAGAGGATACAGCTACCAGCAACCATTATTGAACCAATCAGGACGGGATCGATGAGGACATCCTCATGATCGACAGCGAGTACCTGAGACACAGCACGAGCCTCGATGGGACCACCTCCTCCATGTCAGGGTGGGGGAGGAGATGAGGCTGAGAGCTCAAGAGCTTCTCAAGACTAGCTGGCTATAGATTGCACAGAGATTGTATAGACTTTTGAGAGGATTGAGTAGGCCAGGGTATAGATTGTGGCATACCAATCCAATTTTGATGTATATAATTGATTTATATATAGATAGTCTTTTTGATGATATGAATTATATATATGTTGTATGATGCTTTGATTTTGAATTTTGTGATTGATTATTTATGTAATTATGTCATTTTGAAATAAATTATAATTTTATGTCATGCCATAAAATTTAAATGAAATAATCTGATGAAAATAAATTGGTTGTTTTGGTGTAAGTTGATGATGAAAAAAATAAAAGGGACTTCTAACAATAATTTCAAAGGACATTATCACTGTTATAGACCATTTCATGGAGTCATCGCTCGCTAGGTCGTCAAGCTAATCCCAGGATAGAAATATTGTTAAAATTAAAAGAGTGCTTAAGAGACTGTCTTAAGACTTTGTGTTGTGATGATGAAAATGATGATGGTGATGATTTGTTTTCAGATTTTCATAAAAATATTATGCATGACATATTAAAGAAATATGATTTTTCTAGGAATAAATTCCTAAGTGTGATACAAATTTTTTGAATAAGTCCCTAGGAACTATACCATCATTGCAAAATTGAATGTTGACATAATGACATGAAATAGAATAAGTGTTCGTTCATTTTAAAGCTTGATTGTGTAACATAATGATGTAAGCCATATGTTTTTATAAATAATAAATGGGAAATAAAATTATAACAATGTTTTGCACTAGGCATATATTTATAGGTATAGACTTACACCATCATCACGAAATCCAAAAAAAAAAAAAAAATTGACATTTGAGTTTTATTACATGATTGATTTTTGATTTTTGATAAATAGAAAATAATAATATATAAACGTGACTTTATTTACTAGATTTTGTAATATGTTGTTTGAAAGAATTTTGATTGCTTGAAAACAATGTATGTAATTGTTTTTATACAAAACAGAAGTTCTGAAATAAGAAGATAAAATTATTTCAAAAAGAATTGCAGAAATATTTTAAATTATCTCAAAGACAAATGTAGATTTATAAGGAACCCTCATGTGCAAATGTGAGTTCATTTTCGATCTTGATTTATCATAATGATACAAAAATCTCTCAAATACAAATGTGTGTGCAATTGTATTGTTCATTCACCAATTTTGAGTAAGAAAATTTGATACAAGTAATTTGACTTAACCAAATGAGTGTTCCTTAACCATGACTTATATGCATGTAACCGTACTAGACTACTACGTAAGTCGAGTTGTCAAGAGCTAGCTGATCCATAAGCTAACATAGGTCTGTACAAAATAAGGTCGCTAATGTGATAGACATATCACCATGCTAGGGATTTCCCAAGGCCAAGTGGGTTGGGCACAAACCACCTATTATGGGGCTTACCTCACAGTTTTCAAATAATTGAGAATTCCAAGGATTCAAGCTCATTCACCCTTCTTTTTTTTTGAAGGGGTAGGGAAAGTGATTTTATTGCTTTTGGCTCTTTACTTTTCACTTTTGCTTTTCTTTCTTTTCTTTTTTTGTATTTTTTTGCTTGATACTGAGATAATACTGAAATATTGCTGCGATGATACGAAATAATATTTTTCTTTTTCTCTTTTCTTTGACTTTTCTTTTTCTTCCTATGCTAGGGATACTTGCTCAGATTGGCTGTAGATCAAGGGAATTTTATTCTGGGTAGGGGTGAGCTTGTCCTTTTTTCAATTCTCAAATATTATAGACCATGTGCATGATAGGATAGTAGGGGAAACTTTTCTCTCAAGAAACCACTTCTACTATGTAGCATCATATCGAATTTGCAATGAAATCATTTTAATGTGAAAAGATATGCTTGGTTCAAGTAAATAACAAGATCAGTTCTCTATGCTCAAAACTTTATTTAATGCAAATGTGGACTTTGATATAAGAGATATTAATAATCATACTAAATAAAATCAAGATATTTATCCATGTGAGTGTGAAAGTGCGAGATTCCAAATAAATGCTAATTTATCCAAAATAACTGCAATACTTCAAGAATTGACAAATACAAAAATAAAAAATGTTTTTGAAGATTTTGATGTTTTTATATTTTGATTTTAATTTATGAATTGAATTGGTGGTATATACAAGATAATCTATATACACTATATAAGGTTATTTGAGTATAGCATGTCTAAGGTTGCTTCAAAATTAAAGGAGGTTTTGAAGGATAATTTGGTTGTGGTGAAGGTAAGAACAAAAGGTGATGAATAAAAGGTAGCGATAACAAAATCTTTGTTATAATGTAGAATAATGTAGCAAAATATTTGACTTTTATATGTGGAAAATTGATCATGTTACAAAATAGAATGTAAGAAGAATAAGAAAGTTCTTCATTTTTATCACTATATTCCAAATCTTGGTAGGATGGAGGGAGCATATGTGAAGGTGTGGTTGATGGGGGAAAAATAGATGATGTTATGGGTGTGTGTTTCACATCTTTATATGGATGATTAGAATCAGGATGTGTGGATGACAGAGCAGGGCAAAATTGAACTCCAATAGGTTCTGCCAACACACACATATCAAAGGGTCCAGGGTCACCATGAATGGTAACCATATGATTTTTAAATTCAAATTTAACACACAGATGTAAAGTTGAGGGAACAACTCGCATTGCGTTGATCCAAGGGTGACCCAAGAGTATATTGTATGATGCAAGGCAATGTACAATAAACATGGTCGTGTCTAAGGTTCTAGGACCAACTTGCAATGGAATAGTAATAACTCCACATGTTTCTTGTGTTTCATCATTGAAGGCTTTTATGATCATATCAGTTCTTTTCATTTCGTCACTTCTAAATCCAAACCTTTGGTAGAAGTCGAAAGTGCATATGTTTAAATATGAACCATTGTCAATCAATACTCGTTTAACTGCTACATATCCAATTAGGGCAGTAATATATAAGGGGTTATCCTTATGTAAACTATGTTGCGGTATATCTTTATCCCGAAAGTCAATACAATCGACTTCTCGATTTATGATAGTATTGGACATGGCTTCGGGTTGAATATTTTGTGGTACCATCATTTGGCTTAATGTGAGCATTAATTCATCCCTATGGGTAGGAGAAGATCTTAAAAGGTCCAAAAGGGAAATTCTAGCTATAGTATTGGACAATTGTTCATTAATATTATAAGGAGGTTTAAGTTGAACATTAGGCGCATGATTCCCTTTATTGGGATTTTTCAAAACAAATGGAGCTGATCCATCATTCTGAGTTTGATCTTGTTGAGAATTTTGAGCCTGTTGTCGAGTAACAACTTCGATGGTACCCATAATATTATTTTGCGGATGATGAATGGGTCTTGGTCTGGCCTTTATGATTTTTTAATTATAAAGCAATTGGTGAGAATATGGTCGAGTAGTAACTCTTCTAGGAAATGGTTCTTCCAGAACCATAGAATTTGTGATGAGTTGAATAGGATCTGATTCATCTTCAGAACTATTCGATTGATTTGAGGTGATTTCAATGTCACTCTCAGTCTCATATTCGGTATCACTAAGATCAGGTGTCTGAGTATTATATAGAGGTCTAGTCGTAACCATGGATAAAGTTGTGTCAAATATTTCCAAATCATGAGTAGGTAAATGCCCACTAATAGTTCCTACATATCGGGTAGGAGGGGGAACATTATGATGTTCAATTTGATTAGCCACCTCTTTACCATGCTTTGGTAAAGGATGTTGAAATATGTCCAATGATTGATTGGCATTCTGATTCTGAATTTGAGGAATGTTCTTTTGAGCATTATTAGGAGGATTTTGTTTAGGTTGAAAGGCTTGCACCTCCATCTCATTGTTATCAATTAAATCTTGTAAATTATATTTGAATCTTTTACAAGATTTGGTAGCGTGTCTAGGTCCTCTATGTAAATAACAGTGTAAATTAGCTCTGTATCCGGGTATATTTGGATCAGGTTCTCGGATATTTGGTAATTGGATCAATCCTCGTGCTAGTAATTACGGGAGAATGGTTGATAAAGGTTGATTTAACCTAGTAAATTCTTGGGGTGGTTTATCAAGAGGTTTCAATATAAATTTCTTTGTCATTTTTGTGATATTAACAGTAGCGATATTTCTACTATCAGTGACTCCATCACCCACAACTTGTTTATTTTTATATTGATTTCTAGATGTTTTCTCATCATCTTTCTTTTTAATTTGACCTCTCCTAACAAGAGCGTCTTCCACTCTTCGAGCTAAATCTATAGCTTGATCAAAGGTGGTCAAGGTAGCAGTTGATAACTCATAGGATAATTGTTCTTGTAGATTATTGATAAAGATATCCATCATTTCTCGATAAGGTAACAAAAAGTGTAATTTCCCTATCAACTGTCTCCATCGAGCTAGGAAATCATAAAAACACTCATCTTTGTCTTGTTTCATGTTGTACAAATCTTTAATGGTTACATGCCTTTCAATGTAGGCACTAAATTGATGAACAAAAGACTCGGTGGTTTCTTCGAAGTTCCTCAAAGAATGAGTGGGTAGTTTATAATACCATTCTAATGCCATCCCTCCTAAACTTTTTGGGAAAATTTTTAGTAATAACAAATCATCATGTGATATATCATGACATGCTCTCCTAAACATACGAAGATGTTCTATGGGATATTCAGTTCCTTTGTATATAGGTAGGACAGGCATAATAAAGTGTTTAGGGTATGGTTGTGCTACAACTATAGGATCTAGAGGCTGACTACACATCTCTCGATAATTGTACGAGGGATGGTAGGGATCTATCTGGTCCATACGGGAGACTAACTGTTTCACCATGGCTTCCAGATTACCGGTTTGTCCACCATGTTGGTTCGGTGGTACATGAGTATGGGATTTGTGAGCATAGGATGGCGTGACGTAAGGATTATATGCTATATTGTTGTTATGTAAATGGTTGGTAGGAAGAGTATTATGAAGGAGATTTGTTGTAACATTATGTTGAACCCCAGATTGTTGGAAATTGGTATTTGGTTTTGTTTTAGGCTTTTGTTGATTTGAGGTATGTTGATCAATAACTTGGCAAAATAGAGCAGTGAATGATGGTTTCTTTTGTGGGGGAATAAACTTAGGCTTCGTAACAGGAACTCTAGGTGGTTGGGTAACCTGTTGTTGTTGCATATTCTGGATCATAGCGGCCATATCCAAATTGGATGGTCCAGCTTGATCACTTTCTTGATCAACAAAGGATAAAGGATTAGTGCGTGTGTGATATATGTCTTCTAGGGTTGCTTGAGTGTCACTAATTTGATACTTGTCCATATGGACTACTCTATTAAGGGTGCCCATATTAGTATTGAGGAACCTCCAAAAATGTTCCATGTTCTCAAAAGTAACAACTCCCTCCGGAGATATTCTAGGAGATGAGGATCCTTCCTCTCTAACAATTTCTCTTTGTTCATTTACATCAACATACTCTTATTCTTGTTGGTCTAGGGTTACTTCTTCCTGAATTGGGTCTTCGGGAAGAGCATGTGGCTTATCCTCTATTTTTCTTAACCAATCTTCTTCTACTTCAATTTGTTTTCCATTCCTGAGTCTAGTCATTATGTTTAAATTTAGATTTTAGCAAATATATATTAATATATTTGCAAAAAATTTGGGAGGTATATATTTTAATTATATACCTACTATAATACTTTTAAAAGAAATGTTTTTTTGATTTTTGTTATGATTTTGTTTTGTTTTTAATTTTCTTTTTATTTTATTTATTTTTTGTTTTTTTTTTATGATTGTAAAGAAAACAAACAACACACTTAAATGCAAGAAATAATAATAATAAACAAATGGCTTAGTTTTCTATAAATATTTTATAGATGTCATTGATAGGATCAAGTTCATCAGGAGTCATTAAATGCTCCTCTTCAAATTGGAAATTGTTTTTCAAGAATTCAACAAAGTGTGCTATGGTGATATTATCTGCTTCATATTTGAATTTGTAAAGATATATTTCATGGAAATACTCTCGATATAACACAGCTCTAGGAAATATATTACATATCTTTCTATTTGTAAGAATGACCTCTTGGTCATCTATACGAGATATAAATTTATGCACTATAACTGCATTATCAAGGTATTCCTCAAAGGTGTACAACTTAGAAGACACAAGGGCTCTTTTATCTGCTAACCACCTATGGCAAGCTCTCTAAAGCTCATGATACAAGATCACTTGATCAGGATCTAGGATTCTATCTAGGACAAACCTCTTGATTTGCCTAAGTTCGGTTGATCTAGAATTAATGATATTCAATCTCCTATTAAGTTCATCCCATAAAGGTTGAACCCTAGTTGTGTAAGGTACTCTAAGTACATAATTAATCTCAATGGATGCTAATTGATTTTCAACATTAATGGTGACAACTCGTCCTTTATTATAATCTACCATCTAAATATGATATGCAATATTTGATTCTCAATGCACTTATGTTTTTATTATTATATTTTTGGATTGTTTTCAAAAGGTTTTTAGTTTTCATGTTGGGTTCACCAAAATGTATCGCTCCAAATTTGTTGCATCCTTACCTTTAGGCTATAGGATCCGCACCTGAAATGGAGATGCGATAAGGATGGGAAAATACCTAGGACTGAGAGGCCCTTTGAATGTCTTGCCTCTCGGGGGAGGAGTATAAGTGTGAATTTTTTACGGATCGTGGGTTCACCAGAAAAATTTTGAGTGGCCGTTTCCACGCCTAGGTTGAGAATGGGTTTGATGTGTTCATTTTTATACTCTATCATTCATTTCCTAGGTTTGGCCAAGATGAATCTAAGCTATTCTATATGCCAATGTTTATTTAGAGGAATACAAGAAATAGAAATGAGTGTTAAACACAAAGAATATGCTAACTAGAATAGAACATACTTGATTCTTGATGTCTGATGAAGGTTCTGAGTCTTGTAGCAGTTCGCATCGTCTCAAACCATACATAATCATCTGAAATTAGACATAATCATCTCAGATCATAGTCGGTCATCTGAGATCAGACGAGATCATCGTTGATCTGACGAATCCGTCAGACAAATTCATCAAAAACCTGCAATCACAGAAATAGATACAAAATACCAAAAATGTGACTGCAAAAGCAAAGGGAAATAATAGAAATAATAGTAAATTTCCCTAAATGATAGATCCAAATAACAATTAAAGAGGAAATGCATCAACTTAACAATTTATTTTTATTTTATCATGCATTTATATTAAATGAGGTGAACTCCAAGATGCATAAATATAATAACTAAGATAATGCAGAAATACAGTATGAAAATGCAGAAAACACTAAGAAAATACAAACTATGGGCTCTGATTGCCCCCAATCTGGACTACAGTTAGGATCACCTCCAATCGTATGATATCGTCTGCGCTCCTCAACAGGATCGTTCGAAATAGTCTGGAATCGCTTACGATGATCCGATCTTGCTCTGACTGAAAAACAGTGAAGTTCCTGCAAGAAAACATGAAATACAAAATGAAAAACGATAGTGCGAGAATGCTCTAAGGTGCGTGATATTTCAAGGGTTTAGACAGAGTTTCCAGGCATAGATTCACGGGGGGTCGGGGGGATAAACTAGAAAAATCCTAATTTATATAAGATTAGGGGGATGTTAGGAGGTTGGAGATCATCCCAATTTGGGATATCTCCAATGGGGGAGACTCTAACTGCGTAGACACGCTTTCTACCCAGGTTAGAGAAGTTGTTGAAACATAAGCTAATTATGAAATTTTGGTTTTAGGACGAAATCGTCTAGATGTTCTGTTCCAGATGAATTCATCAGATCGGGAAAGATTTCATCTGATCTGCGACGATATCATCCAACGGTAAAAACAAATCCTAAAAATGGCATGAAAAATAAGGGAAGCATGTAACAGGAGATTTTGGGGTTAAAATTCAAATTTTTATCTTTTATATTTTACTAAGGGTTTAACTGCGCCAATTTTAGGGTGTTACAGCCATCAATTTGATTGAATTCTCTTTTTATATCGCCTAAGTTCCACATATCGTTCTACTCTTATATATATTTATAGTCTCCCTCATGTTAGAGTGGGTATATATAGAGGAGTTTTGATATAAATGTCTAGCAGGTATAAAGAAAGGGAGACCATTTGGTGTTATAAGGAACCTTCACAATGTCCACTGTTCACAAATATCTCTTAGATTCATAGTTGCTGAAAGGTTCTAACTTCACACCATGGAAGAATAAAATGCATGCTATTCTTCAAGTGGAATATTTATGGGATGTAGTGACTGTCATTACAAAATGCCCTGGAACATCAGGATCATATCAAGATGCTTTTGATAAGAATAGCAAAAGATATCTCATGTTTATTCTGCTTGCTACTATAGATGAGGTCCAACCTCATATTTGTAATGCCAAAACTGGTAAGAAATCTTGATATGATTTTATTACTATTTATGAAGGTAAGAATCAATCCACTATTCTATACCTTCAAACTCAACTATATACACTCAGTATGAAATATGGTGAGACAGTGAACCTATTCCTATGTAGAGTGGCAAAATTGAAATCCAAACTGAATGCTATGGGATAGCCAGTGGATGATGCTCTCTTGACCTCTGTCATATTGAGAGCATTACCATAGTCCTATAATATGTTGATAACCTCACTTCATGTATCTAGTAGACAAGTGTATTTTTTGGAATTAGTGAATTTGCTGCCAACTGAAGAGGTAAATCAATTTCATAAGGATGAAGTGTTAGATAATACCCTCTACTCAAAACAATGGGGTAAGAAACATGATTAGTTTCAAAATGAGGATCTTCATCAAATGAAAAGGGAAACAACATCAGCAGAAAGATAAACAATATTGTAATATTTGTGATATGAGTAACTATGACACCAACATGTGTTGGTTTAAGAACAAACAACAGAATCACCAAGATCATAAGAAGAAGGGCAAAGAAAAATACAAACCACATAAGAATCATAAGCCACCCAAGCGTAATGTTTCTTATGCCAAATCAAACTCAGACTTATATTTTGTTGAATTAAAATTAGACTCAGATTCTGAGCGAGCACACAAGGTGCTCATGACTCATACTTCATCTCAACAGAAAGATGTAGTGTGGTATCTTGATTTTGATTCCAGTAGGCACATGATTGGAGATCAATCATGGTTTTAGATATTTGAGGAAAAGGAAGGTAAACCAATAAAAATTACAGACAATTAGAGCTACCAAATGAAGGGTGAAGGTGACATTTCTGTCACACTTCTAGATGACAATTGTCAGATTGAGAAGGTACTCTATATTCCTGGATTGGCTAAAAATTAGTTTTTAGTACCTCAGATCTTAGATAAAGATATAGATATTATGTTTAGTGTTGAGAAAGCCAAGAAGTGATGTTTTATAGCCAAAAAAGAAAACATGTAGCAACATGATCATATAAGCATGGCTTGTTCATTTTAGATGTTGTTTCAATGCCTCATGTTGCTTTGGCAACAACCACAAAGGAGACTACTTATCTATGGCACAAGAGATATGGGCATATAACTTCAATATTTTTCTCAAATTGAGAAAATATGAGATGGTGAGAGGACTTCCAAACCTTTCATCCACATTGCTAGTCTACTCAGATTGCTTAGTAGGGAAGCAAAATCGGGTACCGTTTGAAGTTAGCTCTTCACGAGCTAAGAAAACATTGGAGTTGGTACACATCGATCAGTGTGGCCCTATGACAACCAACTATGGTGGAAAGAAGAATTTTCAATTGTTTGTTTATGATTACTCATAGAAGATGTGGTTTTTCTTTCTTCAATTGAATTCAAAAGTATTTCTATACTTTCAACAGTTTAAGAAGCTTGTTGAGGAGTCAAGATGTTCCATAAAAACCCTCTACTCAGATCGAGGGGGAATATACTTTGCAATGAATTTTTATAATTTTTGAATGACCATGGGATTAAGAGACAACTAACTATAGCCTATACTCCACAATACAATGGAGTTGTAGAAAGGATAAATCATTCCATTATAGAAATGGTTCAATGTATGCTGAATGGAGCATATATTGAGCATGAGTATTAGGAAAATGTAGTAAACACAACATCATACCTCCTGAATAGAGCACCTACAAGAGCTCTATAGGGTGAAACTCCACAAGAAGCATGGAGTGGTAAGAAAATCTCCATTTCTCATCTAAGAGTTTTTGGATGTAAGACATTCATGCACATACCAAAATAGAAAAGAAATAAGTTAGATGAGAAGACCTTGCAATGTATCTTTTTTGGTTATTATGAGCATTCAAAGGGATATCGATTGATAGATACTATGACCAAGAAGACACACATAAGTCGATATGTGGTATTTGCTGAAGCTTTCACATAAAATAACACTTCTACAACTGTATACCTTGAGGATGATGAGCCTAAGAATGAGGATCCTCCCCCATAGAACAAGATTCTAAAATGGTATACCACTATATTTAGAGATTCCAAGTTGACATCACTTCTATATATAACTCTAGATCGACCTTGTACTCATAGTATGACTTAGAATATGAGAGTAGAGACATTAACTTTAGATGTTGACGAGCTTTGCCAATAATTTTATGAATTATGTGTAGATGCAAAGGAAGATAAAGAAATATATATGGAGTATGAGAGGGTTTATATGACAGCATTGGATGAAAATGAACCCACAATAGTTCAGGATGCACTTAGTGATCCTCAGTGGAAGGCTGCTATGGAAGAAAAACATACATCTCTCATGAAAAATCATACATGGAAGTTAGTAAATCTTCCTTCAGGAAAGAAGCCCATTAGCTGCAAATGGGTGTTCAAAGTGAAGTATAAGACAAATGGTACTATTGATAAGCATAAATCCTATCTTGTTGCAAAGGTCTATGCTTAGAAATAAGGCATACATTATGAAGAGACTTTTGCCCCTACTGCAAAAATGACTACCATTCGAGTACTTTATGCCATGGTAGCTCAGTTTAGGTGGAAGTTACATCATATGGATGTAAAAAGTGCTTTCTTGAATGGTGACCTACAAGAAGAAGTGTACATGACCCAACTAGAATGATTTTTTGTTGAAGGGTAAGAACATAAAGTTTATAAATTGATCAAATCCTTGTATGGACTGAAATAAGCTCCTCAAGCTTTGTACATCAAAATAGATAGTCACCTAGTGCAACATGGTTTCAGAAGAAGTCCTTCCAATGCAAATGTCTATATCAACAACAATGGTTCTGAAATAGTGATTTTGGTGCTATATGTAGATGATATAATCCTAACAAGGTGCTTAGAGAGTATGATTGGTGCAATAAAATATGATTTAAAACAATATTTTGAAATGACAGATCTAGGAATTATTCACTATTGTCTTGGTTTGGAAGTGACTCAGACAAAGCATCATATCAGAGTAACACAAAAGAAGTATGCCAAGACATTGATTGATAAATATCACATCAATGACAATAATTCTAAGGAAACTCCAATGGATCCTCAACTAAAGCTATCTCAATATGATCAATCACCACATGTAGATGGCACTCTCTATCATCAACTTATTGGGAGTCTCATATATCTAACAAATACCAGGCCAGATATCAGTTTTGTTGTAGGTTATCTTTCAAGGTTCATGTAGGAACCAAAGGTGAATTATTGAAAATTAGAAAATATAGTTCTTCATTATATTTGTGGTACTGCATACGAAAAATCCATGCATGCCACCTGGATGATGTGGACCCCTCCAGCCGCACCATGTGAAAAGTAGCAAAAGGGATCCCAACTGATTACTTGAAGAAAATCAATGGTTATGATAACTATTGGATTTTTTAAAGGACCACAGTGCAACAACACGTTGCATGTGGGATAAACATCCCAAATTTTAGAAAAAATATAGTTGGGTGTCTTCATATTACAATAGTCTCCCTTTTATTCTCGTGCATAGTGCTAGCAGAGACGGTCGATAGGATGTTGCTAAGACTCTGCATGGTAGGGGATCTCAAGATCAAACCCTGTGCATTCCAGATGTCATTTTTTTTTTTTTTTTAAATTTCTCCCAAAAATTGCTCTCGAAATTGCTTTAGCAACATTTTTTTGTTTTCAAGCAATTTTTTACTATTAACAATTTTGCTGATAATTTTTTAACAATTTTTTGTCAACTTTTGAAAATTTTTGACAACTTTTGCATACCTTGTTTTGCACTAAGGAGGGACATTTTTTTTTCCAACCAGGGGTAATTTTTTGTCAAAGGAAGGCACAGGAGCAATTTTTTTTTGCCACAATCCAGAGAAGATGCAATTTTTTCGAGGTATTTTTCCATACTTTGAATTTTCCTTTCCAAGCAATTTTGGAGGGATAAGTTGTTTTTTTTTTTTAATTAGAAAGGGTCCACATACAAGTTTTTCATCCTTTTTTATTTTTCAACACAAAGGGGGGATTTTTAGCATTTCTTTTTGCAAAATTCTAAGACAAAGGGAGGAAGAAAATATGTTGAAGTGAATATCTTCATAGTAAAAATATCATTGTAATAGGTGCATTTTCGATGGAAAACAACACCTAGAGTAGTTAAATTTGTGGGTATTTGTGGTTGTATAGTGTATTTAAATTTCTTTTTTTCTTGCATTATCAATCATAAAATAAAGTAAAAGAAAAGACCCCAAATTTATACACCTATTTGTGCAATTTATTGCATGGTAGTGTTCGGTATCTGTGATACCTCTAGCCCACACTTATAGGTAATGATGTCATGCTTTGGGCTGCTATATCCACCACCTAACATAGCTACAATGACGATGTCTAACCTTGTACTCTATCAATAATTGGGGAGAAATAAGATAAACTATTTTTGATATTCACTTCATTTTATACCCTAATTATTTCTGAGTATTTGGCTTAAACTTCTCCAACTCATTATCATTTTCCTTAGGGTTTTGAGTTAGGTGTCGTCAATATGATTGAATTCTCTTTTTGTACAACCTAAGTTCCACGTATCGTTCTACTCTTATATATAATTATAGTCTCCCTCACATTAGGGTGGGTATATATATAGAAGTTTCGGTATAAAGGTCTGACAGGTATAAAAAAAGGGGACCATTTGGTGTTATAAGGAACCTTCACAATGCCAATTTTTCACAAATATATCTTAGATTTATAGTTGTTGAAAGGTTCTAACTTCACACCATGGAAGAATAAAATACGTGCTATTATTCAAGTGGAAAATTTGTGGGATGTAGTGACTGGCACTACGAAACGCCCTGGAACAGCAGGAGCATATCAAGATGCTTTTGATAAGAAGGAAAAAATATGTCTTATGTTTATTCTACTTACTACTACATATGATGTCCAACCTTATATATGTGATGCCAAAACTGGTAAGGAAGATTGGTATACTTTGATTACTATTTATGAAGGTAAGAATCGGTCCACTATTCTACACCTTCAAAATCAACTACATACACTCAGTATGAAATCTGGTGAGACAGTGGGTCTATTCCTGTGTAGAGTGGTGAAATTGAAAGTCAAACTGAATCTTATGGGATAGCCAGTGGACGATGCTCTCTTGACCTCTGTCATCTTGAGAGCATTACTAGAGTCCTATAATATGTTGATAACCTCACTTCACGCATTTTGTAGACAAGTTTCTTTTGTGAAATTAGTGATTTACTATAAATTGAAGAGGCAAATCAGTCTCATAAGAATGAAGTGTCAGATAATTCCCTATACACCAAAAAAGGTGGTAAGAAACATGATCAGTTTCAAAAAGGAGGATCTTAATCAAAGAAAAAAAGGAAACAACATTAAAAAAAGACAAACAATATTGCAAGATTTGCGATATGAATAACCATGACACCAATAGGTGTTGGTTTAAGAATAAACAACAGAATGACCAATATCATAAGAATAAGGGTAAAAAAAATACAAACCATAGAAGAAGCATAAGCCACCCAAGGGGAATGTTTCTTATGCCAAATCAAACTCAGACTCAGATTTTGCTGAATCAGACTCAGACTCAAATTTTGAGTGAGCACACCAGGTGCTCATGACTCATACTTCATCTCAACAGAAATATTTTGTGTTATATTAATTTTGGTGGTAGTAAGCACATGACTAGCGATCAATCATGGTTTAAGACATTTGAGGAAAATAAATGTAAGACAGTAATAATTACAGACAATCATACCTACCAAGTGAAGAGTGAAGGTGATGTTTCTATCACTCTTCTAGATGATAAATATCGTATTGAGAAGGTGCTCTATATTCTTGGATTGACTAAAATTCTATTGTTAATCCCTTAGATATTGGATCAAGACATGGATGTTATGTTCAGTGTTGAGAAAGGCAAGAAGCGATGTTTTATAACCAACAAAAGAAAATATGTAGCAATAGGATCATACAATCATGGCTTGTTCATTTTAGATGTTGTTTCAATGCCTCATGTTGCTCTAGCAACAACTACAAAGGAGGCTACTTCTCTATGGTATAAGAGATATGGGCATTTAAGTTTAGGATATTTGCTCGAATTGAAAAAATATGAAATGGTGAGAGGAATTCCCAACCTTTCATCCATACTGCCAATCTTCTCATATTGCTTAGTATGAAAGCAACATCGAGGACCATTTGAAGTTAGCTCTTCATGATCTAAGAAACCTTTGTAGTTGGTAGACACCGATCTGTGTGGTCCTATGCCAACCAGCTATGGTGGAAAGAAGTATTTTCAATTGTTTGTTGATGATTACTCATGAAATATGTGGGTTTTTATTTATTCAATTGAAATCAGAAATATTTTTGTACTTTCAAAAGTTCAAGAAGCTTGTTGAGAAGGATTCAAGATGTTCCATTAAAACCCTTCGATCAGATAGAGGGGGAAATATGCTTCCAAGGAATTTTCATCATTTTTGAATGACCACGAAATTAAGAGACAATTGACTATAGCATATAATCCATAACAAAATGGAGTTTTAGAAAGGAGAAATCGTTCCATTGTGGAAATATTTTGGTGTATGCTAAAGGGAGCACATATTAAGCATGATTATTGTGTAGAAGCAGTAAACATAGCATCATACCTCTTGAATAGAGTACCCACAAGAGCTCTATAGGGTAAAACTCCACAAGAAGCATGGAGTGGTAAGAAACCCTTCATTTCTCATATAATAGTTTTTGGATGTAAGGCATTCATGCACATACCAAAACAAAAAGGAAGAATCTAGATGAGAAGACCCTATAATATATCTTTCTTGTTTATGATGAGAATTCAAAGGGATATCAATTGATAGATCCTATGACCAAGAAGACACACATAAGTCAAGATGTGGCATTTGATGAAGCTTTCACATAAAATAACACTTCTACAAATGTATACCTTGAGGATGATGAGCCTAAGAAAGAGGCTTCTCGCCCATAGAATAGTATTCCAAGTTGACATCACTTCCAGATTTAACTCTATATTGACCTTGTACTCATAGTATGAATCAGAATATGAGAGCAGAGACATCAACTTCAGAGGTTGAAGAGATTTACCAACAATTTGATGAATTATCTGTAGATGCAGACAAAGATAGAGAAAAATATGATGAGAGGTTTTATATGACAGCATTTGATGAAAATGAATCCATAATAGTTTAGAATGCACTTAGTGAGCCTCAGTGGAATGCTGCTATAGAAGCAAAACATACATCTCCCATGAAAAATCATACATGGAAGTTAGTAAATATTCCTTCAGGAAAGAAGCCCATTGGCTGCAAATGGGTGTTCAAAGTGAAGTATAAGGCAGATGATACTATTGATAAGCATAAATCCCATCTTGTTGCAAAGGGCTATGCGTAGAAAGAAGGCATAGATTATGAAGATAAAATTTCCCCTACTACAAAAATAACTATCATTCGAGCACTTTGTGCCATGGTAGCTCAGTTTGGGTGGAAGTTACATTAGATGGATGTAAAAAGTGCTTTCTTGAATGGTGACCTACAAGAAGAAGTGTACATGATCCAACCATAAGGATTTGTTGTTGAAGGGCAAGAATAGAAAGTTTGTGAGTTGATCAAATCCTTGTATGGTCTAAAACAAGCTCCTCGATATTGGTACATCAAAATATATAATCACGTAGTACAACATGGTTTTAGAAGAAGTACTTCCGATGCAAATATATATATATATATATATATATATATATATATATATATATATATATATATATATATATATATATATATATATATATATATATCAAGAACAATGGTTTTGACATAGTGATTTTGGTGCTATATGTAGATGATCTTATCATAACATGAAGCTCGATATTCTAAGGCAACCCTAATGGAGCCTGGACTCAAGCTATCTCGATATGATAAATCACCATAGGTATATGGCACTCTCTATCATCAACTGATTGGGAGTCTCATATATCTAACAAATACCAGGCTAGATCTCAGTTTTGTTGTAGGTTATCTTTCAAGGTTCATGCAAGAACCAAAGGTGAGTCATTGGAAAGTAACAAAGAGAGTTATTCATTATGTCCATGGTACTACAAATTTTGTCTTGGAGTACAAAAATAATAGCAAGTTCTATCTACAGGGATACACAGACTCGAACTATGTTGGATCTATTGATGATCGAAAGTTGACTTCTAGATACATTTTTCATCTTAGATTTGGTCTTGTCTCTTAGCATAGTAAGAAGCAACAGGTAGTTGCTATATCTTCTACAGAGGTAGAATATCACATAGCCAGTGGATTAGTTTACAAGATAATACGGTTAAGTCTCATCCTTAAAAACATGAGTCTTCCAAAGAAGCTTCCACTTCATTTGTTTTGCAAAAATCAAGGTGTTTTAAAGCTTGTCAATAATACAATATTTCATGATCGTACCAAACACATCAACACTTGATGTCATTTAATTCATGATGAGTCTCCAAAGCATCACATAAAACTCTAGTACATTTCCACTTATCAACAAGTTGCAGATATTTTCACCAAGGCACTTGCATGTGTCAAGTTTGAATTGTTTTGCAATGCTCTTTTTATCTTCTAATAATGTAATAAGGGGGGATGTTAGCATATAGCATGTTATTAGCATTATATTATATTACATTATTAAAGGGGTACTTTATTCAAAATTTTAGGGTGGGTATTTGTTAGTTGGTTGAACCACCTAACCAACTCATTCCATGTATTTAAACCAACATCAATTGAATACATGGTTACTAATTGGAATATTTTATTTGTTTTCTTTAATTCAACAAACTTGGGTTCTTAGCTTCCCACTCATATAAATCTGATGTATAGCTCCTATCATAGATGTCAAGCCATCAAATATGAGAATAAGCCTATTTTTTTTATAGAATATCAGGATCAAGGCCATCTTAAAGCTTAGTGCCCTTCTCTCAAAACCTCAAAGGAGTTATTGAAATTCCCCAACTCTTCTTGAAATGGGCCATAGGCTAGGCAATAGTGAGGCAGATTGCATGGCAAGTAGGCTCAAAGAAGATATTTCCAAAATAAGAACTCAATATCAATAGCGCATAAAGAAAAACAAGTTGTAAATCAAGAGACAGTGGATGAACATTCAAAGGTAAGTTTCCTTTTCGCTTTCCATAACCATTTTGATATATTTAAATAGAATATTATTCATGGGTCTGTAAGAGTGATGAGGAATATTTTTCCATTAAACAAGTTTTTCTAGAACCCTTACTTCCTATCCAAATGGAAACCCAATCCTCATCTAGATTTGGGCCCTCTCATACCCCATCCAAACCAGTTCCCACCCCTGAGGAGCATATTGAAATTGGTAGTCCCATGTCGAACAAGGCAGAGGAAGAAGCCATATCATATAAACCTGATTTTAGCTCCATTAACACTAGAAGCTTCAAGAAGGTCATAGTGGATATTGGTAGTGGAAAAAAAAATGGAAGACCTTCTACAAATGACTAGAAAAAATAAGAAACGAAGAATGAAATTGCAAATGATATTCAAAAAACCTTGTTCCAGGAATTTTTTAGACATGAAAAGAATCATTCAAGGAATCCCAAACCTCCCTTGTAGCAACCAAAGGGAGGGTGAAAAAATTCTAAAAATTCCAAATGAGGATCCTATCATAGAACATGAGAGGCCTCAACAGTGCAATAAAGCAAAGGCTTGCTTGCACTCTAAGGAGAGACTATAAACCCACAATCATGATTTTGCAAGAAAAAAAAATTGACCATAGTAAAATTCATAAGATATCAAATGATATATGGAAGAATGAGGATTTTTATTTTTACCCTACTCAAGGCACGTTCGAGGGACTCCTTAGCATCTAGGGCCCAAGCAAAGTGGAGGGTAGTTTTATTTCTTCCTCTAAAAGAATCCTCAACTTGATGTTTTTTGTGAAGATGATAAATTATCTTGGGTCCTATCTAATGTCTATGTCCCCAAAAATCCTAACGATAGAAGGGTTTTGTGGGATACCTTAGAAATCATGAGAAACACATTCAAGAATTTCCCATGGATTCTTGCCATAGATTTCAACTCTCCCCTTTTCCCCTCAAACAAACAAGGGGGAATATCATTCCAACCAAAAGCATTGAAGACTTTCATAATTTTGTTATTGAATGTGAACTG
Source organism: Wollemia nobilis (assembly GCA_028583015.1). NCBI lineage: Eukaryota > Viridiplantae > Streptophyta > Pinopsida > Araucariales > Araucariaceae > Wollemia > Wollemia nobilis. The sequence continues at coordinate 349,037 of JAQPPZ010016819.1, read as the reverse complement.
ATGAATGTTCAAATAAAATATTCCGAATACACATGGAGTAACAAAAGAATTGGGGACCAACTCATTCAAGTCCAACTTGACAAGTTTCTATTATCCCTAGAAGCTATCCCTGTGATGGGTGATGCCACTTTTAGTTGCCTTCCTAGAGTCAGTTTTGACCATTGTACTCTATTGTTTGAAGCTGATAAAGGCCCTATTTTTAGAACCCTTTTTAGGTTCGAAGCAATGTGGATACAACATCCTAATTTGCATGATCAAATTGTTGAATGGTGGAAACAGGACTGTCATGGTTCTTTTACTTTTAGAGTCTCCCAAAATCTCAAGATGGTCAAAGAAAACCTCAAATTATGGAACAGGTAAGTCTTTGGAAATATATTTGAAAAAAAGGAGCAAATTTTGAAAAGGCTAAAATATATTGAACATAAAATTTAGAATGGGCCACTGAATGTCCAACTTAGAAATGAAGAGAGACAACTCCTTGTTGATTACCATAATATGTTGGCTAAAGAAGAAATTTTTTGGAGGTAGAAATCGAGAGCCCTATGGCTCAAGGAGGGAGACTCTAACATGAAATTATTTCATGCCTCCACCCTTAGGCACAGAAGCTAGAATAAAATTAGAGAACTTACCAGAAGTGATGGTTCCATTATTAGGGATATCTTTGAAATCCAGAATGAGGTTTTTTCTCATTTTGAAAATTTATTAAGGTCCCAAACCCATAATTTTGACCAACCAAAAAGACATTTACTCCAAAATATCCAAAACCTGGTCACTCCTGATATAAATTTTATGTTAATCAAACCTCTTACCCTTGATGAAATTAAAGAAGCTCTGTTTTCCATACACCCTGATAAAGCCCCAGGTCCCAAAGATTTTTTCCCTAGGTTTTTTTAGACCTTTTGGGATATCATTAGCCATGACATATGTAATGCCATAATTGAACTCCAGTAATCTAAATCTATTTCTAGATGTATTAAATCCACATTCATAGATTTGGTGCCCAAAGGTCTTGTTTGCAAATCCATCTTGGACTATAGACCAATTAGCTTGTGCAATGCTTTTTACAATATCTTAACTAAAGCCATGGCCACTAGAATCAAATAAATACTTCTCCAGATCATAGACCCTTGATAATGTAGTTCTATAAAATGGAGAAATATTACTGATGGTATTATCACTCTACATGAAGTTCTCCATTCTACCAACCTCAATAAAAATTTAGCTATGTTCTTCAAGATTGACATGAATAAAGCTTTCGATAGAGTTAATAGGTAATTTCTATTCTTTGTTCTTCTCAAATTTGGGTTCCATAAAGAGTGGGTTTACCTTGTTCATGGCTGCATTTCTAATATATGGTTCTCAATATTGGTTAATGGGTCTGCAACAGGATACTTCCCAAGCAATAGGGGCTTGAGGAAGGGTGATTTGTTATCCCCCATTCTGTTCATTATCCTCGCTAAGTCTCTAGGAAGAGCACTAAAAAATGCTTGTTATAGGGGTATAATTTTAGGTATTAAAGTTGCATCCAACTTGAGGGCTCTGTCTCAACAATAATTCATGGATGATACCATCATTGCTACTCATACCTCCATGTGGGAAGCAAGGGCAATCAAAAGTATTCTTGATATTTATGAAGAGGTTGTGGGACAAAAAATTAATTATGTCAAAAGTAATTTATTTTTTCAATACCCCCTTCTAGGGAAACCAAGATTTCTCACATTCTTCAATGTGTCATATCCTAGTTTCCCACACAATATTTGGGCCTTCTGCTCTTTTCTAGTCACCCCAAGGAATTCATGTGGAACAACGTCATTGAGAGAATTAACAAAAAACTTGTAGGCTGGAAGGGGAACCTCTTGTCTCAAGATACTAAGGCCACTCTAACAATGGTTGTTCTCCAAAGTATTCCTTCTTATTTCTTATCATTTTTCAAAGTCCCAACCATTGTGTACTTCAATATTGAATAAATTTAGAAGAGGTTTCTTTGGGCTGGTTATGAGGATAGGAAAAGGTTCCATATTGTTAGCTGGGAAAAGGTTTGTACCCCTAAAAATCAGGGAGGCCTTGGTCTTCGCAGGATCAGTAATTTGAACATAGCTTTGTTGGCTAAACAAGCGTGGAAGGTGTTCTCAAATTGTAACCTTGAATGGGTTTCGATCATCAACATGAAATACATTCAAAATCGTTGCTTCATGGATGAAAATAACCCCAGAGATGGATCTACTTTTTGGAAGTCAATTCTTCAAACTAGATATCTCCTTCAATAGGGAATCATATGGCAGCTTGGTACTAGGAACAAAATCAATTTCTAAACAAACAGGTGGATCTCAAATCAACCACTCATGGAAAATAATACAGTTTTTGTTCTTCAGACCTTTCTTGGATACTTTAATTGGAAGTAAATTTGAAGACTTCATTGATATGTCTACTAATCCTAAGATATGGAAATACTTCCATATTTCTAATGTTGATGCCCAGGTCCAAGAAGCTACAAGAATTCTTAAAACCATGTTGAATGCATCTATCATCCCTACAGGTAATTCCCCTAACTCTCCCTTTTGGAAGGAAATTGATTATGGGTTTTTTCTGTAAAATATGCTCATAGCTTGACTATCATTCCTCAATGTGTTCAAATACATTTCAATCTAGTTTGGCTCAAACACCTCATTTTGAAGGTTTCTTTTTTCAGTTGGTTGGCCATCCAAAACAAGATCCTTACAACTGACAACCTTATGAAAAGAGGCATGATGGTCCCTAATAGGTGCTACTTGTGCATGGTTGCTTGGGAATCTATTCATCATTTTCTTTTAGAATTTTCTTTCTCCAAGACTACTATGGATCATCTTATGTCCACCTTCCACATCTCCTGGGTTCATCCAAACTCCTTGTCTGACCTATTTCTTCAATGGCCTACTCCCTTCAAAAATATCTTATTGTCCTCCTTATGGAAAGTGTACCTTCATCACATTCTATGGCAACTATGGCTTGAAAGAAATAATAGAGATTTTTCTTCTTCATAAAATGATCCTATCTCAGTTATCAATAGATCTATTTCCTTTGTTGTGGAGAACTCCTAAATTTTTCTATGTCCCAAACCCCCTAATTTTGGGTTGGAGTCTGCATTATTCCTATTTCTAAAAATTCCCTACAACTCCAACTCTAGTTCCTTAGCTCCTCACCCTAGGAATGGTGCTCATTGGATTCCTCCCCCTATAGGGTGGTTAAAACTCAATTTTGATGAAGCTACCAAAGGAAATCCAAGAGATGTTGGTGTGGGTGGCCTGGTTAGAGACCACAGTGGGCAAGTCATTATTGCCTATGTGGAGTATTTGGGTTTTCATACCAACCATTTCATTGAAGGGTGTGCCTTATGGAGAGGGCTAGAAATTCTCAAGGACTTCAAAGGTAATATTCAGGTTGAAGGAGATTCATTGAATATCATCAATGCCATGAAAACCAGTAATATTACCTCTTGGAATGTGAGGATTTTCATCCAAGAAGCTAAAAATATTATCCAAAATTTTAGTAGGTTTTTTTCCAACCATGTGTGTCGAGAAGCTAACAAGCCTCATAATATCTTGGCTAACATGGGAGTTATCCACAAAATCCTATCCATCTGGTAGGAAAAATTTCCTTAAGAAGTTTTAAATGTGTTTTCTAAATATATGGTTTGAAAGTCATGGTTACAAGTTATGGTGGGCTATCTATCTCAATGAATGGTTTGGACTATCCAATGTGACCCTTTACACTACAATTATTTATGAGAAGAAACAAAATTCAAAATTGGGTGCCTGTGTTATTCAGGTCTCAGTTTATTTATTCTCAAGTACATCAAGTCCCAAAGTGGGTCTCCATTGTGTAATTGATTTAGAGTGGCCATAGTCAGGTATTTCAAGTCCCAAGGTAGCTATATTTTGTGAGTCTCTAAGATTAGGAAATATAATTTTATCTATGTCCTCACACATTCTTTCCCTATTTTAGGGTTTATGTGCTTGGGTGACCCTCGTGTTGTGTCAAAATCACCCAGTATCACTTCCCAATGGAAACATACCAATTACCTTACCTCCTATGCAATATTTACCATTGGGGTGACCGAATTATACAACAATTTCTTCTATATCTTCTACTTTGGGTTGAAACTTATCATTTCTATCCAAGTTCATCTATCTTTAGGTACTCTAGGTGATAGGAAGTTTTGTGTTTGGGTGTTCTGGTCTGTCTATTTCTAATTCCCTATCCCTATTTTCATGGCTCTGGTTGAACCTTCAAGCTTATAGCTTGATCCCCTATCCCACTCTTTCTTGGAAGCCCAAGGTCTCATTTCAGTTCTTAGAAAATTCAAAGGTGTTGAGTAGGACATCACTGAAGCTTTTGTCAATATGTGGAACAATGGTTATATCATTGTTCATAATTTTTGGCTTCTCATCACTATTGAGATGCTATTTGAGGTGATATAATTACCCACTATCGAGTGGGTGGTATAGAGATATCATCACAACTGGGAGCCTAAGCTCAAGGGCTTTTCAAACCATGCTAAAATCTTCAAGTGGAAAGGCATTACTGTAGAGCGTGATTCTTTTCTTGCTCCTTGGCCAACTATTATGGTTCCCATTCTCTAGTACCTAATAGTAGATGATCCCACCAAGCCTCTATATAGTTTCCACATTGCTTTGGCCAATCACCTTAGGGGTTTCAACCCTATCAATATCCCTAATTTTCTTTTTTGCTCAATTAGATACTCTATCCATAATGCCAGGAAAAGGAAGTCTTAGTCCCCTCCTACCCATCAATGTCTCTTTGCTATTATATTCCACCATGTTGAAGCCACTATCCCACTTGCCATCCCTACCTCAATGCTTCATTCCAATATGCCTTTGAATTCTCCTACCCTTAGCCCTTCCCAGTCCCTTCTTGATGATGAAGCTGGTTTTCAAACTCCCTCCCCTAGCCCTAAGGTGAAAGATACTTCTGACCCCAACCCCTCTCTATGCAAGCCTTCAAAGTGCAAAGCTACTATTGAAGAGAGCTCAACCAAGGTCAGAATATCTACCCGATTTAAGAAGCCCAAGTTTAAAACAAGTCAAAGCTCTCCCCATCACATCTTGAATGATGACAACGGTGATCATGGCATGGGCATCAGCAACACAAATTATTTTCTAGTTTGTTATTGCTATCCCTTGCATGGGTATCTTCCCTTTATTGCTTTTGTATTTCTTCATGCTTATCTCGCATCTAAGCAATTTTACTTACCAAAAAAAATATCCTAGATTCTAGACCAGTATTTCTTAAAATCCTAAAATATATTTTTTTAAACCTCATATACTCATAAATCATGGAATATTATGATCATAGGCCCTAAAATTTTTGAATATTATTATGAATTAATTCTTATACTATGTGATAGCATCCTTAACCCTAAAGTATCAAAACTAAACAAAGATCACCAAAATTTTATACTTATAGAATTGGAAACCTTATAAACTAGTGCTTGTAGCATGGACATTTGCATCTTAAAATGCACTTAAACTTATACATACACATTAAACTTAAACTACATACGTATTAGACATTAAAAAACCTAGGATATAAACAACTATCCCTATACCTCTTGGATCATATCCTAGAATCTAGAACAATATTTTTTAAACTCCTAAAATATTATGTGTAATACATCATGTATTCTTAAACCATGGTATTTTATGATATTATTTCCCTTGGCTATAAATAATAATGTCTTTGGACACTTTGATACATATATTTTAGACCTAAATATTAAACTAAGAGCACTTAGTTCTTAGATCCTTTAAATACTTATACATAGATACATATCCCTTGATTCATAAATATAAATATTTTCTAAAATATAAGCTTGTAGTTGTTGACCATTAGACTAGACAAACCTAGAGAGAATCATCTTGACTAGTTCCATCTTAGTTAGTGGTGCAAATGCATCAAAATAATATGTTCCCTTCTATTGAGAGAATCCTTTATAGCAACAAGGTGTACCTTGTGCTTCTCCACCTGATCATCTAAGTATAGTTCATCTTGTACACCCATTTGAGCCAAATATGTAGAATATTCTATTGGAGTGAAGACAACCAATTAAAAAAACTAAAGTAGTCAACTAAGAGTAATCCACCAAAAGCTTAGGCGATTAAGTAGAAGAAAGCATGGAAGGACCTCATTAAAAATGATATATTTCTAAATAGAAACCTCACATTTCCAAGGGTCATAAAGGTAATATGCCTTTGCCTTTGAGGTATCTAATTACCTTACAACGATTTATTTGTGACTCTTTGATGCCTTGTTTGAAGATCATTGTGTATGTGAGACCATGTTGAATACCTAAATATACATAATTGATATGCATCAACCTTATTTGTTGCCATGTAAGAGATGACTTCATCCTAGAATTTGTGATCCATCCCTTGGTATGAATCATACATATTTCCATCTCCATGATCACTCTATTTTTTTCTTTTAACCATACCATTCTATTTAGGAGTATAGTGAACAATATTTTGATATGCAATCTCATGAAAACCCAAAAAATATGAAAGGTATGACTTAGGTACTCATATCCTCTATCTATCCTAAGAAATTTGACCTTTCTATCCACCTAATTCTCAATAATATCCTTCAATGTCTTAAATTTCTCAAAGACCTCATATTTAGTGTGAATATTATATAACCACACATCTAGAAAAATCATCAAAGGAAAAAGTACCTCTTTTAAAGAAGACATGGTGAACCCATAGGTTCACAAATATCCTTGTATATAATCTCCAAGGGATGAGAATCCTATCTTATAATCCCTTTTGGAAAATTCTCCTACCATGCATCCCTAGAATACACATGTACCACTTAGAGGGGATACTTGTGCATCACTTGGAGGGGATACTTGGTCACTGATTGGAGGGGATATGTTCAAAATTCTAATGGCCATATAACAATGACTAATGAATCTCAAAGATCTATAATTGATATGCCTAAGCCTATTGTGCTACTTTTGACTTTCATCATTTGCATGTGCAATCATAGAAAAAATCTTTGTAAAAGAGGAAATAATTGTAAACCTATTGTTTATATCCTTAATTATCCAATGATCAGGCCAAGATTAACCTTTTATTTATATGAGTATATTGCATTTTAATATAGATTATATTAGGTCCCAATATTCTTTATCTAGAGTAGACTCAAATATAAGAGCAATCAATATATAAGATGGCCAACATAATTAATAATAATATTCATAAAAATAACAAATATGAATATAAATAGCCAAAATAATTCATGCAATAACATGAAGAACACTTACAATAGAATTGCATACAAACTTCAATATTCATGCTTGAATGTTTCATACATTTCCTAGATATATTTCATGGATCTTTATCTCCATTATATAACCTTAGAAAGGTGACTCTTCAATACTTAACTATTGCAATCCTCATATTTATGGGAGTTGCAACCTTTCCTATTATTTACATAAGATAAGTCTCACATGTCCTTTGGCTTCTCATTTTACCACTTGTATACATGACTCTAGAATTTCTATTTACTTGCATACTTAACTCTATGACACTTGCACTCTTCTACATGATACTTATGCACTTCTACATGCACTCCTAATATATGATACTTGTGCACTTTCTCATATTACATATTTGCACACTTAATTACATAACACTTGTGCACTTTTTCTCATTAAAAACTTGTACTCCTACGTACATGAAACTTGTGCATATCCTACACATAGGCACTTATACAAAATGGGAAATATAAATCACTCTCCTAAACTATAAACTCAAACTCTATTATAATATTTACATTGTACCATAGGTACCATGGGGGTACATTAGCATGTACCAAATAATATAATATTCTCCAACACCCTTGTATTACATTATTTGGTTATTGAAGACTTTAGTCTTCAATATTTGTCTTCATATTTGATCTTGTGTTCATCCATTGCCTTTGTTTGTAATCTCTACAAGATAATCTTAGACTATGCCTAATCCATCTTCTTGTTTCCTATATTTTGAAGAAATCAAACAAATCATCTTTAATTTATTTTGATGACAAATATCATATAGTATTCCTTCTAAGAAACCTATAGTGTCAAGAGCAAATATTTCATCTTTGTTGAACCCATAGCTTTAATTTTATCTTGTTTCTTTATGATACATTTATTGTTTCCATTTATGATTTTGAATTCCATTGTTCTTTGTTTTCCAACTAATTAAGCAACAAATATAAGATTAATAGATAATCCTAGAACATATAAAACATAATCTAGTACAAAATTTGAATAGCGCATGCTAGGTATAATTTTTCCAGATTCTTGAACATAATAAATCTTATTATCTATAAATCTTAGAGGATCATTTGATCTGACATCTAATAATTTAAACTAATGCAATTTTTAGTCATATGATAACTGACTCTTGAATTTATATACCATACATCCTTTTTCCTTTGTTTGTTTTGGTGAGATTCAATTGAATATTTTTTTTATAAGAATTTTAAAAATTTCTTCTATGATTTGATCCTTTGAATTCAAAATATTGTATATGTACTTTGAGGATTTCTCCTATGATGTGAAGATCCTATTTTCTTTTGCCAAATATCCATTTTCAATTCCTTTAATTCCTTTGAAGTTAAAATCCTTTTTACTCCAAAGTTCAATTAAATTGCAATTTCAATAATCAAATCTTTTCAAAAATCAATTTAAAAATTAAAAAATTTCAAATTTTAAAGTAATAAAATTTTTATCTCCCTACTTTATTGAATTTGCAAATTAGCTAAATTCTTCTAATTTCAAATTTTCAAAATTTTCATAGAAATCCTTATCTCTCCAAAATCAAATAAAAATTAAACTTTTCAAAAATAATTTTTTTGAAATAAGTTGTAAAAAATAATTGCAAATATAAAATATCAAATATCTTTCAAAAATGGTTGAAGTCCTTATAATTCCCACCTAAATATTATTTTATATAAAGTTGAATTCCTTTTAGCTCCCACTTAAATAAATTTCCTAAGTTTCCAATTCTCCAAATTAAAAAACTTGACTTAGGACTTTATTACCTAATATTTAAAATTTAATAGATAAAAATTATAGTATTGCTAACCTTATTTATGTTGTGACTATCGCACAACACACCCCAATTTTGGGGACCCACCTTAAATTTTGATGTTGTGGAAATTTTGGTTTGTATCGAGTGATTGATTGATAGGTCCCTACCAATGAGTTTGCAATATAGATTCCAAGGTTTGGGATGTTGGTTAGTGTCTCCTTTTAATTTATTTCAAAATGTTTAGTGTTTTGGTTAGGTTAATAGGCTTAATTTATTTTTTATTTATATTTTATGGTTGGTTAGCTTTGTAATGTCTGTTAATTTTAATATTTTGAAATTAAACCAATTCAAACATTTGAAATTAATTAAATCACATATATAAAGAATATATATATATATGAAAAGAGTGCAAAAAAACAAATAATAGGATCATGTATTGTTCATTTTACACATCCTCATTACACTATGAGTGTCATATTTTTTTATATGCTTAGTTTAGGTTGATTTGGAGTTAGCATAGTTCTATATTATGGTTGTTTTTTTAATTGGTTTAATATAATGTATTTCTACATTATGGGTTGATTAAATTAAATTTTAAATTAATTATTTATGTTCATTTGTAGGTTGTAAAGGTCTTGGTCACGATCATCAAGGCGAGTCTTGACCCAATGAAGATGTGGAACCATTGGCAAAGTCTGGATTGGTGTTTTCAACGTAAGATATCTTGGGTTTGCTCTAATTGAACCGTGTTTGAATTGGGGAGGTATCCTCATCATAACTCATCAGAGAATCTTTGCGCACCATGGAAAGATATATGGAGGCTATTGTTGTTCATCTTCATTTATGGGGTTCATTACTCAGGGCATGTAATGTCTATGGGGATAGAAATATCATTTACAATGATAGCATGGACTTAGTGGTATCAACTAAATTTGGACAAAGATAGAGTTCAAATATTTAACCACCAACACTCAAAGAACATGGAGCTCGATAAAGTTAAAGTCATACATTACTATGTAGTTGGATCTAAGCCATGGAGAAAAATATGGATAGACAGGGTATAAAGATGCTTGTGATGAAGTGATGGGATAGCTCCAATGACCCATCCCTAGATTTTGGATTTATGGATGTTATTCCTTATGTCCAGGCTCATTTTGGTTCACTACTAGTGATGAAAGTATCATTTTGAATGCCATTCTCGGCATGGTTGTTGCTTTGAGATAGTGACCCACTTCAACTTAACCTATATTTTGGTGGATGAAAAGAGTCTTCACCTCATGTATGAAGAATTATTTAGATGATATACATCCCCTATTAATAAAATACATACAAGGGAGTCTCATGCATAATCTGCATGGATTTGAATGTATCTGTTCAGCCTATTATGAGAGCCATCGGTTGTGGTTTGTTGACAGTAGGACTATATTTTCTCGTAAAACTCCAGATGATGTAAAAGGGGTGACCACTATGTTCAAAGGACTTTGTAAAAATTTTCTACACTATCAATTGAGTCTCACGCCTATGGAAGGATGCCAACGAAGTCCAAATTATCAGGGTATTACAGTAGAGCGTGACCCCATAATGCCTATCCTTGTGAATATGCTGGTCATGAGTAAGAAATAAATGAGATATTCATAACAAAAAATACAAGAAATCTCGGATATAATAACAATTTTAGGTTTGGTGAATGGGTACTTTGTAGATGTTAAGGCTATTATGAATAATTCAAGAACTACAATGCTTGGAGCGTGTGTCATCCAGTAAAAATTATGCAAAAGAAGCAACACAACAAGCTACATCAACTCCCCTAATTGATAAATCAATCAAACATGCCACTGGTATCATCTACAATTATTACTGGGGGAAGGGGTCTTACACTGCAGGAAGTAAACATAGTTTTTTAGGTGGTAGATATTAGTTACTCTTAAATGAAAGTTTCTTTCAATGAATTCAATGTGTATGAGTATTGAGAAGCATAATGTTTTTTAAAAGAGTAGGTTGACTTTTAAGATTATAGTTATGATAAATATGCCCTTCTACTTAAGAGCATAACATATTAGTATAAGACACTTATAGTAAAAGTTCAATATCAAATAAATTATGGATTATGTAAATTATGTTTGTTACTTCTAGCATAGCCAACAATGTGGTTTCACACGAATACTGTGATTATTAATATTAACCTATATTGAATATGTAGAACACACAAAATTAAGAGAGATAGAAAATTATTCTAATTTGGGGATTAGGTAAACCTGAGATTCGAATTTCCTCTAAGAATAACTTAATCTATAGTTAATTAATCAATAAAGGATGAATATTTCTATAACACCCATAATTGGTGGTTGTGAGTTGGTAACCCTTGCGACTCAAGAATGACTATTTTATCGTAGAATAGGTCAAAACAAGTGATTCTATCAAAACTAGTAATGAAGGGTGGTATGGGATGTTACCTCTAGGTCATTTCTCGAGAAGTACAATGATAGGTCCTTGTACCATTTTAACTATGAGAAGACTAGCATGGCCAAGATACTAGTCTAGTCCATGATGATTAGTATGGGATAATCAATCATGAGTCATAAATGGTCAAGTGTACTAATTTTAGTATCAGGGTAATAACATGACCCTAGCTAACTTTGGGTGAGAGGATAATCAGCTAGGCACTGGGTATATGCATGCTAACCCCTTGCATGCTAAGTCTTGAACAAGTTGACTAGTTAGATCAAGGTTCATCATGCTAATGGATGGGGAAAATATATGTCCACTCTCTAGGTTTTATGGGTCCTAGAGGATAACCCCAACCATGGTTTTACACTCATGCTAGAATAAGAGGATGATAAATGAGAAGGTAGCTCCACAAAATGGTACCTTTCATGAGATTTGATTGATCTCATCCACTTAGGGAATTGTTTGTAGTGATTCTTAAATCCAAATGTGGTTGAATATTTCTTGTACTTAAATATGATCTTGATTTGGGTGATAATTAAGCCAGTTCACTTGTAAAATTGACCATAGGTTGAGCAATGATATAAAAATGAGTTAGAATGAATGGTACAACCGGGTCAGTAGACTTAGATTTTTATAAGAGGATATTCCGAAGAGTAATTTTCAAGCACATGAGAGTCACTATGAGTTCCTAGTCATACCTTTTAGTCTCACTTATGTTCATGAAATATTTTAACTGCTACTTTCTTTTGTTCATATTTATAATGACAAAGTTATTTACTTGGTTTGTTATCTTGTCCTATTGGACTTAGGTTTGGTGTTTTGTTAACACTATTATTGTATTTTAAGAGTTTTTTCTTCTCCATGCATGTATTTTTTCTTTTGTACTTACTAAGAACTTACCTCTCATACATGATTCAGTGAGTAGCTTCTTCCTTTATCTATTTTGGATTATTTTTTCTCATAGCTAAATTTTGGTACAAACACTAGTGGTTTCTCTTTTCTTCTTCTTACTTTTTGTTTCAAATATTGAATTATCTTTGAAAGGATTATGTAATCTTTTCAAATTTTTCTTTAACATGTTATCTTGAATTTTTTGTAATGTTGTAAACAACTTCCATGGGTTATTTCAAATTTTCTTAAAAAATTATTTTCCAACACCTTTCAAAAATAACTTCAATGGATTGTTTTCATTTTTCTTCAAACTTATTTTTCAATATCTTTCAAAAAGGTTTCTTTGTAAATTTCAAAAGGAACTTCAAATAGTTTCTTTCTTTGTAATATTATGGAGCTTTTATAGCTTCTTTTTTTTTATAACTTTTGATGAGCTACAATGACTTCTTCTCTTGCCTTAATTTGGCCTAGTAGTTTATTTTTAGGCTTTACCCATTGACAATGGATTTCTACCCTAATATCCCTTTATCCTACCATGGAATTCTGCTTCACGGTGACAAATATATATAGGGTAATTTTTATCCTTGAAGCTACTTTACTTCAAACTTCAAACTTTCCCTTTAAACAAAGTGCTTTTTTGGTTATCTTTGTGAAGCTAGAGAACGATTGTAAGGAGAAATATTTATATCTTCAACCTACTTTCAATGAAAATATTATAGTAGTGAAGGGTATTAAGTACATAAAATATCTAATTTAGGCATAACAAACTGTCAAACAAACTTGCAACTATTTGTTCTTATATCACATACATATATATTATGAGAGGTAGCTATACCACTTAACTTTTCACATGGTCTACGATGTAATAACTCTTAACATAAATATATATAATTACTAAAATAATTTTTAAAATGAACTTTAAATTAAAAAAATTACAAACTATATATAAAATAAGTTACTTACAACTAAAATTTATACTCAATTTATACTCTTTATAGCCATATAAATAATTAAAATCAGGAGAACAATATTGATTTAATACAAACATAATACATAGATGAGATTAAATCATAGGTTAGAAGACTATAAAATTATTATTATAAATTTCTAATAGTTCTTAAAGGAGAAATAAAGAAGCTACTCCTTATCTATATATTCCTATATTGAAAATAGACTTTTCAACATGGCTACATACCTATTGTTAACCTTTGACATTTGTGAGAATGACAACTACGTTGCATGATTAACCCATAGCCTAATCCTCATCCTAAAACAAAGGCAACCTGTGATCATTGATCTATTTCTTCATATGAAGCAAGCTATCTCATACACGCTCAAGACACTCGTATATGAGCTCCCTCCTTTGCAGGTGTGGGAAGGTAAATTCGTCTCTCCGTGTAAAACAACTGCATTGCCCTTGCCGTGTTAAATATCAGTTTCCTGCACTTATCTGGCACGTCTTTATTGTTAACTAGATGCCAATTCAATTCCAGCAGGGCATTTTGCATGAGACTATGAACGTGGTCCAGAGCTGCTTTCTCTGAAATTTCAGGATGTCCCTTCATATAACTTTGAACAGCAGACGCCTTACCTAATGCTTCTTTCTCCTACATTATTATTAGGAATCATTCTCGGTTTCACTTTAAAAATACGAAATTCCAAGGGAACAAACTTTGGCTTTTTACCTGGTAAGTTTTGATGTCATTGACTAAACGCCCCGTCCATGCCATGAGACGAAGAAATTTGCCATGGCGAATTTTTGAAAGGACATCATCTGAGAGGATTTCTCCTGTAAAGAGTGCCGATGTCAAAACAACTGTGCCAAGCCCCATCCACACATTGGCATTCTCCATGTATTCATCCAAGGAAGGCACTTGCAACCAGATTGCTTCTTTGGCGTAAGATGTCATTTGGATCTCCCACTGCAACAATAAGAATATACATTATAATTACTGAAACCGTTTAGAATATATTACGAAGATAAATTCTGATCTGATCCAGAAGACAAACGAAAATACCGGATAATATGCTACATACTAAATTTATGAGGAATGGCAATAAGTCACGCCCTTGTCCCCTCTTTGCCTCTTGTGCAGTACCGTTTACCGTGTCGTATAAGCCGAGGAAGCAAATTTTCATTTGTTCCGGCATCCGGTCCACCACAGAAAGATCCCACCTAAGACAAAAGCCCAACAAGTACAGTATACGATACCTTAGCAAAGAGGAAAAAGAAAAAGAAAAAAGAAGAGTATAATAGTTTCTCTCAAAGTAAAATCAAATCTAGTTAATTAGTTTTGAACGGACCTTTTAATTGCTTCCAAGAATAATGTGATGTATTCTACAGATCCGTGAGATTTGAAAAGGTCGCTTAGAACGACGGCAAAGATTGAAGTTTTTGTGAAAACGGCTCTGCACATAGTCAAGTCCGGTTCAAACATGCTGGTAGACGCTGCGAAATATATTTCCACAACGCGCTCGAGTGTGATATTGAGGTTTGTGAAGCCCAAACTTTTCCACCAGCTACAAGGACATATATTTAATTTCATTCATTAAGATTTTATTATCTCATAATAAAAGTAACTCTGAAGATAACTCAATATTGAAGGGAAAGATTAAAAAAGGCATGCTATATAAGGCTAGCTGTAGTGGGAAGTATGTACCTGTAAAGCTCTTGAATCTCTTTTTGGTGTATAGATTGGACGCTGTTGAAGTCCAGTTTGGCCAGTTCTAAATATTTTGCATTGTTTACATATTGCATTCTACAAAATAAAATAAATGTCTGCCTTTTACTTTCCTTTTGCATTAGATTATGGTCAAGATAAAGAGTTAACAAAATTTCTTACAAGTACATAGACTTCCCAAGCCAAACTTCGTATTGCTTGATGTAGGTTCTCGTCTCCATCCTTGGAAGACTTCTATGCCATGGGAACTTGAGAAACATTTCTACCTCCAGTACAAGAAAAATAAATAAAAAACATTGAACCATGTCTTATTGATCCATATACCTTTCGGCAGTGATTCTCTTGAAGAATTTTAAATTTCTAATATCGCCGAAGTCCGATCGCGGGGGCAAACTACGGAGTGCGGAGGGCGCAGGGCGCAGGAGGGGAGGCCCGAAGTGCGGCGGCGGAGCGAAGTGCGGAGTGGGGGCAGCGGACGGCGCACAACGCACAACGGGCGAAGTGCGAACGTCGGGAGTGAATTTGCCGAAGTCCGACTTCGGGGGCGAAGTGCGAACTTCGGACGGCGCACAGCGAAGTGCGGACGGCTCCCGAATACAAGCTTCGCTTGTGCACTCGGAGTGCACTCAAACGATCGGACTTCAGCGATATTAGAAATTTAAAATTCTTCAAATTGGTATCAGAGCTACTGATCCCTTGACGCGGAGACCGAAGCAGAATGGCTTCCAGCAACAAAAATTTGCAGTTGCAGATCCCGTGCTTCAACGGGAAAAATTACGATTACTGGAGCATCCAGATGAAGATCCTGTTCGGATCTCAGGAGCTATGGGAGTTAGTCGAGAACGGCTACCCAGAACTGGCAGATGCAGCAGCACTAACCACCCTCTCTCTAGCAGACAATTATCTGTTGAAAGAGAACACGAAGAAGGACCAAAAGGCCCTTTTTTACATCATGTAAGCGGTCGAGGAGACCATCTTCCCGCGGATCGCATCAGCCACCAAAGCGAAGCAAGCCTCGGAGATTTTGGCCAGCTCGTACCAGGGCACCAACAAGGTAAATTTGGTGAAGCTGCAGATGCTCAGGAGGGAGTTTGAAAATCTACAGATGAGTGAGTCCGAGTCCATGAGTGATTTCTTCACCCGGACAACAGACATTATCAACTAGATGCGGTTGAACGGAGAAAATGTGCAGAGCCAAAGAATTGTGGAGAAGATTCTCAAAAGTCTACCTACCAAGTTTGACTTGGTTGTGATAGCAATCGAAGAGTCGAGGGATCTGACAACCCTCTCGACAGACGAACTCATGGGTTTGTTGTAGACACATGAACAAAGGCTGAGTCGTTCATCTCAGACCTCTCTAGAGCAAGCATTCAGGGCTCAGGTCTCATTCTAAGACAACGACAGACAAGATTCCCACCATGGCGCCTCTAGTTCTCATGGAGTAAGAGGCAAAGGCAGGTGTGGGAAAGGCAACAAGAAAGGAGGACGGTCAAACCCTAGCGAAGGAGAGACCAACTGCAATTTCCATTAGCAAGGTGGAAGAGGCAGTTCGAGAAATTAGCAAGCTGGATCTAGTCAGAAGAAGGACATGTCAAAGGTGCAGTGCTATTTTTGCAAGAATTTCAGTCGTTACATCTCACAATGCAAAAAATGGATGGCCATGGAGAACCAGTAGCAAGCCCATTACACGGATGAAATCGGAAATGCGGTAGGAGGAAATGTGTCGTTGACTTGCAACATTGAGGAAGAGTGCCAGAAGAATGTCTGGTATTTAGATAGTGGGTGCAGCAGCCACATGACGGGGAACAAGGATATGTTCTCCCAATTGGATGAAACTGTCCAGTCTGAGGTGAAGATGGGGAACAACAACAAGGTTCCCATAATGGGGAAAGGAAAAATCCTCATTCGCACCAGGCACGTCGAACGGAAGCAGATCTGTGACATCTACTATGTGCCTGGCCTTAAGCACAACCTGTTGAGCGTTGGAAAGCCCATGCAGAAGGGACATACGGTCCAGTTCAAAGACAAAACTTGCACCATCAGAGACAAGTCGCATGGGCAGATTGCTACAGTGTCCATGATGAAGAACAAAATGTTTCCACTGTAGATTCAGAATGAATCATTGATGTCTCTGAGTGCAATTGTGAAAGATGCTACGTAGTTGTGGCATATTAGATTTGGTCACCTGAACTTCAGTGGCCTAAATCAACTACACAAGAAGCAGATGGTGAAGGGTTTACCCCTGATAGAGCAGCAAAATCAAGTTTGTGAGGGCTTCTTAGTCGGCAAACAACACAGGGATTCGTTCCCTTCCTGTCATTCTTGGAGAGCATCACAACCACTGGAGCTGGTGCACTCAGACATTTGTGGTCCAATGTAGACTAGCACATTTTCTGGCAAAAAATACTTCTTAACATTCATAGATGACTTCAGCTGGAAGACTTGGATCTATGCCATCAAGTTGAAGTCAGAAGCATTTGCTAGATTTAAGGAGTTCAAGGCTCTGGTGGAGAAACAAAGTAGATATCAGATCAAGACTCTCAGACAGATGGCGGAGGTGAATACATCTCCAACGAATTCCATAACTACTGTAAGAAGCACAGAATTCGAAGGCAGTTCACTGCTAGATACACGCCACAGCAGAATGGAGTAGCTGAGAGGAATAACCGGACCATCATGGAGATGGCACGAAGCATGATGAAGGCAAAGGGATTGTCGCACAAATTTTGGGCAGAGGCTGTAACTTGTGCAGTCTACCTGTTGAACAGAGGTCCCACCAAAAGTGTGAAGGACAAAATCCCTTAGGAGGCCTGGAGCAATGTGAAGCCAAGTGTGGCTCACTTACGCGTTTTCGGGTGCGTTGCATATGCACATGTTCCAGAAGAGAAGCGACAGAAGTTGGATGATAGAGCTGAGAAGTGCATTTTCATAGGGTACAGTGAGCAAGCGAAGGCATATAGGTTGTACAACCCTGTGATGAAGAAGCTCATCATCAGTCGTGATGTAAAATTTCTTGAAGATGAAGCCTGGAACTGGAAGTCATAGAATGGCCAGTTAGAGCCAGTAGTAGTACAGTCTGTTGACTTGGAAGAAGGAAGTGTGCAGCCACCTACAATTTCTAGCAGCAGCAGCAGCAGCGGTGCCAGCAGTAGCACAGCCACTCCATCTCAGTCATCTCCATGTGCAAGTAGAATCCAGAACCTGGCGATGCCAACGAAGACAAGGAGCTTGCAAGAAATCTACGAGGCAACCCAAACCCACATAGATGAAGAGTACTCTGACTTTGCATTCTTTACTTGAAGTTGATCCAATAGAGTTCGAAGACGCAAGTCATAATCAGAAGTGGGTGCAGGCGATGAACAAGGATATTAAAGCCATTGAAAAGAATGATACATAGCAACTGACGGATCTTCTAGTAGGGAAGAAGACCATTGGGGTCAAATGGGTGTATAAGAAAAAGGTCAACGCCCAAGGAGACATTGACAAGCATAAGGCCAGACTGGTGGCGAAGGGTTACAAGCAGAAGTCGGGCATCGATTACCATGAGGTATATGCGCCTGTAGCTTGACTTGACATAGTAAGGATGATCCTGGCATTGGCAGCCCAACAAGGTTGGAAGATGTACCAGATGGATGTCAAGTCAACCTTCCTCAACGGAGTGTTGGAGTAAGAGGTCTACATAGACCAGCCACCAGGTTATGAAATTGAAGGCCAGGAGGGAAAAGTCCTAAAGCTGAAGAAGGCCCTGTATGGTTTGAAGCATGTGCCCCAGGCTTGGTACAGTCGGATTGACAGCTATTTCAAGAAAATGGGTTTGTAAAATGCCAATATGAGCATACCCTATACATGAAGAAAAATGAAGCAGGTGAGATCATTATTGTCTTCCTGTATGTAGACGATTTTATTTATACTGGAAACAACAATGTCCTGTTCGACCAGTTCAGAACAACCATGAAGAAGGAGTTCGAGATGACGGACTTAGGGCTGATGAAGTATTTTCTCGGTATTGAAGTTGACCAATCGACAGATGGCATCTTCATTTCTTAGGGCAAGTATGCAAAGGATTTCCTGAAACAGTTCAAGATGGAGGACAACAAACCTGCCATTACACTTGTTGCCACAGGTTTGAAGTTGAGCAAGCAAGATTCAGGGAGGAATGTAGATCCAACCCTGTTCAAGAGGCTAGTTGGCAGTTTGATGTATTTTACTGCAACTCGGCCAGATCTGATGTTCGAAGTCAATCTGATCAGCCATTTCATGGAGACTCCGAAGGACATGCACTGGCAAGCAGGCAAGAGGATCTTGCGCTATGTCAATGGGACGTGGAACAATGGCCTATTTTACGCCAGACAGGACCAGTTGGAACTGGTCGACTTCACAGATAGTGACTGGGTTGGCAGTACTGAAGATCAAAAGAGCACCTCCGAGTATGCTTTCCATCTCGGATCGAGGCAGTCTCATGGGCGTCCAAGAAACAACCCATCGTTGCGTTGTCCACAGGAAGTTTGGCTGCGAAGAGTTCTAAATGAACTAAAATTTCCTCCAGAAGGCGCGACAATAATTTTTTGTGATAACAATTCAGCCATCGCACTGTCAAAGGATCCCATGTTCCATGGCCGGACGAAGCACATTGATATTCGTTATCACTTCATCAGAGAGTTGCTGAAGTTCAGAGAAATTCAACTGCAGTTTTGCAGATCTAAGGAGCAGCAAGAACCACCGAAGCTCTGGCTGAGCATAACAAATCTACAGTGACACTGCAGAATTGAACCTGCTAAACTGCAGGGAACCTAGGGCGGCTGCCCAGCTTATCGAATGCGGACTCAGGGGCTAAAATTTATAGGGCACAGAGGAGCTTAGACTGGCTTGGCAGGAATCTCGAGGCCAGCTGGAAACTTATGGAGCTCACCTACTGCGTTAACTCGGCCCATGCTTCTTCTGCCACCTGAACAGTTGACGGGATGTTCCAACAACGAAGACAACATATGAAATTTGGATTAATTTATAATTCCAACATCCCCCCTTAATCTAAATTCTCGGTAATACAAACAATTTTGAAATCCCGCCATTAAATTTCCACTGTGATACATAAAGAACAGACTTTTGAGGCCATGCCCTATGCTCGACAATGCAAGCATACACCATTCTGATGGCCGAGCCTGCACTGCAGTATTTTTGACCACGTTGTATTCGACCTGCGTCTTCATTTGGAGCTCCATCAGAGTCTCTCCCTTTTCTTTTGCCAAAGTCGAGGAGCAAAAGCCAGAAGGGGGTATGTAATATCTGGCAGTTGATCCATCGTTAACTCAGATGAAGCTGCTACAAATAGCACCCCTACTCCATTACAATCGATCTTGAGCCGCCCTTCCTCAGTATTGAGCTTAAGTCTCCCGGACATGTAATCATAAGGAACCAGCAATTTGCTCAGTGCTCCCGCAACCTTTTGGGGCACATCTCCTTCTTGTTCTTCATTACGACCAAAGAAATGAATGGTTTCCACCGTGAACACCAAATTCTTGTCGAAATAGGAAAGAAAGAACGATCGCCTCTCGATTTGCTCTACGGGACAAATGAGGAACGGCTTCTCCATGCTAACCTTTAAATATATTTTTTCGCAGTCAGGAGCGAAGTGCGAACGTCGGGTAAAGGAGGGAAGGGCCCCGAAGCCAGTGTGCGCGTGCGCAATCGGGGTGCACTCTTGAACTTTGCACGATCGAGCTGCGCTCCTAAAATTTGCACGATCGAGCTGCACTCCCGAAATTCGTGCAATCGGGCTGCACTCCCAAACTTCGCTCCTCGCTCAGGCCCAAGCCATCTGCGTACTTGAGCTTCACAGTCAAGAGAAAAATAGGCAACCCACGTCTACGGGAGCCGTCACTCTGCCGATGAACCACACCCGGCCTAGTGCTGCGACTCTCAATCCTCTCCGCTTGCGGCTGCGTCTCCTTGCTCTGATACCATGTCCGAAATAACTGAATATAAAACTAGAAACAGGATCTGAAGACAGCCTTGTTACAGGCAAACACGCGTAGGCAGATAGAGGGTAAACAACAAACAATATATTTATCAATTGTGCAATACAAGGAGGTTCTGCGCTAAGGAGCAGCAAGAACCGTCGAAGGATTACAAAGGGGTTCTGCGCTAAGGAGCAGCAAGAACCACCGAAGCTCTGGCTGAGCATAACTGATCTGTAGTGATGCTGCTGCAGAATAGAACCTGCTAAACTGCAGGGAAACTCGGGTGGCTGCCCAGCTTGTCAAATGCAGACTCAGGGGTCGGTATTTATAGCACAGAGGAGCTCAGACTGGCTTGGCGGGAATCTCGAGGCCAGCTGGAAACTTATGGAGCTCACCTACTGCGTTAACTCGGCCCATGCTTCTTTTGCCAGCTGAACAATTGATGGGACGTTCCAGCGGCGAAGACAGCATACGGAATTTGGATTAATTTATAATTCCAACATCTCTGAAGTTCTCTAAAATATCGTCGCACCTCTCCTCGAATATCTTTTTTAATAGACCACTTATCGAAGACTCCAACATTCTCGAGAGCATTATTCAAATATTTTTGGGTGCAGAGTTTTGCTTCTTCCATAACATCTTCTCCCGGGAATGCAACGTGCGAGCAGCGATGAACGTTGAACATATCGCTAACTCCTCTATGGGTTTGACCCAGAAAGCAAAAAAATTCTCCATCCTCGTCTCTGAAAGTTTTCAGAGAATCTGCGCAAAAACACAAATTGCAAATCCAGCAAATTATGCCCCATATTGGTTTGTCTCATATCACACCTACCTTAATCTTCTTTATTATAATCAATGACACGATAATAAGTATAACAAGTATAAAACTGTAAGTTATACATTTTCTCTATTATAGATATTTTCATTGTCGTATATCATCTTCAGCTTAATGTTAATCTTTAAGGCCTGCCCATCACATAGTAAACCATGCTGTGAAATAAATTAATTATGTAATTTTGGAGTTGGACGTTTATGTCTTTGAGTTTGGACATCAACAACGGAATGATTAGAAGATGTTGGTGCACGTTTCCTGAAACCTATCAAAATTCAGAACTTACGTCTACCGACCAAAAATTCATATATATATATGAATAATAAAAATTTATGGTTCTTGTTCATCGTTCTAGTTTATGTGTATTCAGTTTCTTTTTATTTTTTACATGGTACCAGAGATGTTGGTACTCGACGTGGGTGTGTTGCCGTGTGCTTACCTAAACCTTTGGCTGATATCCTAGATGATTAGGCCCCACGTTGACTCTGTAGAGCTCTTGCAAAACTAAGTATGATGGGAGTATTGAGAAATATAAGGTGAGACTTGTAGCCAAGGTTTCGCTACAAGGTTTCTATCAAAAGGAAAGAATTGATTATAGCAACCTTTCTGTTGCTAAAATCAACACTATTAAGATGGTCATTGCATTTATAGTTTAGGTAGAAAATTTATTAAATGGATGTCAAGAATGCTTTTCTTAAAGGTTAAATAAAGGAAGAAGTTTATATAATTTAACTATAATGATTTGTGAAAGAGGAAGAAGACACAAGTTCAAAGGACTTGGTATGTAAAGATTGATAAATTCTTCAAACTTAAAGGATTTAATAGTAGTCTTTATGATCTAAACTTATATATGAAGACCTTCAATAGTGAAATACTCATTATTATACTTTATGTAGATGATCTCGTCATCATAGGAAATAATCTATAGAACAATTGTGAAGTGATGTCATGACTAAGTGATAGGTTTGAAATGATAGACTTGGATTTTCTTTATTACTTTGTTGGTTTTGAGGTATGGTAGACTAAATATGGTATCCTCCTTTCACAAAAGAAATATGTCAATGACTTATTAGTTAGATTTAAAATATAAAATTGTGCAAAAGTATCTACTCCAATCTCTAGAGGTACAAAATTTAGCAAGCACATGGAAAAAGATGAAGTCAATCCAACACTCTATAGATACCTTGTGGGCAACATGATATATTTGACTCATACAAGACTAGATATATCTTACATAGTTAGTATGTTATCTAGATTTATGACTTCTCCTAAATCTTCTCATTACAAAGATAAAAAAAGGATATCAAGGCATGTAGAGTGAATACTAAGCATGTGCATTGAGTACTCATCTAGTGGAAAGCTACTTCTTACAAGATATTTAAATTCAAATTGGGTAGGTTGTATAGATGATAGAAGATCCACCATAGGGTATGTTTTTTCATTTGGTCCTAGTCCTAGGGTATGTTTTCTTACTTGGTCCTAGTCCTATATCTAGGTATAGCAAGAAATAAAGTATAGTTGCCTTATTCACAATAATATTTGAATACATAGCAACCAAAGAGGTATCCAAAGAGATCGCTTGGTTAAGAAACATTCTCTAAGTTACAACAATGTTATACACAACCTATCATATTGTACTATGATTATTAAGGTACCATTAAGCTTATAAAAAATTGAATAGTTTATGCAATGACTAAGCACATTGAAGTATACAATCACTATATCAAGCAACTTATTCAACAAGTGATTCAACTAAAGTATTATAAATAGAAGATCAAATTGTAAACATCTTCACCAAAGCCAAAATTTTGATACTTCATGCAATGACTGAGCACATTGAAGTATACAATCACTATATCAAATAACTTATTCAACAACAAGTGATTCAACTAAAGTATTATAGAATAGAAGATCAAATTGCAAACATCTTCACCAAAGCCTTCAGTGAGGCTAAATTTGTTCATCCTAAAACTAAGAATATTACATAAATCTTATAGTAGAACTTTTATTGTAACCACCCAAAATTTGATGTAGTTTTTATAAGTTTTGTATTTTTTTTAATAAAAATTTATTCATCTTAAAATTAAGGATATTACATGAGTCTTATAATAGAACTTTTATTGTACCCACCCAAATTTTGATGTAATTTTTATAAGTTTTGTTTTTTTTTTTTAAATACAAAACAGGTTTTGAAATTTTCCATTTTTTTTTTTTTGGGTACATAGGGGTGTTGGTTACAACCACTATTTTTAGTACCTGACAACGCAGGGTTCAAACCACGTAGGATGCTCCCAACTACCTTATTCATCTCATTATTGTTGACCCGACATGAGATGGAGAATGCCCGTTACACCGGGTTTGTAAGGTTAACGTTGATCTAAAGCACACTCAGAGGATTCGGATCAGACTACTTCCTATATGAGGTTGGGCATGCATGCGAGGTTTAAACCTAGGTCTCCTCAGGGCTTACCAATCCACCTAGCCCTAGGTTCATTTTTCTCTTTTACATCAAAATAGTCATATTAAAACTATATAACTTATTTGGTGTCATCTAAATTTGAACATTTGTGTTAACTAAGTTATCTATATGTCTTAACTATTAAAACCATACCTTATTGACTATAGGTTTTGTATATATGTAATAAGTTTATGTGGAACTTTCAAAAATTAAATAATTTTATGCTTTTTTGAAGTTGGATGGTTATAGTCGGTCGGCGGTGATTATCTAAAGCCTACGGGCATTAACGCCACAAGTGATTAGAAGATGTAAGTGCTGCCTTTAAAACTTACCACAAACTCTCTATATAAAAACATTGTATACAATAAAAAAATTTCATTGTCCAAATTGATGTGTATTTCTAAAATATTCAGTCTGTGCATCACATAGTAAAGAGTAGGCAACAGTCCGCATAGAACACTCAAGAAATTTATAAAAATAAAAAAACGGCTTTCCTCATGCAAGGAGTAAGATGAATTTGAGTCATTATCAATTTTTTTTTTCTGTCTACCATATAAATATTTCCGTTCTTAGACGACCATGCTTTACGGTTGGTGCAATTAAATGGTAGAGCTATGACTTAATTTTTCAATTACCTGGAGATACATCGTATCCGTGTAATCTTAGGATTCGGAGACCCATGGCCGTATCATCGATATCAGACACAACACATTCTCTGGCCCACGCGATACCCCTCTCATTCCAATAGCTGTTAATGTGAATGCAATCGATTACAGCCCAGAATTAGCAATTGAAAATGGCGCAAAAACACTATCACCATCACGGCAAAAGGTAAAAAAACATATGTAACAACAATTCAAATTAGAATTCCAAGCCTCACCGGTACACATAATCAAGTGCTTCTTTGATCTCTTTCTGAAAATGACGGTCGATCCCCAGCCGTTCAACAATGTCAACGGCCCATAGACGTTCGAACAGATCAACCGGATAGATGCAAGGAACTGCAAATTGCAATAATTGTCATCTTACACTCGGTTTTCAAGATTAATAAAATTAAAGCATTGCTCTATGTGCCATGATCACAAACTATATATATATATTCCTCGTTTGATGAGAGTGTATATGATTTCTACCGTGATCTCCAAATTTTTTTAGAAGGAAGCTCAAAAATCCCAAACACTTATTGTCTCTTGTGTGCATGAACACGACAGCTGTAGATGCAGGTGAGCAGAGTATGGATCCATCCTTTGACTGAAGATTGATTATCTTCTTCCAATCAATTATTTCTTGTAAGCCCTCCAACGAGTAGAGTATAGTTGTTGGGATTGCATAAATGACGTTCAAAGGAATCCTGATAAACCCATACACAAATTCGCAAATGATAATCATAAAATATACATGATCTAGTTATTATATCGGATAAATTTGAACTTTGTGAAGAAATTTTAGGATCTCGACTCCCTCACTTTTTAAGCATAGTCTCCCTCATCTCATTGATCTGTTTTACAAAGGCCACTTCATAAGGAATATCCAATCCCAACTTCTTAGCTTCGTTAAGCATTGAAATAAACACGATCTCAAACCCATTTCGTCGGTGATTGTCCGCTTCCTCCTCCATTCGTTCTGCATGCTTCTTTATAAACTCAATTCCTGCATGACTTTTTCTTATTAATACAGTATAAGCGGACAATGAAGGACGAAAGCAAAAAATTTTTTTTTTTGTCTTTTTGTGCGGGGGGGGGGGGTGGGTCGGGTGGTGTGTGCGTTGTTCTATACGAAAGTTTTTCTCCCTTTCGTTTGTTTTTCTTCTTCGAGTGGGGGGTGGTGGGGGGGGTGACCGGGGGGGGTTTGCCCCCTAGCGTTGTCTCCCTTATATATATTATATATTTTTCCCCCTTTCCTTTTCTCCCCTCCCCCTCCTCTTCTCTTCTTCCCCTTTCTCCTTTCCCCCCCTCCGTATCTTCATGCCCCCTTTTTTTTTTTTTTTTTTTTTTTAATATCTATGTGCTTGTGTGTGTTTTTTCATTCTATTTCATCATCTCCTTCCATAAATTATCTAAAATTTTTTTTGTTTTTTGGTAGTTTGTTTTTTGACTTTCCCCTTCTTTTTCCTTTTTTCCTAATTCTCTTTTGTTGTTTTTGTGTTGTTATATTTTTTTTTTTTTTTTTATTTTTTCTCCTTTTTACATTTTATTATTACACAACATCCACCACCTTTCTTTTTTTTTTTTTTGTTTTATTTATACATATATCTTTTTTTTTCTGTGTGTCCACCCCTCCCCCACCCTTGTGTTGTTGTTGTTTGTTTTGTGGTGGGTTTTGTTTTTTGTTTGTTTTTGTGGTTGTTCTCCGTCTTGTTTATTGTGGTATTTTTTTTTTTTTTTTTTTTTTAGTATGATCCCCCACCCCGCCTGGCCCCTTTTTTTTGGAAATTGAAATTTTGGTTTTTGATTAGGCCCCTAAGAAATTTGTGTTTCTTTTTTTTTATACTCTTTTTTTTTGGGGGGGGATTTTTTTTTTGCGGGGTTTTTTTTTTTTATTTTTTCTCCTGTTTTTTTTCCGAATATACCCCTCCCTTTCTTTCAAATTTTTCATGTAAAAGTCTTGTAGCCGCCTTCTACACTTTATTATCATAATAATTTTTCACCTATGAAGGCTTCCAAACTTTTGGAATCACAATGTATACACCTTTAGAATACTTTCAATATTTTTTTTTACATAATTGTTTTATTATTTCTAGTTTACCAAAACGAAATTAAACATTTGACTTTTACTTATTGGTCTATTTTTTCAAGTTAATTTCAAATGTGTAAGGGACAAAATCTTACAAAATTTTCTAATAACAATACTTTCAAATATTACATACACCTAACCATAATAAATTATTTTAAAGTTTCCTCATAATAATACTTTCAAGTATTATATACACATAAGTTTAAGACACATTCATCCATGAAATTGGGGCATCCTACTCGTGAGTCGGGCAGCCCACCCTTCTTCTTCAATGGTGTCAAAGTGAATATTTCTATGCCTTAATAAGTAGGCTAACTAATACCTTCACCAAATTTTCAATTAGAAGAAAAAAAAACTCTTAGAATGAAAATGTTAAGCTTGTCCCATCATGCATGTAATTTTAAATTGTTAATTGCTTCAAATATGATTTCTTCAAATTTTAAAAAAATTACAAACTAAAAAACTGAAATCCTAAATCTTTGAACTCTTCAAAGCTTAAAAATTAAATCGTCAAACCTATTACCTACCCACCGACCTATCTTTAACATTTTCGAGTAAAATCTTTTTATTTACGTTTAACTATAAAATCATTCGAATACTTTGACCCGTTATATGCAGTTAATTATAATACCATCTTTTAATACTTTCAACCGCGGAGACCTCATTATAACGATCATCCTTATGCTTTCCTGTTATTATAAAATAAATGAGAGTTGCGAAGGTTTTCCTTTCAACCGCGGAGACCTCATTATAACGATCATCCTTATGCTTTCCTGTTATTATAAAATAAATGAGAGTTGTGACGGTTTTCTACGTTTTAGTCAGGCACCCATCAAGGTGGTGGATGAAGTACTTCTAACATTGTATACAGACATCTAGGACGGATCCACTGTAATATCTACGGACCTATCTTGAATGTTGTTATCATAATAATTTTTGAGTGATCAAAATTTCAAAAACTTTTATGTACATTTAACTTTAATACTTTCTCATATACACTCAATCATAACATCATCTTTTAATACATTCAATTGGACCGTTACAGCAATTATTTTTAGTAACTGACAGTACAAGGTTCAAACCACAAGGATTGCAACCATCAAACCTATTCGTCTCGTTTTTGTTGACCCGGCCTGAGATGGGGACCGCTGGTCTCTGAGAGATTCGGTAGTCATCGTCAGTTTGATGCGCACTGAAAGGATTCAAAACAGACTATTACCTTCAACCATTCTTTAATGCTTTCTAAGGAAATGGCGACCTCATTTTAACGACCATCCTTATGCTTTCCTGTTATTATAAAATAAATGTGAGTTGTGACGGTTTTCTACGTTTTATTCAGGCACCCATCAAGGTGGTGGATGAAGTACCTCTAACATTGTAAACGGCCATTTAGGACGGATCCACCCTTCAAAGATGGGATTTAAACTTTATAAATAGTCGCTTGTTTTAAGTTGTTTTTCATCTATGGTGTGTCTTGTGATTTCAGTCTTCTTCTAATACTTTAGGATAGTGCGAACTGTTGTATACCTTCAACGCGGTAGAGACCTCTTTATAACGACCTCATTTTAAACCTTCAACGCGGTGGATACCTCTTTATAACGACCTCATTTTAACAATCATCCTTACGATTTCTTGTTACTAGAAAATAAATGATAGTTATGACGGTTTTCTACGTTTTATTGAGCACCGATCAAGGTGGTGGATGAAGTACATCTAACCTTATAAATTATAAGGTCATCTTTTAATACTTTCAACGCGGTAGAGACCTCATTTTAACATCATCCTTACTGTGACGGTTTTCTAAGTTAACGTCACCTTTTAATACTTTCAACGCGGTAGAGACCTTATAACGGTCATCCTTAAGCTTTCTTCTTATTAGAAAATAAATGAGTTGTTACGGTTTTCTAGGTTTTTATTGAGACACCGCTGATCAACGACCTCATTTTAACGATCATCCTTACGCTTAGAAAATAAATGAGAGTTGCGACGGTTTACTAAGTTAACGTCACCTTTTAATACTTTCAACGCGGTAGAGGCCTTATAACGATCATTCCTACGCTTTCTTGTTATTAGAAAATAAATGAGTTGTTATGGTTTTCTAGGTTTTCTTGAGACACCGATGATCAAGGTGGTGAAGGAAGTACTTGTAACATTGTACCCTTTAATACTTTCAACGTGGTAGATACCTCTTTATAAGAACCTCATTTTAACAATCATTTTTATTGGTTATTGTTATTATTTTTAGTAATTGGTAAGTGTAGGGTTCAAATTATAGGGACTGTTCTCATAGTTACATAGGAAAATTGGTTACTGTCACTATTTTTAGTAATTGGTAAGCTTCCAACAAGTCTAATTGTCGCGTTGTTGTTGACCCGGTTTGAGATGTAGACCACGATGTAGACTACCGATCGCTCAAGGTTCATATCATCGATGATTTAAAACACACTCAAAAGATTCAGATCAAACTACTTTCTTTGCTAAATGGCACCCCAAGGTTTGAACCTAGGTCTTTTCTTAATAAGTGCCCAACCACACTAACACTTGCCAATCCACATAACCCTTGGAAGCATCCTTACCCTTTCTTGTTATTAGAAAATAAATGAAAGTTGTGATGGTTTTCGGCACCCATCAAGGTGGTGAATGAAGTACTTCTAACATTGTAGATTACAATGACCATTCAGAAGGATGGATCCATTGTTTAAAGATGAGATTTAAAATTTTATAGCCAAACTTGAATATAATTTATTTATTGTTTGATAATATTTGAATCTGAATTTCTTTTTAATGTTGAAAAATTTAATCCATTAATCTAAATATTATTATTTTTTATTAAACTTTATCAATATTTGTATAGTTGCATGTATGAAACACATAATAAATAAATTCATTGTATGTGTCAAGTGAAACAAAAAAAATCAAAATATATATAATAAATAAAATATATTATTAAAATTTTGTTATCTTGGTTTTATTTAGCAGATTAAAAATTATTTTCAAAATTTTAAAATGGTTTACCACATCAATCACTGGACAAGATCATTGATATAGTGTTAACAATAAGAGTAGATTTTTTTAGAATGATTTATGCATCCAATTGGTTGGTCGATGGATAGTGAATGTAATCCCACCACCAACATTATACATTGGAGATGCGAGAAGGAAGAGAGATTGTAATTGTGAGATCGAAGAGGAAGTACAGTGGATTTGTTGTAGGTTGTATCCCTTCGAGATTTACTGGATGAAATAATAAATCCTAATTATTTTCTATATGGGCGTAGCCCACATTGGATGAACCATGTAAATTTGTGTCTTAAGTATTGCTTTATTCTTCTATGTTTTATTTTCGCATTTATTTATTTATTGCTCATGTTTTATTTTTATATCCTAACAACTAGTATTAGAGCCTAATTTAAATCATATTACTGATATTAATTTACATATATATGGATATATTTATTAAAAATATATAGAATATAATATTAAAATATTATTATTTAAATATACATTTATCAAATATACATATATAATGTCACCTCCTCCAAGTATCCCCTTATACCATCTCTTCCTCTTTTCTTCCATTTACCATTTTGAAATCACCTTTAAATTGTGTCACAAACTCCATCATATATGTTTTCATATTCCTCTTATTTCATTGTTTCTCTATGTAAAATTTAGGGGATTTTGTAAAGCTTATAATATAATAGCATTTCAAAGTACTTTTAGAATGCTTTATTTTAAAGAGTGATTGTAGGTTTATGATGATTTTTTTGGATGTGTACATTAAATTATATGTTATGAATGGTTTCATTTTCTATGTGTATGTGCATCAATATATGAAGTTAACAATGTCATCTTATAAATTGTATGAATTTAAAGTGTTATTTAAAATGTGATAGTTTCATGTATAAAGAAAAGGTATGGAGCAAAACTAAATGCTTCATAAATGAAAAAGATAATATTTTTCTACCTAGGATAATGCAGTGGTTAAGGACTTGGTCTTTCTTTGGTGAGGTCCACGGTTCAATCACAATGTACCCAAAAGGAAATAGGTTGACTTGTAGCGGTCAAGTGCTTACCATTGGGTTGTTCTAGTTTGATACCCTAGACAGTTGGGGTCCTATTGACTATGTCTCTCCCAATAGGCTTTCTAAAAAAAAAAAAGATAATATTTGGTTGGTCAAGAATTAATGTGTCATTTGTGTAGTAAAATGGTCCATCCACATAACATCAAGTCATAATATTTTGAGGTGTGTGGGTGATGGATCTTTAAAATGTGATAGTTTCCTATATAAAGCAGGGTTATGCATAAGAGAAAAATTTTGTTAATAAGTGAATAATAGCAATTTTCAAAATGCAAATTTGTCAATTTTAGGACCCTATTTGTCGGTCCATTCACCCAAAAATTTTGGAAAAATATATTTTTTTGGGTCAGGTTGCCCAAAAATTATAATATTTTAAATTTTAAAATTTTAAATCACTCGCCCTCCCACCCATATTTTGGATTGACTCACCTTAAAATTATTTATAATTTTATCAACCTAGACAAATTCGTCCATTATATATACTAAAACATACTATTACTTGTTATAGTTATACATTCAACAAAAAAGGAGAACCCAAATTCAAGCCAAAAAATAACAAAACTAGAGAAGCCAAAAAAAGAGTGATTGGAAACATACGAAGGATAAAATTCAAGACTATAGAGAAAGTACTATAGATACAAAAAATATTTTGATGTCTTGTTTTACTTTTTATCATCACTACTTCCACCCATACATACTCATGCAAGTCGTTCCTCCCAGGTAATCCGTTGCATGATTTCTATGGACTCATATAGATTGTCCCTCGTATGATGTCTATAGACTTACCCAAGATATACCTTACACCCAGGTCATCACCTATAGGTTGTCCCTCGCATGATGTCTACAAACATCGAAGTTATCCCTTGCACCTAGGTCATCCTTTGTAGATCATCCCTCACATGATGTCTATGAACCCATGCAGATCATCCCTTGCATATCATCCTTCGCATGATGACTATGAACTTACCCAAGTCATCTCTTGTAGGTCATCCCTCGCATGATGATTATAAACTTGTCTAGATCATCCATCGCATGATAACTATAGACTTACCCAAGTCATCCCTTACAAGTCACACCTTACATGATGAATACAAACTTAACCTATTCATCCCCTACAATTCATCCCTCGCATGATGTCTATGGACTCATGTAGGTCATCCCTCGCATGATGTCTATGTAATCATGCAGGTCATCCCTTGTATTATATCTATGGATTCATGCAGGTCATCCCTCACATGATGTCTACAGACTCATGTAGGTCATCCCTCACATGATGCTTATGAACTCATGCAGGTCATCCTTCGTATGATGTATATAAACTTACCCAGGTCATCACTTATAGATCATCCCCCGTGTGATGACTATAGACTTGCCCAGGTTGTCCCTTACACCTAGGTTACCCCTTGTAGGTCCTTCCTCATATGATGTCTATGGAATCATGTAGATCATCCCTTACATGATTTTTATGGACTCATGCAAGTCATACCTTATAGATACTCTCTTGCATGATACCTATAAACTCATGCAGGTCATCCCTCGTATGATATCTATAGACTTACCTAGGTCATCCCTTGTAATTTATCCCTCATATGATGACTACAGACTTGCCCAGGTCATCCCTTACACCTAGGTCATCCCCTGTAGTTCATCCTTCGTATGATGTCTATGGACTCATGTAGGTCATCCCTTGTAGGTCATCCCCTGTAGGTCATCCCTTGCAGGTCATCCCCTGTAGGTCATCTCAATTTCATTCCTACAGGCTCTCTTTGTCGTATCTTAAATGATACCTACAAAATATTCCAAGTCATCTCTATTAACTACACCCTGATAATCCTAGATTTGCTGATTATATTATCATGTTTATTTATTTTCCTGTAGACTTTTTTCTCAACTGTTATTTTCTTAATATTTCCCTTCATAGATAAAATAGCTCCAACTCCCAATGGAAGAAAATGAGGAAAATATTCTAAAAAAAGAGTATCCTAAAATATGTTAACAATATCTCGAAATCCAAGGAGGCATCAAAATCCATTGATGTACTAGAACCTACACAATTACAAGGTACATACATGTTTTACCTACTTAATCAGGAATTTTAATAATTAATTTTAAAAGATGATATAAAACATCTTTGAATGCAGAATACACAATTTATTCTTGATGCAGGATCATCCAATGGTGTAAGGGTAATCTTGCATCACCAAAAGAAAGAAATTGCATTTTATCTTTCGATTGTAAGTTTCTTTAGTTGTTTTATACTACATGATGACACTTGGAAGGTATAAGCCAGTGAGAAGTCCAAAAAGGTAAAAAATTATCACCAACTATTTTTAGTAAGTCAACCTAAACGGTCTTATATGGATTTGAAAATATACCCCAAGGAATAGTGTTGACAATGTATCTGATGGTGAAAGAATCACCCCAATATCTTGAATGGTTTGAGAGATATTAACATTTTCATCTTGAGAAATATCTCCAAGAAGGTTTAAAAATAAAATTTTAGGACCTTAGAAGCCTCAAATAAGGATGAAAAATCACCTCAATGACCTTTAGGTGATTGAGGTATTGTATATATCTTCGTAATATTTCCAATGATATATTACGAAAGCCAATCGAACCTCCGAGTCAAAAGTTAGGATCCCAAAAATTTGTGCCACCAAAATTCAAATTTGAATATCTTTTTTTTGGGTGGAAAATGAAAAATTTAAATTTTAGATGAATACCTTCTTAGACGGGAAAAGGGGAGTTACACTTTCCAGAATGTTTTAGGAAAGTTATTAAAGGAGGAAGAGGGATCACCAAAAGGTAGTCAAAGGGAAGACAAATGGTGGCTCTAGATTGCAGAATTCGAAGAGATTTTCTTTGTGATAATTTTGTATTTGCATTTCATGTAAATAATATCATATGTTGTGTTTCTTCTTAACTTCTCTATTATTTGAACATTGTGAGTGTTGGGTGGAGTAGCCCTTCATCAAGTGGTATCAGAGCAGAATTTCCTAAGTGGTTAAACATATCACCGAATGTGAGGTAGTTTGCACAAGGACCTATGGTTGAGGTTGTGAGAAAAGTGATCAAAATATCTCTATAGAGAAAATTTTAAGCACTACAAGAGGAGTTGCACAAATGTTTTGAGCCAAGAAGAGAAGAGAAAAGTGAAGATGAAGCTGAAGGAGAAGTTGAGGGAGAATCCTAGCTCAAAGAAGAATAGGAGGTCGTGGATCCTATGTAAGCCAGATTATTTAAAGCCATATCCAAGATTGGAAAAAGGCTAAAGATTGATGTTTCTACATTTTTTTGGAATCTTAACCCTAAATAGTTGATTGATTGTATCAATGATATGGAGGATTACTTTGAGTATGAGGAAGTAGAATATCCTTAGAGGGTTAAACTTGTGAAGACTAAACTGAAGGGTCACACCAATATCTAGTGGAGGGGAGTACAACTAGATAGAAATAAAAGAGGAAAAGAAAGAATAACAAGATGGAATCGGATGGTGGAAAATTTGAGGAGATATTCATGTTGACTATAAGTTAGATATGCTAAAGAAAATGTAGGGTTTGAGGTAGACAAATAAATCTATCAAAGAGTATACATAAGATTTCTACAAGATCATGATCAAAACAGGCCATTTTGAGTCCAACAAGGAGAAGGTAACCCAATATATAAATGGATTAGAGCCAAGTATTCAATATGATCTAAGTTTCATTAGAATGACTACCATAGAATATGTTTATTAGTTTACCCTAAAGGTAGAAGAGGCTGAATAGAAGAGATGAGAGTAAGTAGAGAGAAAGATGTCATGGTGGAAAGATTGGTGGAAGACCATATGGAGGACGAAATGAAGGCCAAAAGAAGAATGAAGAAGTTAACAGCAGGCAAAACCATAAAGAGGATAATGATTACTGCCCCCATGAGAAAAATAAATGTGACCAAAGAGGAAGAGTAAGGTTTGGACAAGGACCTAGAAGAGGAGGATATGGAGAAGAGGGACATCGAGCATGCGAGTGCCAACAACATCAAGGAAGTATGAATAATAGACTTGATGGTAATGCATGAGCTGCCTATATAGATGAATATGAAGATGAAGATGATGAATCTGATCATTCTAAAGAGGCAAAAGGAGGAGAAGTCCTTGTCACAATGAGAGCATTGATGAATGAGAAGAAGAATCCAATTCATAGGAAGAGTTTATTTCACAAAAGGTGCAAATGAGAAGGTAAAGTTTGTAATGATATCATTGATAATGGTAGCACTGATAATATAGTTTCAAAGAAGATGGCTAATAAATTATAGTTGAAGAGAAGGAAACATCCGCATCCATATCAGATTGCATGGTTGCAGAAGGACCATAGAGCTTTGGTCAATGAGCAATATTTTGTAAAGTTTAAAATTGAAAATTACCATGATGAGGTATTTTCTGACATCCTACCTTTAGATGCTTATCATGTGCTATTGAGGAGATCATAGCATTTTGATCGATGGGCAGTACATGATGGACATACCAACAATTATTCCTTGACAAAAGATGGAGTTCACCACAAGTTGTAGCTCTTGAAGGAGGTGGACGAAAAGGTGTGTAGTAGTGCAAGAATTTATTTAGTTGATGGTAGAAATCTTTTTGGATGGTATGAACTGTGAGCATCTGTGCCATGCATTGATTCCTAGAGTTAATAAAGAAAAATGTGAAGATATACTAGTAGAAGTCTTAGATCTATTGGGATAATTTGAAGATATTATATCAAATAATGTACCTAAAGGGTTACCACCAGTGAGGAAGATTAGTCACTAGATATATTTTATACCAAGAGCTAGTTCACCAAATAAGGTAGTTTATAGAATGACTCATGCATAGAATGAGGAGCTAAATAGACAAGTTCAAGAGCTATTGAAGAAAGGATTGATTCGAGAGAGTTTGAGTCCATATGCAATACCTGTAGTACTAGCACCAAAGAAATATGGAGAATGGAGAATGTGTGTAGAATATAGAGCCATTAACAAGATTACAATCAAATACATAATTCTAGTGACAAGGATGGATGACCTTATGGATTTTTTGAGTGGAGCCAAGTACTTCATGAAGATTAACCTAAAGAGTGGGTATCATCAAATCTGTATCATAGAAGGATATGAGTAGAAGATAACCTTCAAGACTAAAGAGGGCTTGTACAAGTGGTTAGTCATGCCATTTGGGCTAACTAATGCACCGATCACATTCATACGGCTTATGAATGAGGTATTGAAAGAATTTTTGGGAAAGTTTGTTATTTTTTATTTGGATGACATTTTTATTTTTAGTACGACATTAGAGGAACACCTGATGCATATTCGAAGAGTTTTTGAGAAGCTAAGGAAGGAAATTTTTTTGATTAATCTAAAGAAATACAATTTTGTGAATGAGTTGGTGTATTGGGAGTTGGTGTATTGGGATTCTATGAAAATGTTAAGCTTATCCCTATTAGAAATACTAATCTTGATTTCACACCTCCGCCCAACTACGCTCCAAACTTGGGTGAAGCCGGATTGTGCTCATGAAGTTGGGCATCCCGACAAGATTTTTGACTTAACGTCACACATGCCTTCTGAAAGATGTGATGTCTGATAGATCTGATCGTCGCATAAGTTAATGCCAATTTGATTATTGGTCAAAAACCCTAGTTTAGGGTTTGTCAGAACCTGTTAGAGGATAAGCCCTATCTTCCTCTCCCCATGACTATATAAAGTAGTTGGAGTATTCAAAAAAGGAGCAAAGGTGTAGGATTTTTTTGGAGGGACTGGCATCAGAGTGCAATAGGAGAAGACAATAGGCATTTTGCAAGGTCATTGACGAAAGCAGTTTAGTGAGCAAGAAAGCTCATTAGGTTGAACTCTAAGCTGAAATCTCGGTAGCCTTTGTTTATCTATTATCCTATAATTTTACATGCAGAAGATTGAAAATCCTCTATTGAGGTTTGATGTATTTGTGTGCTTGATAAATATATGTTTGTCAGCATTTAGTTAGTTTCAAGGGTTTATTAAATCCAACTGCATATTTGTGGTTTTAAGTCTCCTCTACAATTTATATTCATCTGCATCTAAAACACTGCGACTCCCAATGTCTTATGGGCAACAAGCACCTTCAAGTTCCTTTATGTCAGTGTTCAAAATCTAAAAGGTGTAAATTTGGGTAATCTTTGCCATTGGTCACTTCGTCGTTCACTCCCTCCCT
The DNA here is from genome assembly GCA_028583015.1 of Wollemia nobilis. NCBI lineage: Eukaryota > Viridiplantae > Streptophyta > Pinopsida > Araucariales > Araucariaceae > Wollemia > Wollemia nobilis. Next base: position 311,673 of record JAQPPZ010016819.1, on the reverse strand, counting down.
ATAGTGTTGTGAAGCCCGATAGTGCTCCAGCTTATGTGCGCTCTTTGAAGGAGCAAAGCACAAAAATAGCTTAGCCAAATTTGGCTAAGTGTTTTGCTCCTGCCTGACTACATAGCGCAACCCGACCACGTAGGCTACAAACTATGCAGTCCGATGGTATAGCAAACTTAGCCAAAATTTGGCAAATTCTTGGCCACCAACCTAAATGCATAGCACAGTCAAGAATTGACCACCTCCTCCCCAAATTTACACATTTCTCTTGCACAACCCGATTGTGTACATACTTTTGTGCATAGCCCGACTGTGCAGAAGTTCGAGAGCGCAACCCGACTTCGAGAGCGCCACCCAAAATTTAGGAGCACAGCCTGAATTCGATTCCCCCATTGGCCTTGGGCTCCCCCATGGTAGCTGAAACAAAAATAAAATTTAAAACTTCAAATTGGTATCAAAGTGACTGATCCCTTGACGTGAAGACCGAAGCAGATGGCTTCTAGCAACAACAACTTGCAGTTGTAGATCCCGTGCTTCAATGGGAATAATTACGATTAATGGAGCATCCAGATGAAGATCTTGTTCAGATCTTAGGAGTTGTGGGAGTTAGTCGAGAATGGCTACCTAGAACTGGTAGATGTAGCAGCATTGGCCACCCTCTCTCAAGTAGACAAGGACTTGTTGAAGGAGAACACGAAGAAGGACCAAAAGGCCCTCTTCTACATCATGCAAGTGATTGAGGAGCCCATATTCCTGTGGATCACATCAACCATTAAGGTAAAGTAGGCCTGGGAGATTCTAGCCAGCTCGTAACAAGGAACCAATAAGGTAAAGCTAGTGAAACTATAGATGCTTAGGAGGGAGTTTGAAAATATGCAGATGAGTGAGTCCGAGTCCATGAGTGATTTCTTCATTTGGATGATGAAAATTATCAACCAGATGCGGTTGAACATAGAAATCATGTAGAGCTATAGAATCATGGAGAAGATTCTCAGAAATTCGCCTACCAAGTTTGACTCGATTGTGATAGCAATCAAAGAATCAAGGGATCTAACAACCCTCTCGACAGACGAGCTCATGGGTTCTCTGCAAACACATAAGTAGAGGTTTAGTCGTTCATCTCAGACCTCTCTAGAGCAAGCATTCAAGGCTCAGATCTCATTTTGAGACAATGACAGATAAGAATCCCACCATGGTACTTCTATCTCTCAAGGAGGAAGAGGTAGAGGTAGGCATGGGAAAGGCAACAAGTCAGGAGGATGGTCAAACCCTAGTGAGGGAGAGACAAATTATAATTTCCATCAACAAGGTGGAAGAGGCGGTACAAAAAATTAGCAAGTTGGATCTGGTCAGAAGAAGGACATGTCAAAGGTCCAGTGCTATTACTACAAGAAGTTTGGCCATTACATCTCATAGTGCAAAAAATAGATGGCCAAGGAGAACCAACAATAGGTCCATTACATGGATGAAACCAAAAATGCGATAGGAGGAAACATGCTACTGACTTGCAACATTGAGGAGGAGTGCCAAAAGAATGTCTGGTATTTAGATAATGGGTGCAGCAACCACATGACGGGGAACAAGGAAATGTTCTCAGATCACATAGTAAAGAGAAGGCAACAGTCCGCATAGAATACTCTTGAAATTAATAAAAAAAAAAATCCTCTTTCGCATGAAAGAAGTAAGATGAATTTGAGTCATTATCAATTTATTTATTTGTTTATTTATTTATTTTGTCTACCATATAAATATTTTCGTTCATAGACAACCATGCTTTATTGTTGGTGTAATTAAATGGTAGAGCTATGACTTAATTTTTCAATTACTTAATTTTTCAATTAAATGGTAGAAATATGACTTAATTTTTCAATTACTTAATTTTTCAATTAAATGGTAGAGCTATGACTTAATGTTTTAATTAACTAGAGATACATCGTATCCATGTAATCTTAGGATTCTGAGATCCATGGTCATATTATCGATATCAGATGCAACACATTCTCTGGGTCATGTGCAAAAACACTATCACCATCATGACAAAAGATAAAAATGTTAGAAAATTAAATCAGATTTGACACCTAAAAAGATCTCTAACAGATATTATCACAAAATATTGATTGCAGATCTCTGACATCTGATCGCTGTAAATTTCCAACATGCGTAGTTAATACCGAAAGTTGCATTCATTCAGCAATTGGTTAGAAATCCTAGTTTTACATTAAAGGCATGTTAGAAGATAAGCCTTATCCTCTCTTTTTCCTGACTATATAAGGTGGTGCTGCCTTTCATAAAAAAAATGAGGAATGCACAGTAGTGCCAAGTAGGATAGAGATAGTAGAACAAAGCATAGGAGTGCACAACAATGTAGAGAGTGTAGAGAGAGGAGAGAAGGAGCACAAATCAGATGGAGAGAAAGGAGTCAGATCAATAGTATTCCATAAACTCCATTGGGTGTTTAACCTACAACTCATATTGTAGATGTGTTTGTAAATATTTGATTGAATGAAGCATTTGTGTAAGGTTTCATTTTACTTGTAAAACTGTAGTTGTAGTCAAGTTTACTTTGGTTAATATAAAATTTATTTATTTATGCATAATTGAAACTTTTGCGTGATTAAATAGAGATGTGTTATTTTGGGCAAGATTTGCACCGAAAAAGGCTTTGACCACTTTGACCAGTGAAAAGGGAGTTTCGTCCTTGGCTCCTACAAAAATTATTTTCACCCTAAGTTCCCTTCGAAAGCATGTTTCACTTTTACATCCTTTGAAAGGACATTTTTTATCTTGTTGCGTGATATAAATTTGTGCTCCTAAAGTTGACTATGGTCAAATTTCAAATCACATTTAATTCTTACCAAAAAAGCATTTTGGGACCTCCATATCACGAAAAGGCATTGTGGACATATTTTTTTCCAAAATAAATTTTGAGACTTGTCTTCCCCGAAAAGAGTTTTCGGGATTCATTTATCTCGAAAAGGTATTTTGGGACATTGTTGTGCAAAACACATTTTTATCATGTTTTGTTCTTTCAAATTGATATCAGAGCTAATGCCTTCACTCATGGAAGATAAGAATTAATAGATTCTAGATGCAACTTGTTGCAGTTGTATATCCCATGGGTCGATGGCAAAAAATATGATTACTAGAGCATACATATGAAGATCTTGTTTGGGTCTAAGGAGCTATGGGACCTAGTTCATAATGGTTATGTAGACTAGAAAATGTAGCAGCCATGAGCACTCTCTCCTAGGTGGAGTCAGATTTGCTGAAAGAGAACCAAAAGAAGGACCACAAGGTATTATTACATAATGCAAGTGGTAAAGGAGACAATCTTCCCATGAATAGTAGTAGCAACCAAATCGAAGGAGGCCTAGAAAGTCTTAGCCAACTCCTTCCAAGGCACCAACAAGGTGAATTTGGTGTGATTTCAAATGCTGAGGAGGGATTTCAAGAATCTCCAGATGAGTGAGTTGGAGTCCATGAGCAACTTCTTTACCCGTATGATGGGTATCATCAACCATATGAGGATGAATGGTGAGAATATGGAGAAACAAAGGATTATGGAGAAGATACTAAGGAACCTACCAGCAAGGTTTGACTCAGTGGTGATAGAAATAAAATAATAAAGGGATTTTACAACCCTCTTTGTGGATGAGCTCATGGGTTCTCTACAAACACATGATCAGAGGCTAAGTTGGTCAAATCAGTCCTTACTAGAGCAAGCATTCAAGGTGTAAGTCTCATTCCGAGATAGTAGCAGAGAAGAATCCCACCAAGGAACCTCTAGTTCTCAAGGAGGAAGAGGTAGAGGCAAGCATAGAAGATGTAACAAGTGAGGAGAAAGGTCAAACTCCAATTATGGAGAGACCAACTGCAACTTCCATTAAGCAATAGGAATAGGTAATAGAAGAAATTAGTAAGGAGGATCTAATTAGAGGTATGATAAATCAAATATCCAATGTTATTACTACAAGAAACTTGGTCATTATATTTTTGAGTGTAGAAAGAAGATGGCCAAGGATAATAAGCAACAAGCCCACTACACAAATGAATCTTAAAATGCAGTGTAGAGATGCTTGTGGTAATATGTTGTTTACTTGCAGTACCCAGGAGAAGAGCCAAAAGAACACATGGTATCTCGATAGTGGATGTAGTAACCACATATCTGGAAATAGAGAGATGTTCTCACAACTTGATGAAATAATCAATTTTGAAGCGAAGATGCAAAACAACAACAAAATACCTATCATGGAGAAAGTAAAAATTATCATCTGCACCAGGAAAGGTGAAAGGAAGCAAATACAAGATGTCTATTATGTGCCTGGGTTGAAGCACAATTTGTTGAGCATTGGACAACTTGTGCAGAAGGGGTACACTGTTCAATTCAAGGATGGAGTTTGTACCATCAGAGAAAAATAGCATGGGAAAACTACAACTATGTCCATGACAAAGAACAATATGTTTCTCCTTTAGATTTAATCACTGCTTTCATTTAGTGCAGTTGTAAAAGATACTACCTGGTTGTGGCATCTCATGTTTGGTCACTTGAGCTTTAGTGGCCTAAACTGGCTGCACAGGAAACATATGGTGAAGGGTTTACCCCTTATAGAGCAACACAATCAAGTTTTTTAAGGTTGCTTAGTTGGAAAGTAGCACAGGTATGCATTCCTTATAAGACAGTATTGGAGAGCTTCACTATCATTGGAGTTGGTGCATACTAATATCTATGGACCAATGCAAACCAACACTTTTTTAGGTAACAAGTATTTTCTAACTTTCATTGATAATTTTATTAGGAGGACATGGGTATATCTCATCAGGCAAAAGTTAAAGGTATTCAAAAAATTCAAGGAGTTCAAGGCTCTGGTTGAGAAAAAGAGTGACTACTTCATGAAGACTCTCAGAACAGATGGAGAAGGTGAGTATATCTCCAATAAATTCCATAATTTTTGCAAATAAAATGGAATTCATAGGCAACTCACATCTAGATACACACCATAGGAGAACAATGTTGCAGAGAGAAAGAATATAACTATAATGGAGATGGCATAGAGCATGCTAAAGGAAAAGGGTTTGCCACATGAGTTCCTGGGTAGAAGTTGTATGTTGTGCAATTTATCTATTAAATCAGTGTCCCACGAAGAGTGTGAAGGATAAAATTTATCAGGAGGCATAGAGCAACCAAAATCCCAGTGTTGCTCACCTAAGAGTTTTTGGGTGCATAACATATACACATGTTCCATATGATAAGAGAAAGAAGTTGGACCATAAGGTGAATAAATGCATCTTCACTGGGTATAGTGAAGAGTAAAAGGCATATAGGTTGTATAATCCTGTGATGAAGAAACTAATTATTAGTCATGATGTGCAGTTCCTGGAGGATGAAGCCTGGAATTGGAAATCAAATATTGGCCAGCCTAAGCCAACAATTATCAAGTCTGAGGACATGGAGGAAAACAAATTGCATCATACCTGTAGCTTCAAGCAACAATACTGGAGCTAGCAATAGAAAATGCCTCAACTTGCAAGTAAGATCTCCAACTTGAGGACACCCATGAAGATGAGGATCTTGCAAGATATTTATGAGGTAACCCAAAATCAAATGGATGAAGAACATTATGATTTTGCTTTATTTTTTGAGTGTGATCCAATTTCATTTGAAGAAGTAATTCATAATCGAAAATGGCTGTAAGCTATGTGGTGAGCAGAAATTCATGTCTCGAAAAACATTCATTTCTCTTCCATAAATTATCAATCCGATAAGTTCGTAAACTTATGAGTGTCACGCACAGTATATGCCTGTAGTGTTGGGGAACAAATCTGGTTGTACCTTATTTAGTTTGGTGGGGAGGTTTGTGTAATTGGATTCCACCAAACCAAATAAACGAGTAAGTAGAATTTAAATAAATAAAATACAATGCTGGAAATAAAATGCTGAAAATAAAAACACACACCTAAATTAAATAAAGCAAGAACTAAAACAATAAAATAATCTATAGAAAATAAAGAACAAAAATAAATAGGGGAGGACTACTGTAGGGAGTGGGCCCAAGCTCCCGTAGATAGTCCGCCCGGCTAGCTACGTAGAGCTTGCTCGAATAAGAGGAGTTGCACTCTTAATTAATTAAACAATAAAATAAAATAAGTTGTGTAAAATTAGTCATTGATCTTCGATCTTCCTTTGTTCATCTGGCCTGCATCTTTATATAAAGCGCAGCCAGATCTCATTACAATAACAAATTAGTCTATTTTAATCACGTGATGTGATTTAGTTACAATTGATTCTACACATATTTTATTCTTCTATTTTAAAGTATGTTCATTCACCAAAAGGATAAATATAAATATCCTTAAATGTATGTAACAACAAATCCTAAACTAATGCATCCTAAAAATAATAATATGCTTTAAGAGCTTTACAAGGTCAATCGGCCAATCGGTTGATAATAACAAACACTTTATTCTATTTAATAAATGCATGATTAAAATAGATCTCCTTTGTCTTCATGTGCAACCTCCTCCATAGTCCTTGGTCAACCAGTCAAAGTTGACTTGGTAAATCTTGCAAAGTATGAAGGCATGGAGGCGCCTTTCAATTGTAGGGAGGCGCTCTTCTTCTGTTTGTGCCTTTCGATTGTAGGGAGGCACTCGTCTTCTGTTGGCACCTTCCGGTTGTAGGGAGGTGCTCATCTTCTATCGACACCTTCCGATTGTAGGTAGGTGCTCTTCTTCCGTTGGCACCTTCCGGTTGCAGGGAGGCGCTCGTCTTCCATTGGCACATTTCGGTTGTAGGGAGGCGCATGTATTCTATGGGTGCCTTCCAGTTGTAGGAAGGCGCTCATTTTCTATCGACGCCTTCCGGTTGTAGGGAGGCGCTCTTCTTTCATTGGTGCCTTTCGATTGTAGGGAGGCGCTCTTCTTCCGTTGGTGCATTTTGGTTGTAGGGAGGCGCTCGTCTTCCGTTGGCGCCTTCTAGTTGTATGGAGGCACTCTTCTTCTATGGGTGCCTTCCAGTTGTAGGAAGGCGCCTACTTCTATTGGGGATTGACTATCATGAGGTGTACACACCTATAGCGAGACTTGACATATTCAGAATAATCCTGGCATGGTAGCTCAAAAGGGTTGGAATGTGTACCATATGGATGTCAAGTTTACCTTACTAAATGGATTTTTAGAAGAATAGATCTACATAGGCCAACCACTAGGCTATGAGTTAGAAGGACAAGACAGTAAGATCCTAAAGCTGAATAAGGCCCTGTATGGGTTGAAGCAAGCACCCAATGATTGATACAACTAGATTTATACCAATTTTTAGGGGAATCGGTTTATCAAATATCAATATGAGCACACCTTGTACCCTAAGACAAATACAGAAGGGGAGATTATAATAATTTACTTGTATGTAGATGATCCAATTTACACTAGCAACAATAATGTGCTATTTGACCAGTTCAAAACAACCATGGTGAAGGAATTCAAGATGACGGACTTAGGCTTGATGAAATACTTTCTAGGCATATAATTTGACCAATATGTGGATGGCATCTTCATTTCTCAGGGTAAGTATGCCAAATATGTCCTGAAGAGGTTTAATATGGAGGATAGCAAACCTGCCATCACACTTATTATGATAGGCTTGAAACTGGGCAAAATGAATTGCAATAGAAATATTGATCCAACTTTGCATAAAAGGTTAGTTGGAAGTCTCATGTATTTAACTACAACTAGACCAAATTTGATGTTTGGAGTTAGCTTAATTAGTAGGTTTATGGAGAATCCAAAGCACACTCACTGGAAATCAGGAAAAAGGAGTTTATGTTATGTTAATGGGACCTAGAACCATGGAATGTTTTATGCCATAAAAGACTAGCTTGAAATAGTTGGCTACATAGATAATGATTTGGTTGGTAGCACTAATGATCAGAAGAGTACTTCCAGTTATGCTTTCCATATTGTATCAGGAGTAGTTTTGTGGTCCTCAAAGAAGCAACCCATTGTTACATTGTCCACTACTGAGGGATAGTATGTTACCGCCACCTCAGTAACATGTCAGGTAGTATGGCTATGAAGAATTCTAGGTTAGCTAAATTATCCACCATAAGGGGCAACAACTATTTTTTGTGACAATTATACCATAGCACTATTGAAGCATCCAATGTTTCATGGTAGGAAAAAGCATATAGATATCTGCTACCATTTCATCAGAGAGCTGGTGAAAGCTCAAAAAATTGAGTTACTATTTTCCAGGTCAAAATATCATGTAGCATGGGGATTTTAACACTCCTCTTTAACCTTTAGACAAAATGGGTGGAAATGGACCACCTATCAGGAGCATGGATGAGTTAAATGAATTTTTGAACTCCAACAGGTTGATGGATGTAAAACTTAGAGGAGAAAATTATACCTAGATCAATAAGTGGATAGGGTGGCATCTCATTCAAGAAAGGCTTGACAGGTTTTTTCTATCAAAGGAGGCTAAAACTCTATTTGGTGATTCTACCCTGTAAGACCTTTCTAAAATTACCTTTGATCATAATCCCATTTTTTTGGATATCCCTAACTCTCTATAATTCAATAAACCTTTAAGATTTCAATCTATGTGGATCAAACATTCCAATTTTAGAGATAACTTAATTTAGTGGTGGCAGCAGCCTGTCAGGGGTAGTGCAGCTTTTAAACTTGCTGGTAAATTAAAATTTGTTAAGGAAAAGTTTCTAACTTGGAACAAAGAGGTATTTCGGAATCTCTTTGAAAATAAAAAATAGGTTGTTGAAAGTTTGAAGATAATTTATGAGAGGATTCAACAAGGTGATGCTGATGAAACTACTAGGCAGGAGTAACGAACAAAACTAGCAGAGTTTCATAAAATTTTGGCCTATGAGGAAATCTATTGGAGGAAAAAATTAAGGGCTCTTTTGTTGAAATATGAAGATTCAAATTCTAAGTTTTTTCATGTCACCACGCTTAGAAACAGAAGCAATAACAAGATATATATTTTTTTAAAAGTAGATGGTTCTATTACTTAGGACTTAACAGAAATTAGAAAGAAGGCAGTAATTTATTTCAATTCTATTCTTGGTTAGGAATCATAGTGCAATGAGGAGGCCAAATATATTCTCTTGAAATCCATTTCTAGCATAATAAATGAGGATATAAACCTTAAGATTCTAGCTCTCTTTTCTGATGAGAAAATTAAGGAAGCCTTATTTAGCATGGAGACAGACAAAGCCTCGGGACCCGATGGCTTTCCCACTCATTTTTATCAATATTTTTGGGATATCGTAAGTGAGGATGTAATTTCTGCTATCAGAGAATTCCAAGCAAGCAATCATATCCCAAAAGGTCTCAACTCTACTTTTATTTATCTAATTCCTAAGAAGCAAACCCCTGAATCTATGGCTGACTTCAGGCCAATCAGTTTGTGCAATGTTTCTTACAAGATCCTAACTAAATCCATTGCAAATAGAATGAGAGATGTTCTACCTCGCATCATAGATCCATGCCAGGGAAGCTCTATCCAGGGCAGGTCAATCTTGGATGGAGTTATCACAGTTCATGAATCTCTACACTCTGCTCATAAGACTAACAGGTCTATTTTTTCCCTCAAGCTTGATATGAACAAAGCATTTGACAGGCTAAATTGAGACTTTCTGATTTTTGTCCTCCTTAAGTTTGGTTTTCACCACAAATGGGTTAATTTGATCAAAGAATGTATTTCTAAAGCATAGTTATCGATTTTGGTTAACGGAACAACTGCTGGTTACTTTCAAAGTCACAGAGAAATTCGATAGGGACCCTATCAGCCCCATGTTTTTCATCATTATGGTAGAAGCTTTAGGTAGAACCATAAAAAATGCTTGTAGTTCAAGGCTAATATAAGGAATATAGGAAAAATATCTCACTAGGGCTATTTCTAACCAAAAATTCATCAATGATACCCTTCTATTGACTAAGGCGTCGATGGTTGAGGCTAAAAGAATTAAATACATCCTACAAATCTACGAGGATATTTTTGTTCAAAAATTTAATTTCAATAAAAGCAAGTTATATTTCTTGAACACCCCCATTTAGAGGTGTTGAGTGGTATTTTCACCCAATTGTGAAAATACACTCTCCTTTAGGATTTGAGTCTCAAATCCCCTCTTGCAAAGAAATTAAACAAATAACTTCTCCAAGGTCTCCGCTATGTTAGCATTTTGCATAAATAAAAATATTCAATTTAAATGCTTGGAATACCTTAGTGATTGCAAGTAACTGTAAACAAGGGGCAATGTTGGTTTATTTTATCTTGAAACTTTAATGATTGTTCGTTGAACCAAAATGAACTAAATGTGAATCGACCTTAACAATGGAATATTTTATTTTCGGATTTTGGAAAATTTTCAAGTGTTTATTTTGATGACTGTAAATTAAAATAAAGTTAAACTTTCTGGAAAATAAAAGTGCAGAAAAAATGAAAATAAAATGCAAAGAAAATGAAACTAAAATGCATTCAGGGTGCTGCTATCCTATTTCGACAAAACCGAAGATATGAGGTTTTCTGCATGCAACCTAACCTATTGGACCTGCAGAACATACACAATCCAGATAAGTTAAGTGCTGGTTTCTAGGGTTTTGAATGCGGTTTTCAGATTTAGACCTTCGCATGAAGCAACCAAGATAACTTGCATAAACTCCATCTATAAGCCTAAAATCTGAAAAAGGGGAAAAATAAACATTTAATCTCGCATGCAGAAAATAACTCCTCCTTTCTTGTCAATGAGATGCAACTCTCTGAAGTTTTCTGTATTAAATATGTATCAATTTACAATAACAAAAATTTCCAGTTTTATCAAAACCAGAAAAAGTGGAAGAAAAACACTCCAAAGCAGGCCCAGAATGGCTTATCGCCTTCAACTCTGCAACTCTGCTCGCAACGGTTTTCGACCCCTGTACCTGTATTTGCTTCTGCTTTTAAACTTTCTGGTATGGCTCTCTGTTTCTCTATGACATTTCGTTTCATTTCCCAGATCCCTTCGTTTCGCCTTCCCCACCTCTTCGTTGTTTTTGGCTTTTTGTTCGGGCCTCGAAACGCTTGATCTTCTTTGCTAACTGTAACCATTGGTCATGAAGCGTTACACCATAACCCTTACACCTTTGTGCCATGTGTTCAGCGCTTCCCCTGTAGACTCTGTAACGCCCCCCCATGAATCGCAAAAAAAAATAGGATGTCATGATATCGCGATGTTTTTATACCTGCAACTTTGTTTTTCTACTTGCATCGCAAAAAAGAGACATGTCACGATATCGCGATGTTTTTATGTCTTTGGTCACAAGAATGCAACATGTCATGATATCGTGACACTTTTTTTTTTGGTCTGAGAGAGTGCAAACATGTCACGATATCGTGACACTTTTCTATTTGGTCGTGAGATGCAACATGTCACGATATCGTGACACTTTTCTTTTATGGTCTCGAGAATGCAACATGTCGCGATATCGTGACACCTTTTTTATTTTGGTCGTGAGAGTGCAACATGTCAGATATCGTGACACTTTTTTTGTGGACGGAGGATGCAACATGTCGTGATATCGCGACACTTTTCTTTTCTTGAGGATGCAACATGTCAGGATATCATGACACTTTTCTTTTCGTTACACTTTTTTTCTTTATTCTTTTAGCCTGAAAATGCAACATGTCGCGATATCGCGACACTTTTTCTTCTTTATCTTCTGCTCTTAGCCGCGAAAATGCGACATGTCATGATATCGCGACACTTTTTCATTCTGCTCTATTTGGCTGCTCTTAGCCATGAAAACGCGACATGTCACGATATCATGACACTTTTTCTTTTTTATTTTTTGCTACGAAAGCGACATGTCGGATATCGACACTTTTATTTCTTAGCCAAAAATGCGACATGTCATGATATCATGACACTTTTTCTTTCTTGTATTTTTTCTTCTGATTTTTAGCATATGGGCCACTTCGGTCTTCTTGGAAAACATGCAAAAAGGTGGGTCCCCAATTTTGGGGTACGTTGTGGATCAGCCACAACAAATGGCGACTCTGCTGGGAAATGCTCCTGAGCATTTCGATGAGAACCTAACCTGGAAATATACAAACTTAAATACAGGCATCAGCACATAAAAAATAAACAAAATGCCGATAGATCAGAAATACATGAAACATCAGAATCATTAAGCATCAGCTCGGTGTGTGCAGTGTGCTCCATTCTCTATCATTTGAAATTGATCAACATTCCATTGTCAATTTTACATGAATGCATATGTGAGGTTATGAATGATTTGCGCAGGATTTAATGCATGACAAATATGCTAGAGATATAACAACCTGCTTTATAAAGGCTCAAACCTTCTAGTATCATACACAAACATTTTAAAACTGTCAAACCCTCTTAGGATCAAATACGTGTATAATGAATTAATTTATTAGATCCCAAAGTTGGTTATGTGTCACTACCATCTTGAACCCATGTGCAAGTGTAAGTGAAATTAGAGCTTTGGGGAATAGGATTCCCAACCTAAGCGAGATGGGAATTTAACCCTATCCTTACTACTCTGATCTGGAATTCATTACCTCACTTTGAACAAAATGATTTAACTTGTTATGGATGAAATTGTCAGGCTAGTCTATCTATTTGAGTAGTCAATGGTCTTGCTTTTAGACAAGACATGCTGCCACGCATGAGCATACTCCACTGCCAGTCAGGCGTCTATAGCCCCGATGGAGATTAACCCCATAATCCATGATTTGGCTTCATTTTTTATTTCTTGGACCTTGGGGATGACTACCCATCCTTGCAAGGGACATGTAGTATGATCCTTCCAATCCAATATTAATGATGAAATGGAAAATATTAGTTTTACTTTTATTTCTTGGACCTTAGGGATGACTACCCATCCTTCGAGGGACATGTAGTATGATCCTTCCAATCCAATATTAATGATGAAATGAAAAATGCTTTATATTTAATTTCTTGGACCTTGGGGATGACTACCCATCCTTACAAGGGACATGTAGTACGATCCTTCCAATCCAAGATTTATGATGAAATGAAAAATAGAAGCTTTGGGGAATCGGATTCTCAACCTAAGCGAGATGAGAATTATGCCCTATCCTTACTACTCCATGTAGGTCAAATCAGAGCTTTGGGGAGTTGGATCCTCAACCTAAGTTCGATGAGGATTTAACCCTATCCTTACTACTCTGATTTTAGGCTTTAAGCTTTATGGGAGTGGTAAAAACCACTGTTTTAAGGATTATGTTGCATGATAGGACAGACACGAAATACTCCTTTCGCCTCACCTTTTCTTCCAAGCATGGTTTTGATCATTTTTCTCAAGATCCTCTTTAATGTGCATAGAACGTGCTTGGTTCAAGATAGTTCGGGCATCAGTTCCCAACCTTAGGATTTTTTTTATTTTATATATGTTATAGAATAACCCTAAGAGGATTTGACATTTTTTCAATGATTGTATTTGAAATGCAGATGCAACTAAGATGGAATGTATATGCAAGGTGGAATGTAATATGAATACATTGCTTTTCTGAATTGCGGATGGAGTATACCACCTATGTTGCCATAATTTGTAAAACTGACAACTTCATGCATCACAAGTTTCAAACGATATTATTTAAAATGTTTGTGTTACTTGTGGAGCTTTCTACAACACAATTCCAATGTTTCATATTCTCCTGATCTTAGGCATAAGTTGACATCTCAAATTTTTTTTTTTTTAGACAAACCAAACATGTCCAGAGGACCAACACACAACTTAAATCCAAACCCAAATAGCAATCCCAAAAATGAAACTTGAAAACCCACACCAAAACCAAAAAATATAATACCAATCTCATATGACTTAAGGGCTAAAATAGTGCTTTAGAACTTGCCCATTAACCGGTAACATCAAATCTTTCCCATCCAAAGCTCTTAATCTGAAGGTATTCTTCCCTAGGATTTCAGAAATTTGATAAGGGCCTAACCAAATACAATCAAACTTTTTGTGATCCCCCTTCTCTTCATGTCTTTTATCCCATAGTAAAACCAAATCCGAGATTCTGAAGGACTTAATTTTAGCTCTTTTATCAAACCATATTTTAACCACATCTTGATGTTTGCTCATGTGGAGCATGGCTTCTTCTCTTTTTTCATCAAGGTGCAGTAGATGACTTAATCTAGCCTCAATGTGATTATCGGTTCCCAGGTATTCTTGTGTGAAATGAAGGGTTTGAAGCTTCAAGTTTGCAGGAAAAATTGGATCTTGCCCATAAACCAGATGATAGGGTGTATTCCCTATTGATTCTTTTTCTCTAGTCCTATCTGCCCAAAGAGCAAATTTTAATTGGTTGTGCCAATCCCGAGGATTCTTTTCCAGTAACTTCTTAATGATGTTCAACAAATTTTTATTTGAGGATTCTGCCAAACCATTGCCTTGAGGGTAATAGTTAGATGAAAACTTTAAACTCACCTTATTATCATATGCCCAATTTGCAAATTGAGTGGAAGCAAAAGCCTTACCATTATCACTTACAATAGAATCGGGCATTCCAAACCTTGTTATGATGTGATCCTCAAGGAATTTTATTACCACATCCGTAGTGGAATGTTTTGTAGGAATTGCTTCTACCCACCTTGTGCAATAATCTGTAGCCGTGAGTATGAATTTATGGGAATCTAAAGAATTTGGGTTAATAACCCCAATGAAGTCTAATCCCCATTGTGCAAATGGTCTCACCTCGACTACAGGTTGCAATGGCATAGCTGCATTCCTTTCTCTATTGGCAGCCACTTGACAAATATGGCAAGATCGTACGTGTGCATGTGCATCTTTAAAAATGTGGGGCCAATAATATCCTGCTCTTAGGATTTGATGCGCTATTGAATTTGCCGCACCATGGCCAGTTCCGTATTTACCATGAAATTCTTGCAAAACCTTGGTAGCTTCTTCTTGATTTAGGCATCGTAGGTAAATCCCCTCATGATTTTTCCTGTAAAGAACACCAGATCTAATCAGATAATTGGCAGATTTAAGTCTCAATGCTCTTCTTTGAGTAGAATTCAGATATGATGGACACTTACCATTTAATAGAAAATACACAATATCAACATACCAGTCATCTTTAGAAATGTGCTCTGCATTTGAATATTGGCATGTGACTTGAGGATTGTTCTCAGCAATTGTCTTCACAAGTCCTTGTCCACGAACTAGTTTCATGGGTTGAATTTCAAGATCAAATTCTTGAATGGTAGAAATCCATTTACCTCTTCTCTCACCTAGCTCGTTTTGCACAAACATGGTTTTGACAACAGGGTCAGGCACAATGGCAAAGACCCTACTATGCACAATGTAATGTCTGAATTTTTTTACTATTTTGAAAAGTGCATACATCTGCTTATCGAGGATGGAATACCTCAATTGAGCATCCTTCAAAGGAGCACTTAGAAAAGCTATGGGATTTTCTGTGCTATCTTCACCTTTCTGAGTCAAGACACTCGCAAAAGAGTGTTCCGATGCGAAAGCATAAATAAAGAAAGGTTTAGAATAATCTGGACTTATGAGGACAGGGGCTCTAGAAATAGCATCCTTAATGCTTTGAAAGGCAACCCTACTTTCTTCATTCCATCTGACATCTACATCCTTTTTGAGCATCTCATTCAATGGTTTAGCTATCTCAGCGAAGCCCGAAATAAACTTCCTCACAAAATTGATTTTCTCGAAGAAAGATCTCAACTCCTTTTTGCTACCTGGGAGAGGCAAGTTTTGGATAGCTTCTATCCTTTTCGGGTCAATGGAGATACCTTCTTTTGAAATTATATGGCCAAGCAATCTTCCTTCTGTTACTCCAAAGATGCATTTTTTTGGATTCAAAGAAATTCCGTGCTCTCTACACCTTTGGAGAACCTTCCTCAGATCTTTCACATGGTCTTCTCTTTTCTTTGAAAATACTGGAATGTCATCCACATACACAATGATACATTTACCTATGAGCCCTTTAAACGCATAATCCATGGCACGTTGAAATGTTGCGCCTGCATTTAACAATCCAAAAGGCATTCTTCTATAGGCAAATGTTCCCCATTTGGTTGTGAAGGCCGTTTTCATCCTATCATTGGGATGAATAAGAATCTGATTATATCCAGAATATCCATCAAGAAAAGACATCATTTCAGACCCATTCACTATTTGCAAGATTTCATCAATGGATGGCAGTGGGTAGTTATCCTTTTGTGAGGCTTTGTTGAGATTTCTAAAATCTATGCATAGCCTTATCTCTCCACTCTTCTTTCTCACCGGAACAAGATTAGCGACCCAAGTTGAGTGCCTAATGGGAAAGATTATCTTTGCTTCCAATAATCGCTTGACCTCCTTTTCTATTAAGGGCTCCAGTAGTGGGTTAACAGTTCGTTGTCTTTGTCTGAAAGGTTTGGAGTCCGGATTTAGAGGGATGGTGTGTGTAATGACATTTTGATCGTATGTTTTCAACTCATTGTAATTCCAAGCAATGCAATCCACGTAGTATTTTAATGCACGTATTATATTTTCTCTCTCATCAGCTGTACATGCCTTTGCAATGTATACTTCACGTGGATTATCTGCACTCCCTATATTGATTAGGTCACAAGCATCTTTAGGAAGTGGAACCCTTTTTCCTTTTCTAGCTTTATATCCCATATCAAACATTTTCTCCAACGAAACAATGTCCTTAGGTATTTTGTTGGATTGAAATGTAGCTTCACTTTCTTTTTCTGTTTCTTCTTGCCACCTTTGATCCTCATCAATCACTTGGTTCTCAAAAATACCTGAATTCATGACAAATTTAAATATGTGTCTATCATTTTCAAAAACTTGGAAGTTTTTGACGTTATCAGGTATCGATGGACAAGGGACTAACTCGATGGAGAACTTCTTGCACCTTTTTATGTCAACCGGATTTAGCATGCCTACAACGACTACAAGAGAATCAACTATGCGATTTCCTTTCCTAGAAATAAGGGATATATTAAAAGCATCAAATTCCTCAATGAGGTCCATCACCCTAGTTCTATAAAGGCTCAATCTCTTATCGCGGCAGGTATATTGTCCTTTAATTTGTTTGACCACCAACTCCGAAT
Source organism: Wollemia nobilis (assembly GCA_028583015.1). NCBI lineage: Eukaryota > Viridiplantae > Streptophyta > Pinopsida > Araucariales > Araucariaceae > Wollemia > Wollemia nobilis. The sequence continues at coordinate 294,562 of JAQPPZ010016819.1, read as the reverse complement.
CTCCCAATACTTTCAAGCATTTAACCTTCTTGCTCAATGCCAGTTGTAATCCAAAGATAAGAGCTTCATATTCTGCCATGTTGTTAGTGCAAGGAAATTGCAATCTATAGGCAGCAAACAATGGTTTACTTCCTGGACAAGTGAGTTCGACTCCAGCTCCTGCTCCTTGCTTTGACTTAGATCCATCAAACCTAAGTAACCACACGAGATTATCTTCTTCAAGAGAGCTACCATAAAATGTTTCCTTTTGAGGTTCTTCGATAGCTTTTTCAACATCAAAAGCATAGACTCCTAACTCTGGTTCAGAAAATTGAACTTCATTTGGCTTGTTGAATTCTGTGATGATTTCCTTAAGCCTTGGTTCATTTTCCACTCTGATTTGATTAGCAATCCCCTTCCAGGGTAGCCACATGTGTGAGCAATCGATGGAGAAATAACCATTCAAATTTTTCATCCAATCCCTTGCAAGTAGCATTCCATATCGACTTGGGATATTGACAACCAAAATATCAACCACTTGTTGGACCCTAGGTTCAGAATTGAGTTGGATCTTAACATCATAGAGGGTCCCTACCACATTTACCTCAGATCGATCCAATTGCAAAACCTTGCATTTAGAAGAAACAGGCTCTAGGCCTAGCATTTGACAGATTTCTGAAGGCATGAGGTTACTTGTGGCACCCGTGTCCACCAAACAATTATGCAAATTTTTGCCAGCAATCCTCAGAGTCAATAAAAAAGGTGGGACATCTCGTCTTTCCTTTCATAAAATCAAGTGAGATTCAACTTCCTTTCCTTTCTGTATTTGACTAGGTGAGTCCAGAGCCTTTATCAATGCTTCTTTTTGGCCAGGCAACCTAGCCGCCTCTAAAAATGAAAGGCTAGACTTGGACTTCCTTAAATCCTCCACTATGTCATAAGTTGACTTCTCAAGTTTGACTATCTTTTGCATGTCCTTAGACGTTTCTCTTCCAGGTGGAGGAGGGGGATTATTATCCGCCTTAGTATCAGGAGGAAGGATAGAGTTGTTTGGTGGAGTTGAGGATGTTTTAGGGGTTTTGAACTTACTCCTCAAATGATATCCATGATTCCCCTTTCTAAACTCTCTAAAATCTTGCACTTCCTGTTCCAAAATTTCATCTTCTTCTTCCTCATTCTCACTTTCTTGATGATATAGAGTTTCCACCACCAAAATGTTGTCATCTTGATGTTGGGGTGGACCCTCATTTGGCACAAGTTCCAAATCATCCACTTGAGCTTGGAGACAATGAGTATATCTAGCGATTTCAGGACAATTCCTTTCATTGTGCTCCTTTGTATTATGCAATCTGCACCCCTTTTCCCATGCAAAATCAGAAATATTAAGAATGGAACTAGAGTGACTTGGTCCTGTAGAAGTATCTATCTGATTAGCAATAGGGGAAGGCACACCCCCATTGTTTGGCTTCGTATTCCAATGTCTCCCTCTATTGTTGAAATTTTGATTTGGGTGAGGGGCATGGGATTCATACTTCTATTTTTGAACCAAATCATTACTCAATTTGTGAACTATCTTTTTGAGCTCTTCAACCTCTGAATAAATCTCTTTTGGTGGAGCTACGTTATTGTTAGTTCCCGTAGGGTTTGCATAATTGGTGAGATCTTGACTTAACATTTGAGTTGGATTTTGAGGAACTTGATTTGTGTATGGATTCACACTTTGGATCAGAATTGGATTGGGGAAAGGAACTATAGCCTGAGAATTAACCGGACTAGCTCCTTGCATAGTCTGTTGACTATTTTGCAAAAATGAAGGAATGGGGGGAATGGATGTGATTGGTTGAATTGGAATGGGTGCGTAAGCGGGTTTTGGTGAATATGGTTGTTGATAAGGCAAAGCATTCATGCTTGGCATTTGTGGTGCCATGATCTGATTCATCATAGGAGCTTGACCATATGGACCATATTGTCCTACCATAGGCATCTGGGGAAACCCATAACCCTGTGGTGTCATTTGTTGCTCGATGGTCATAGCTTCATTGTAGGCTAAAGCGAGCATGGTGACTTGAGGATTTCGCCTTGCAAACATTGCCGTCATAGAATCCAATGCCCCAAAATATATTTGCAAAGCTACTACGGGATCAATGGAAAAATGTCGAACTGCTCTATTATAGCACTTCTGAAATCTCTGATTAAAAGTTCGAATTGGCTCACCCTGGCCTCTTTTGCATGTAATGAACTGATTGTAGATGATTGTGGGATCTAATGGTGACCTGAATTGATTGACAAAAGCATTCTCCATTTGTGTCCATGACGTAATGGAACCAGTAGGTAAGCAAATATACCATTCATAGGCCACTTGGTCTAGGCTCATGGGGAAGAGTCTACAAGCCACATCTTCATGTTGAACTTGCAATCTTATCAAAACGTCCCTATAGGCCTGAATATGTTCTTCTGTGGTCCTTGGGCCATCCGGTTTGTACTTGGGCAAAAATCTCTCTATGTTCTTAGGGATCTCATGGATATCCCCTACAATATTCAAGGGAATATTATTGGCTCCGTACCAAGGAACTGGTGGAGGTTGGGCCATTTGATTCAAAATCGATGAGGATAACCCTACAAGAGCCGTGGAAATGGTACTGATAATTGGTACACTAGTGGCAATTGACACCACCGATGCAGGTCCACTAGATGCACCTAAAACAAAAGGATCTTCTGTAATAAGGGTATCTGGTGGGCTCACAACTTGCTTGGTTTTATTCCTTGGATTCCTATGAGTGGGTGAAAGGCTTTGGAATATGGTTTCCTCAGTTGTTTTGGACCTAGTTGCGATATGATGCGGTGGGTCCAGTTTTCTTGACAAAACTCTCAATACCTCCAAGAAAACCTGCAACACAACGAAAATCCTGCAGTTATAGCCGTTAATGAGATTCAAAGAATAACTTCAAAATCAAATCAAAACACATTATTTCTGTATGAACAATCAAAAAGCGTTAGAACAATGTACATGAATTTCTTAACGAAAATCGAATAAAGTAAACCAATTCGTGCCCTCCTTCTAGCACCAATCTGTTGAGTGGTATTTTCACCCAATTGTGAAAATACACTCTCCTTTAGGATTTGAATCTCAAATCCCCTCTTGCAAAGAAATTAAATAAATAACTTCTCCAAGGTCTCCGCTATGTTAGCATTTTGCATAAATAAAAATATTCAATTTAAATGCTTGGAATACCTTAGTGATTGCAAGTAACTGTAAACAAGGGGCTATGTTGGTTTATTTTATCTTGAAACTTTAATGATTGTTCATTGAACCAAAATGAACTAAATGTGAATCGACCTTAACAATGGAATATTTTATTTTCAGATTTTGGAAAATTTTCAAGTGTTTATTTTGATGACTGTAAATTAAAATAAAGTTAAACTTTCTGGAAAATAAAAGTGCAGAAAAAATGAAAATAAAATGCAAAGAAAATGAAACTAAAATACATTCAGGGTGTTGCTATCCTATTTTGACAAAACCGAAGATATGAGGTTTTCTGCATACAACCTAACCTATTGAACCTGTAGAACATACACAATCCAGATAAGTTAAGTGCTGGTTTCTAGGGTTTTGAATGTGGTTTTCAGATTTAGACCTTCGCATGAAGCAACCAAGATAACTTGCATAAACTCCATCTATAAGCCTAAAATCTGAAAAGGGGAAAAATAAACATTTAATCTCGCATGCAAAAAATAACTCCTCCTTTCTTGTCAATGAGATGCAACTCTCTGAAATTTTCTATATTAAATATTTATCAATTTACAATAACAGAAATTTCTAGTTTTATCAAAACCAGAAAAAGTGGAAGAAAAACACTCCAAAGTAGGCCCAGAATGGCTTATCGCCTTCAACTCTGCAACTCTGCTTGTAGTGGTTTCTGACCCCTATACCTATCTTTGCTTCTGCTTTTAAACTTTCTGGTATGGCTCTCTGTTTCACTTTGTGATGTTTCATTTCATTTCCCAGATCCTTTCGTTTCGTCTTCCCCGCCTCTTCATTGTTTTTGACTTTTTGTTCGGGCATCGAAATGCTTGATCTTCTTTGCTAACTGTAACCATTGGTCATGAAGCGTTACACCATAACCCTTACACCTTTGTGCCATGTGTTCAGCGCTTCCCCTGTAGACTCTGTAATGACCCCCTTTGAATCACAAAAAAATAGCATGTCACGATATCGCGACATTTTTATGTCCGCAACTTTGCTCTTCTTCTTGCATCATGAAAATGAGACATGTCGCGATATCGCGACACTTTTATGTCTTTGGTCACAAGAATGCAACATGTCATGATATCGTGACACTTTTCTTCTTTTGGTCGCGAGAATGAAACATGTCACGATATCGTGACACTTTTTCTTTCTTGGTCGCGAGAATGCAACATGTCACGATATCATGACACTTTTTTTCTTTGCCACGAGAATGCAACATGTCATGATATCGTGACAATTTTTACTGGTAAAGAGATGCAACATGTCACGATATCGTGACACTTTTTCTTTTTTGATCGCGAGGATGCAACATGTCGTGATATCGCGACACTTTTCATTCTTACTCTTTCTTCTTGCTTTCTACCGTGAAAATGCAACATGTCACGATATCGTGACACTTTTATTTTTCATGCTTTGCTTTAGCCGTGAAACTACAACATGTCACGATATCGCGACACTTTTTCTTTCTGCTCTATCTTGTTGCTCTTAGCCATGAAAACGCGACATGTCGCGATATCGCGACACTTTTTCATTCTGCTCTATCTTGCTGCTCTTAGCCACAAAAACGCGACATGTCGCGATATCATGACACTTTTTCATTCATGCTCTATTTTGTTGCTCTCAGCCATGAAAACGCGACATGTCACGATATCGCGACACTTTTTCTTCTACTGTATTTTGCTTCTCTTAGCCACGAAAATGCGACATGTCGCGATATCGTGACACTTTTTCTTTCTGCTGTATTTTGCTGCTCTTAGCCGCGAAAACGCGACATGTCGCGATATCGCGACACTTTTTCTTTCATGTGTATTTTTTCTTCCTTTGCTCTTTTAGCATATGGGCCGCTTCGGTCTTCTTGGAAAACATGCAAAAAGGTGGGTCCCCAATTTTGGGGTGCGTTGTGGAGCAGCCACAACAAGAGGCAAGGAAGGATTACAAAAATTTTAGGGTGTAATATAGCAAACCTCCCCACTTCATATCTTGGTCTCCCTCTTTTCATTGGTTATCTGAGAGAGTCAATGTGGGACAGGGTTATTGAAATAATTCAAAAAAAACTTACTAGATGGAAATGTCATATTCTATCTCAAGAAGGAAAGTTGACCCTCAATAAGGCCTATCTTCAGAGAATTCCAGTCTATTTACTATTTGTTTTCAAATCCCTGTAAAGGTTTTCCAAAAAATTGAGAAACTCCAAAAAGAATTTTTATGGACTAGATCAGAGGAGAAAAAAAAGATACACCTTGTAGGATGGACCAAAGTGTGTAGACCCAAGGAAAATAGGGGCTTAGGTCTGAGGATAATTGCTCATATGAATTTATATTTACTAACTAAGAATGCGTGGCACCTCATTTTTGGTGAATAAAATGAATGGACATATATCATTAAACGAAATTATCTTAAAAATATGGAATTTCTAAGTCACTCAGTTCCAATCAGAGGTTATGCTTTTTGGAAAGCAATTCTCAATTATAAGGAAATCTTCAAAAAAGGTTTAATATGGGTTTTAGGCAATGGTGAGAGGATAAATTGCTAGAATGATAGGTGGGCTAAGGATGAACCATGGATGCAATATCCTAACTTATCCCTAATAAGAGATATCACGAAAGAAGTCATTAGCAAAAAAGTCTTCGATAGTATGGTTGAGGATAAAGGCAAAATGAAGTGGAAACAAATAAGGATTCAGGGATTTCAAGTGGAATAAAATGATCTTTGTAACATTCTCGGGCAACATTTTATCCCAATGAGACCCAAGGAAGATCAAGTGACCAGGGCTCCTACAGAAAACGCGCAGTTCACTGTTAAATCAGCTTACAAGCTTCTGCTTGATGACGATGATTTTCTCCTCCAAAAGGACTTAGTTTGGATAAAAAATTTAATTCCAAAAATTGCAGTCTTTTCATGGTTGGTTTTCCAAGGAAGAATTCTAACCATTGATAATATGATGCGTAAAGGTATTTGTACCACTAATCAATGTTATCTGTGCAGGGCTAATTGGGAGACCATTTATCACATTTTCCTTGAGTGCCCTTTTTCCTTGACTGTCCTAAATGGGGTTTTTTAGGAATTCAAAATTTCTTGAGTTAAACCAGCCATCGTACTTGGTTTGTTCGTCCAGTGGCCTTGCTCCTTTTCAAGACAAATACTTAGATATATGCGAAAAAATTGTCTCAATAACTATCTTTGGCAGGTGTGGTTAGAAAGGAACCATAGAGTCTTTAATGAGTCTATCCATGATCATCAAACTATCATTTCTAGGATCCTATCCTTTGCCAACGAGAATGTGAACCTTATCCCTTTTGATAGTCATAAACCTCATCTACAAGAGACCATGATTGCTCAATATTTAAGCTTAACCTTGTTAGATGAGTCTATGCCTAGGGTAGTCAACCCTAGAGCCAATGTTAAGTGGTCCCCACATCCTACGGGTTGGTTTAAGCTTAATTTTGATGGAGTGGATAAGGAAAATCCTGGCAGAGTAGGCATTGGCGACATTGTGCAAGATCATAATGGGAATATGATGCTTGCATTTTTTGAATATTTGGGAACAAGGATAAACAACGAAGCTGAAGCTAGAGCTATGTGGAGAGGCCTTCAAATGACTCAAGAATTAGAAGGCAATTTGATCATAGAAGGAGACTGTATGCATGTTATAAATCTCCTCAATATTTAGAAAACACCTCCTTGCAGGATTAAAACAATTGTTGAAGATGCTAAGATCCTTTTCTAGGGAAGACAGGATAGAAAATCCCAACATGTCTTTCGGGAAGCTAATAAAGTTGTTGATAAGGTGGCCAATTTGGGTGTCGATGGTGATAGAATTTTCAAATGGGAAAATGGTGTCCTGAGCAAAATAGAGGAGCTTATTCAACAAGAATTCCAAGAATGATAGTCGAATTTACCAATAGATAAGGTACTGTAAGTTCGAAGGCTATGAGTATTCCCGTCTATTTTTTGAAATGTACTCACAATAAAAATTATTCGAGCTATTAGTCTTGGTGGATGCTGCTTTGAAATACCACAAAGACTAATGGGGACATTCACATATTAGATAACATGGTTCCTAGCAGTCTTAGTAATTTGAGGTTGGTTTATAATCACAGGGTAGGAAAGAAACGACAATATAAGACTTCAAACCAGATCCATGTGGACCACCAGATAGCCACCGCCATAAATCTAGCCAACAGGTTCACTTCTCCAAGGCTGATTGGCCAAGATGAGATGTGGTCCCAAAGCATGTCATATACGGAAGAAAGCAATTACCAAAGAATTATTAAGAGTAACTGTTAATACAGAGTTTGTGGGAGTTTTTTTCAGTACTCTGCTATGTGTGTTTGCAGCTTTTTGTTTCTTCACTATTTCAAGGAAGGGATCTATGTCTGTTTCTTTTTTTGTAATTATGATGTAGGTGTGTTTTCTCGAGGTATACCCAAAATGTTGTATGGAAAGTTTCTTTTTGATAAAAGGCTATGTGCTTTATCAGATGTAATGTCTTTTGCGGTATGTATATTTTACATATATAGGATCCTTAGTAAGGACATGTTCATCAACAACCTTGGGCTGATTTTTGTAAAATATTTTGGTTCAACCTATAAAAACTAGTATTAATGCTATAGTATCTTATCTACCAAAAAAAATAATGCGAGGAAAATAAAATAAAAAGAGAAAAACCTAACTTTGAAAATTTGATTTACCTATCATTCAAATATCATGCAAAAAAAAATACATTGAAAGTATTATGTATTGAACAAAATAGAAATACATCCACATACATCTGCAACTTAGAAATATTGCAGGTTACACCAACCAAAAAGTTTTTAAATACTACAACTTCAACTTTTAGCTCTCCAGCATTCACCTTCTTTGTCCATGTTTTCTCCAACTTCTATCAATCTCTAAATGATAACAACAATACACATATATGTATCTAGGTATTGGGGGAAAGGCCCACCAAAATTATAATACTCATTAAATTAAAGAGCATGGTGTCTGTCCAATCGTCGAACAACTGCAACTACCAGTAATAACTTTGGGTATTTTAAAAATACAACGATCAGATTTGGAAGATAAGATCCATCAAATATCTGTGAGGTAAAATTTGATTTAATTTCTAACATCCTCCTTTAAATCATATTTCACAAAATATTTGACACCAAGCATTTCCCTCAACTTTTAAAAGTCTTCCTCCTTCAAAGATTTTGTGAAAATATCTGCAACCTGGTCTTTGGACCTGCAAAACAATAACTCAACTTCATTAGATTTTACCAATTCTTTGATGAAGTGGTATGGAATATTAATATGCTTGGTCCTTCCATGAAGCACTAGATCCTTTGATAATGTTGTGGCAGAATTGTTGTCACAAAATATGGTTGTTTCCCCTTCCAGTGGATGATTTAGCTCACCTAATTCTTCTGAGCCAAATTGCCTAGTATGCAACTAAAGTGGCGATAACATACTCTGCCTTAGTAGTTGATAATGCAAAAATTGGTTACTTCTTTGATGACCACGAAATTGCTCTCGATCCAAGATGGAAAGCATAATCGGAAGTGCTCTTCCTATCATCTATATTTCCAGCCCAATCGTTATCTGTGTAGCCAACAAGCTCAAGCTAGGATTTTCATGCATAATAGATTCCATGGTTTCTGGTTCCATTAACATACCAAAAAAATCTTTTTCATGCCTACAAGTGAGTGATATTTGGTGCCTCCATAAATATACTAATCAAACACAATGTAAAAATTAAATTTGGTTTGGTTGGAATAAAATAGATGAGAGTTCTAACTAGTCTTGTCATAATCATTCTTGCTCAATTTTAGGCTTGTTACAACTGGTGTGATCATTGGTTTGCTATCCTCCATTTTAAACCTCTTCAAGACATATTTTGCATACTTGCCTTGAGATATGAAGATACCATCCATATATTGGTTAACTTCAATGCAAAGAAAATATTTTATTAGGCCTAAATATGTTATCTCAAACTCCTGCTTCATGGCATTTCTAAATTGCTCAAACAACATATTGCTTTTGCTAGTATAAATCATATTGCCTACATACAAGTAGACTATTATAATATCCTCCCTATTCATTTGTCTTCATGTAGAGAGTGTGCTCATATGGGTATTTGATGAACCTATTTTCCTAAAAATATGCATGAATGCGGCTATACCAAGCCTTGGGTGCTTACTTCAACCCATACAAGGCTTTCTTCAACTTTAAGACTTTACCTTTTTGCCCCTCTAGCTCATAACTGGGTGGCTGGTCTATGTAGACATCTTCTTCCAACACTCCATTCAGAAAAGTGAAATTGACATCCATCTGGTAAATATTCCACTCCTTTTGGGCTGCTAGTCCTAAAATTAATCTAACTGTGTCAAATCTTGTTACAGGTGAATATACCTCATGATAATAAATCCTTGACATTTATTTGTACTCTTTTGTAACTAGTCTATATTTATGCCTTTCAACTTTTCCTTGGAAATTAAACTTAGTTTTATATACCCATTTTACTCCAATGGTCTTCTTTCCTACTAGAAGATCCATTAATTCCTAGGTCTAATTTTTCTCTATGGATTTTATCTCATCATCCATAGATTTCACCCAAGTTCTATTCTAAATTACTTTTTCAAATGAAATTAGATCACACTCAGAAAATAAAGTAAAATTAAAATTTTCTAATTGTTCTATTTTATTTCTAGTTACTTCATATATATCTTGCATGCTCCTTATCTTTGATGGTGTCTTCAAGTTGGGTACCATTATTACAAGTGGATGTGATCGTGATGATGAAACAATGTTGTTTTTGGCACCAATACTAATGTTTGAAGCTATAGGAGGATGCATTCTATCTCCTTCCAAGTCCTCAGACTCAATAATTAATGGATTTTGCTGACCAGTCTTGGATTACCAGTTCCAAGATTCATCTTCTAGGAACTTCACATCTCGGCTTATAATCAACTTGTTTGTGACAGGGTTATATAATATGTAAGCCTTTGATTCTTCACTATAGCTAGTGAAGATGCATTTTTCTTCCTTTTCATCTAGTTTATTTCTCTTTTAATTTGGAACATGTTCATATGCTATGCACCCAAAAACTCTTAAAAGAGCAACACTCACCTTCCGATTACTCCATGCTTCTTGAGGGATCTTGTCCTTCACACTCTTCATGGGATACCTATTCAGCAGATAAACTACACAAGCTACAGCTTCTATCCAAAAATCATGTGGAAATCCCTTTACCTTCAGCATGCTCCTTTACGATCTCCATTATGGTTATGTTCTTCCTTTATGCAACACCATTTTGTTGTGGTGTATACGTGGTTGTGAACTGCCTTATAATTCTATTTTCTTTGCAAAATTTTTGGAATTCATTGGAGATGTACTCACCTCCTCCATATGTTCTAAGAGTCCTCACATAATAGACACTTTGTTTTTCAACCAAAGCTTTGAACTCCTTGAATTTATCAAAATATTCTAACTTTTGTCTAATGGAATGTACCCATGTCCTCTGAAAGAAATAATCTATGAAAGTTAGAAAGTATTTGTTGTTTCTAAATGAGCTGGTTTACATTGGTCCATAAATATTTGAATGCACCAACTCCAATGGTTGTGAGGCTCTCCATGACTACCCCATAAGGAATTCATCTCTATGTTGCTTGTCAATAAGGCAACCTTCATATGCTTTATTGGGTTGCTCAATGAGAGGTAATCATTTCACCATATATTTCTTGTGCATTAGGTTTAGGCCACTAAAACTTAGGTGGCCATATATGAGATGCCACAACCATGTAGCATCTTTCACAATTGCACTAAATGAATACAATAATTCATTTTAAATCAAGGGAAAAATATTGTTCTTTTTCATGGTTAAATTTGGTATGAGCCCATTCTATTTATCTCTGATGATACAAGATCCATTTATAAATTGTGTTGTATATCCCTTCTACATAAGTTATCCAACACTCAACAAATTATGTTTCAACCTAGGCATATAATACACATCAAGGATGTGTCTTATTTCACCTTGCTTTGTACGGATTATGATCTTTCCTTTACCCATGATAGGTGCCTTTATATTATTTCCCATATCCACCTTAGATTTGATGGTTTCATCCAACTGTGAGAATATTTTTTTATTCCTAGTCATGTGGTTACCACACCCACTATCAAGATACCAAGTATTTTTCTAGCTCTCTTTGTCTATGCTGCATGTTAGATTCATAGTCCCACATTCATCTCTATTATTTGTATTATCATTTTTATTTGTGTAGTGGGCTTGCTATATATTTTCCTTGGCCAAGTTATTTCTACACTCATTATTATAATGGCCAAATTTCTTGCAATAATAACATTGGATCTTAGATTTATCATACCTCTGATTTGATCTATCTTGTTGATTTTTTCTATTACCTATTCCTCCTACTTGATGGAAGTTACATCTGGTCTCTCCTTTGTTTTAGTTTGACCTTCCTCCTCTCTTATGGCCTCTTCCATGCTTATCTCTATTATTCTATCCTCTTCCTCCTTGAGAACTTGAGGAGATTTTGTGGGATTCTTCTCTTCTATTGTTATCTCAAAATGAGACTTGTATCTTAAACATTTGCTTTAGTGAGAACTGATATGATTAGCTCAACATCTACTCATGTGTTTGGAGAGAACCCATGAGCTCATCTACAGAGAGGGTTGTTAAATCCCTTAATTCTTCAATTGCTATCACCATTGAGTCAAACCTTGTTGGTAGGCTTCTTAGTATTTTCTCCACTATTCTCTGGTTCTCAACATTCTCATCATTCAACCTCATATGGTTGATGATACCCATAGTGCGGGTAAAGAAGTCGCTCATGGACTCTAACTCACTCATCTACAAATTTTTGAACTCTCTTCTCAACATCTGCAACCTCACCAACTTCCCTTTATTGGTGCCTTGGAAGGAGCTGACTAAAATTTTATATGCCTCCTTTGATTTGGTTGTTGCTTCAATTATCAAGAAAATAGTCTCCTCAACTACCAATATTATGTAAAATAATACTTTTTGGTCCTTCTTTCGATATTCCTTCAATAGATTTGACTTTTCTTAGGAGAGAGCACTCAATGTTGTTGCATTCACTGTTTATGGGTAACCATTCTCCACCAGGTCTCATAGCTCCTACGATCTGAACAATATCTTCATTTGAATGCTTCAGTAATTGTAATTCTTGCCATTGAATCGTGGTATATGCAACTACAATGAATTGTTGCCAGAAGTCATTGCTTCTTTAACCTTCCATAAATGACGCTAGCTCTGATACCAATTTGAAAGAACATGAAGCACAACGAAATAAATCCATCGATGCCAAGAGCTTTAGATAATTTACTCTTTGATAAAATCTGATGGAATATAGATTCCATGATTTAAAACTTCGAGAGTGCCTTTTCGAAAAAACTACGAGTGGATTTTAAAACTAGCCTCGAGCAGAGCAAAATTTAACAAAGTAAATGGCAAGTGGAATTTATCAAAGGTTTTGCGAGAAGAAATTATAAAGGGTGGAGACTAATGTGAATTCTGCTCAATACCTAATTTTGCAAGCCAAAGTCAAAAGTGCTCAAGCGGAATTCAATAAATAAAATTGCTTTTCGGAATTTTTCCAGGGTTTAGCTCACCGAAATTAACAAAGCACACACATGAAGCGGAAAAAAAACTTGAGTGAATTTTTACAAGGGAATATTAAAAAAGCACACACATGAAGCCAGAATTAATAAAGGAAAATATATTCCAGAATTTAACTTATTCAATATTAAAAGAACGAATCTGCTCAGCGGCAATGGAATAGAGAATATTCAGTGGAATGAGAATGCAAATCTGCTCAACGGAATATAGAGAATATTCAGTGGAATAAGAATACGAGCGAAATAAAATAAAGAAAGCAAAACATAACTTTGCAAAGTTGATTTACTCAACATTTAAATATCATGCAGAAACAAAAATACACTAAAAGTATTATATATTGATCAAAATGGAAATACATCCACATATATATGGAACTTAGAAAGATTGTAAGTTACACTAACCAAAAAGTTTTTGAAGATTACAACTTCAACTTTTCGCTCTCCAGCATTCACCTTCTTATACCGTGCTTTCTCCAACTCCTATCCATTTTTAAATGATAACAACAAAATAAATATAAATATATATATATACTAGGTATTGGAGGAAAGGCCCACCAGCATTCTAACACTTACTAAATTAAAAAGTATGTTGTCTATCCAATCGTCAAACTACCTGTAATAACTTTGGGCTTAATCAAATTTAAAAAATAAAATCTGTGTAAGGTGAAATCTGATTTAATTTCTAACATAGTCTCCGTCATCTCATTGATCTGTTTTACAAAGTCCACTTCATAAGAAATATCCAATCCCAACTTCTTAGCTTCGTCGAGCATTTAAATAAACGCGACCCCAAACCCATTTAGTCGGTGATTGTCCGCTTCCTCCTCCATTCGTTCTGCATGTTTCTTTATACACACAATTCCTGCATAACTTTTTGTTATTAATACAGTATAAGCGGAGAATGAAGGACGAAAGCAAAACCTTAAAACACACAGATGCAATGCAATCCAATCGAATTTGTATTTCTCGATCTTTCTGCACTTGTGTGTGCCCATTACGCCAGAGGGTGAGCGTGATAACACATGCCAGAGTTGACAGAATGCGGTCATAAGCCAAGAAACACGATTGTTCTCCCCAAGATCCGTCGCTCAGCTGGTTGTCGAAAATCCAATGAAGCGTCCGAGACAATTGAGGACGGCGAGAACCATCGAGTGCGGGTATCCTTGCCACCCAAGCAGTGTCGTAGGCAGAAGGGCTGGTTTTGCCATCCCCCATTAAATTAAACATACACTTGGTCATACACTTGGTCTCCCCTATCAACGTCTCTATCCGTTTCTCCTTCTCGTCTGTCTTCTGGTCTCGTGCTTTCCATGTACACTCCTAAGCCCAGAATACATAATGCAACCACGGCTATATTTTAATTTACTTAAACCAAGCCCGTAGACCATGTCTGAAAGTTCAGCCAATGACAATGCCGATACCACATGCACAATATGACTGAATAAGGATTATATAGTACCTGAGAAGACAGTATTAAAGACTCGACCAAGTCTTCATTTCGCAATTTCGGGCCAAATTCTCGTTGTCTCGGTGTAGAAGCTGAAAAGTCTCCCGTTAACTTAAAAGAATGCTACCCGCATTACCAACACCTTCACTAAAGCACAAAGACCCGCTCAATTCTACAATATCTTAGCCATAAACACAAATATAAACATACATACCACTCTTTTCGGACCAGTGTTGTGACGGTTTTCGGCACCCATCAAGGTGGTGAATGAAGTACTTCTAACATTGTAGATTAGAACCTTTAGAGATAAAGATTTAAATTTTATAACGAAGTTTCTGTAATTTGAATCTTAGTCATAGATATTATCTGTAATTTGAATCCTAGTCATAAAAATTATAAAAATTAATCTAATATCAGTTTTTCTTTTTAAAAAAATTAAACATTATAAATATTACATAGTTGGATGTATGAAGCACACATAATGAATAAATTCATTGTATGTGTGTCTTGTGATAATCTTATTTAGAAGTCAAACAAAAACAAATATAAACCCCAAAAAAACCTAATATATATTAAAAAATATGAAATATATAATAAATACAATTTATTAAAGAAATTTTATTAACTTTGTTTTTAACAGATTAAAAATTATTTAAAAAATTTAATCAAAAATATTAAAATAAAATTTTAAAATGGTTTACCACATCGATCATTGGACAAGGTTATTGATATAGTGTTAACGACAAGAGTGGAATTTTTTAGAATGAATTTTTTACATCCAATTGGTTGGTCGGTGGTTCCCAATAAAAAAATTATTAATTATTTTATGGTTATTAAATTTTGTGAAGCTTATAATATAATAGCATGTCAATTTTGTATGGAAGTATTTTTAGAATGGTTTTCTTTAAAGAGTGATTATAGGTTTATGATGAATGTTTTGGATGTGTACATTATAAGTTATGAATGGTTTTTTTAATGTGTATGAGCATCAATTTATGAAGTTAATCAAGGCAATGAGAAGTATGTCATAATTTAAAATGTGTGAATGCAAAGTGTTATTTAAATGTGATAGTTTCATGTATAAAGAGAAGGTATAGAGGGAAACTAAATGCTTCATAAGTGAAAAATATAATATTTGTATTCCTAGGATAGTGTAGTGGTTAAGGATTTGGCCTTTCTTTGGTGAGGTCCAAGGTTCAAACAATAATATACCCAAAAGGGGATAGGTTGGTTGGTAGTGTTCAAGTGCTTGTCAATGGGTTACCCTAGTTTGATGCCCTAGATGATTGGGATCCTATTGACTCTGTCTTTCCCAATAGGATTTCTAACAAAAAAAAAAGACAATATTTGGTTGGTCAAGAATTAATATGTCATTTGTGTGGTAAAGTGGTCCATCCACATCACATTAGATCATATAAATGTTTAAAAGAAAGTCATAATACTTTGAAGTATGTGGGTGATGGATCTTTAAAATGTGATAGTTGCATGTATAAAGAGAAGGTATGGAGGAAAACCAAGTGCTTTATAAGTGAAAAATATAATATTTGGTTGGCCAAGAAGTAATGTGTCATTTTTCTAGTGAAATGGTCCATTCACATCACATCAGGTCATATAAATTTTTATAAGCAAGTCTTAAGACTCTAAAGTGTGTAGGTGATGGGTATTTTATGTATTTTTTGCTTTTTATCTTTATGGCATCTATTGAGTAGAAGTATGTATGCCAATAAGTATTTAGGTTTTATTACATTGTAAACAAAGTGCTTTATTGAATATAATATAATATATAATTTATAAGTGCGTTAAACTTTCTATGTCTCATGTTAGAGTAATATTCCATTAATTGGGATACTTACCATTTACTCCACTAGGTAAAAGAGTATTTACATTTATCTTTTACTATCTATGTATTTATTCTTCTATCCTAGGTTAATCTCTAAATATCCTAGGTTAGTGGTTTGGTTAGACTTCTCTACCTAGGTTAGTGGTTAGCATCACGCAACTCCCTACTCTATTGTTAGAGGGTAGTTAGCGCTATTTCCTAATGTTGTTAGTTAGTCTATTTATTTAATCATAGACTTTCTATTGTAATTGTTAGTTGATTAATTGATCATTGTTTTTTTGCTAACTTACCTTGCATCATTGGTATCATCGCAGCCGGGTGGCCTAATACGAGCTCCGCTCGTTCCACCCGACCTGGACTTGACATGGTCTTTGAGGGCCTTGCTGGCCCTTAGGACCTACATGGATCCCAAGGCGGCTCCCAAGCAGTAGGGCCCACAGGCCCACGTCATCGGGCGACCACGGGAGAAGGCCCGCAGGCTTAGAAATATCTGATAGCATTATGTTGTCTGACCTGTCAGGCCTGATAGGAGTCCAGAGCCCACAACACCGGGCTCGGATCCCTAGGGTAGGAGGCCCTCTAATTATTGATGACCACTAGTGCTACCCTCGTGGGTCCAGCGCACAGTCGGGAGGGCAGGCGTGCCCTCCCAGGTGAGGACTGAACCCAAACCCGAGGGCAGGAGCACCCTCGGGTCTGACAAACACTGACAGGAAGACAACCCTGTCAGGACTCCGACGATTGACTCAATCCCACGATCGTGGCCAACAACCGACAACCGACCACCTAAGGAGGGCAGGTGTGCCCTCCCAATGACGGCGACCGAACCGACCAATCGTCCAATGACCAAAATCTGAGAGGGTAGGTGGCCCTTCGATTTTTGATGATCGGCAAGGCGACCACCAACTGGAGCAGTGCATCTGATCGCCGACTAGAGCCAGGGTAGGAGCGCACTAGCTTGAAAAATGTGCCACATGGCACATGACCCCATCAGTCCACACAGACCAGAAGGACCCACACGTTCCCGGGCATAGATCCTGAGGCACTAACACAGACCACTACTCTAGCGACACATGGTGGATAGCCACTGGCTAGTCACGACCTGAGACATAGATCTCGATGTACTGACGTGGCACTGCCACTAGACTAGACCTATACTGGACATGTGGTGACCTCGGGCATAGATCTCGAGGTGCTAATGTAGCACTGCCACTGGACTAGACCTGGACTGGACACATGGCAAGCGACACCTGGATAGGACAACTGGATGAACGTGACACGTGGTGAACAAGCCACATGTCACTAAACCTAACAAGGACGACACCAGACCTGACGAGAACAACACGTGGTGGACAAGCCACGTGTCCTGATGTTGACAGTCCATGTGGCTGGCAGAAAAACTAGCCATGCGGGGTCTGACTTCCCGTAGGCAGTCATAAGTGCTTTACGTGCATTTTCTCTTTTAAAGAGCAAAATATGCCCCACGACATCAATGTGGGACAAAAGTCCCAATTTAAAAAAAAAAAAGCCATGGGGCGGGCGAAGCCTTCAATATGAAGGCAATGCCCTCCCCCTCTCGTCGGGCTAGCTAGCCCGACTAGAGAGCAGGCCAGTGCTAAGGCGCTGCCCGACGGGAGGTCGGGAGTTCGACTCCCATCGGGGGGAAGGGGCATATAAAATTTTGCTCCATGGAGCAATAAAAAGGAGACCCCAAAGGTAATTCAATTTTTATTTTTTATTTTTCAAGTTTATTTTTTTTAATTAATTAAGTTTTAATTTATTAAATAGTAATTCACTATTATTTTTTTTTAAGTTATTTTTTTATCAAAATGCCTTTAAAACTAAAATAATTTTTACTATTTATAGATTTTACTTATATTAATTAGAGAAATCACATAAACTTAAAATATATAAAAAAAGGGTTATATTTTTTTTGCAATTTACAAATTTAAAGGAGCTTTTGTTTTTTCTCCAAGGGAGAATATAAGACATAGAAGAGCACCTACTTTTATTGCAAATAAGAAAACCTTAAACTCTTCTCAACCTTGTTAGTTTTGCAAAATCCAAGAGGGACAACATCATAGACATTTGATTCTTTCTTGCACAAATAGCAAACAAGGAGACTGAAATTTTTTGTAAAATTCAAAAGGCAAAGTGTGCATTTGTTTTCTTCGAAGGGGGATATAAGACATAAAATTGCACATTCTTTTTTGCAAAAATTTGAGAAGAAATTGTAACCTTGGGTCCATCAAAAACTAAGTCGTGTGTCGACTAGTTCTGGAAGCCTTCCAAATGCGGGTCGTGTGTCGACTTGTCTTGGAAGGAGTGCTCAAAATTGTTAATTTTGCAACATAGAGGGGGGAAGACAACATTGTACTTCTTTTGCAAAATTGTAAAACAAAGTAGGAGACATAAAAATATCAATTTTTTGCACAACACAAATACACATTTTGTTGCAAAAATTAAAAGGTGCATTTTCGATTTTACTCGACACCTTTATTGGCAAATTAGGTGCATTTTCGGTTGCATCCGACACCTAGGTGATAAGAATTTTGTGGGCATTCTTGTTTGATTATTGCATTATTTCTTTTGCAATTATAAGTCATAGAATCAAGAACACACTAAACCCCAAAATTTCACAAATTTGTGTAAATCCTTGCACAAATTTAAAGCCAAAATTACTTGATATTCTCTCCTAAATCAACAAAACCCCTAATTCACTCTTATTTGTTTGGCTTAATTTCCTCAAACTTTTCATCCTTCTTGAAGGGAGTTAAGGCAGGTGCCATTAAATATCTGTTTGAGTGAATTATCTTTTGGTACTCTTTTAAGGGTAATCAAAAGAAAGAACAAGTTTTTGAAAATAAGGAACCTTAAAAGTTGCAATCCTTTGCACTAAGGGGGGATAATTCCTTTCTTCCTTCAAACATAGATTTTGATAAGAGGGAAATAAAACTTGTAAAGGCAATCAGAAAAGTCCAAGTCATCAACATTAAACACTTTTCTTTTAGACTTCATAATAGCAATCATGCTTGAAGTACTTACAATAAGAAAGGACAAATTGGTGAACTTTTTTGATCAAATTGCCTAGAAAGCATAGTTTTGCACAAATTGTAAAAATGACAACCAAGACACCATTCAGTGTTGGTTTCAAAACAAGCAAAACTAAAATGGCAAAGGCACAACACATAAGCCATATTTCTTGTGAAGTGTCTCATTCTGATTTTGTTTCTAGTTCAAAGATAGCACAAGGAGTGCTCATTGCTAAAACAATTTTGTAGAGGGAGAACACATGTGTCCCTTGGGCAAAAACACCATATTCTCTTTCTCTTCTTTTAGGCTTCATAAATAGCATAAGTATTTTGTTTGAAGACCTTGCAATAAGGGGTGCTTGTACCTCTTTTAGGCTTCATAAATAGCAAATTCTAGGTGTTTGAAGTACTTGTAACAAGAGGAGTGACTTTTTGTGATGTAAAATTGTCTAGGAGGCAATATTTGTAAAATCCTTCACAACACTCTTGAGTTGCACACTTTATGCAATTGAGGGGGGATAAACATTTCTTTTCTTCACTGATTTTTTGTAAATAGGGAAGAAGGCTTATAAGGGTGCATTTTTGGCTTCGACCGACACCTTAGTCACACTTCCTTCAGAAATTAATTACACTATGTTTTGCAACAAGAAGGGGGGAACTTATAAGGGTGCATTTTCGGCAGCGATCGACACCTTAGCTACCTTATCTTTTGCAAATTCATATTGTAAATGAATGAACCTTGTATGAAGTGATCTATTCTACTACACCTAGCGATTGCAGTGGTTGGTTACCCATGCAAATTCGGTTGGATGATGTGATTACCATAAGGACATTCGTTGGTGTGAAGACAAAGTGAGGAATGACCCACTTTTTGCTTAAGAGCAGCCAGAGCACTGTGATAGAGCAAAGAACCAGTAGATCAACATCTTCTTCATTGTATTGGGACAGTTATACTTTACCCAAATATTGTTGTATAGAGGGATATGTATGTATTACCCAAATAATGTAATAAGGGGGGATGTTAGAGTAATATTCCATTACTTGGGATACTTACCATTTACTCCACTAGGTAAAAGAGTATTTACATTTATATTTTACTATCTAGATATTTATTCTTCTATCCTAGGTTAGTGGTTTGGTTAGACTTCTCTACCTAGGTTAGTGGTTAGCATCACGCAACTCCCTACTCTATTGTTAGAGGGTAGTTAGCACTATTTCCTAATGCTGTTAGTTAGTCTATTTATTTAATCATAGACTTTCTATTGTAATTGTTAGTTGATTAATTGATCATTGTTTTTCCACTAAATTACCTTGCATCATCTCATCCATGTTAATATCAAAAATTGAAATTATTTCATGTATGAG
This sequence comes from Wollemia nobilis, assembly GCA_028583015.1. Taxonomy (NCBI): domain Eukaryota; kingdom Viridiplantae; phylum Streptophyta; class Pinopsida; order Araucariales; family Araucariaceae; genus Wollemia; species Wollemia nobilis. The sequence goes on along the minus strand of JAQPPZ010016819.1, from coordinate 274,013 downwards.
GTGCCTAGTCTTTAATATCATATACCATGTTTACATGTTATCATGTTGTTATAAACAATGCTATGGAGATGTATGATGATACTATGTATAGGAAAGTAAATTCCATTACATTAATTTAGATAAAGATATGATATGTTTATAATGACATGATAGGATGAGAGTGGTTAATGGAAGGAGATGTGTTGAAATAGGTCTTATAAAAATTGCATTCAATAGTTTTCTGATTAGTCAAATGAGTTAAATGAGTGTTATGTTTTATTTAATATGATGTATATGGGTGCATTATTTGATAGTCAAGATGAAGGGTGAGTTAATGTTGTTAATGGTAATAAACATGTTGGTGAGAAATTTTTGTGCATAAAATTTATATAGATAAATTATTTAGAAAACCCGTTGAGGTGGTTGAGAGGAACAATAAAAATAGAAGTGATCAAGAGAAATTGCACTATAATTTTATAGTGGTTATGGGTTACACATGAAAACCCTTATGTTATATGGTTATGTGCTAACTATTACAAAACCTACAATATGTGCACATGATGTTTTATGATGATAAAGAGGTATCAAGGATTGCAACTACATCACATTGGTACATGAGTAACAATAATATTATCATCATGAGTACCATAACATGGAGCCATGAATGAAAGACTTGATGAAGACTCATGTTCTAAATGAGTATGTAATCAATGAAAATACTCAAATAGGTAGGTGGGGCCGTATTCCTATGTTGTGTTTATGGGGAATCATTATGTCTTCACAAGATAAATTTATGCAAGGGTGATTGAATAGTCAAGATGAAGGGTAAGTTGATGTTTTCCATGGTAATAGACATGGTGGTGAGAAAATTTTATGCATGTAATAGTTATATGTAAATCACTTTAAAACTCATAGAGGTGTTTGATAAGAACCACAAAGTTTGGATGCGGTTGAAAGAAACCATAAAATAGGGTTGATATAGAGAAATAATATTATAATTTGGTTATGGTTATGGGTCACACATGACGTATTATAATTATTGATAAGTATAATGAATTGCAACTATATCACATTGATGCATGGGTAGCAATAAGATTGTCATAGTGGTGAGTACCATGACATAGAGGTATGAATGAAAGTCTTGATGAAGACTCACATTGTAAATGAGCATGTAATCAATGATAACATTTGAAGAGGTAGGTGGGGCCTATATTCCTATGTTTTTTTTTTTTTTTTTTTTTTTTTTTTTTTTTTTTTTTTTTTTTTTTTTTTTTTTTTTATTTTTTTTTTTTTTTTTTTTTTTTTTTTTATTTTTTTTTTTTTTTTTTTTTTTTTTTTTTTTTTTTTTTTTTTTTTTTTTTTTTTTTTTTTTTTTTTTTTTTTTTTTTTTTTTTTTTTTTTTTTTTTTTTTTTTTTTTTTTTTTTTTTTTTTTTTTTTTTTTTTTTTTTTTTTTTTTTTTTTTTTTTTTTTTTTTTTTTTTTTTTTTTTTTTTTTTTTTTTTTTTTTTTTTTTTTTTTTTTTTTTTTTTTTTTTTTTTTTTTTTTTTTTTATTTTTTTTTTTTTTTTTTTTTTTTTTTTTTTTTTTTTTTTTTTTTTTTTTTTTTTTTTTAGAGGGGGTTTTTTTTTTTTTTTTTATTATAAATAAAAATTGGGGGGGTTTTTTTTTTCTTTTTGTTTTTTTTTTTTTTTTTAGGATTTAAATAATAAAAATAAAAAAGGTTTTTTTTAAAAAAAAAAATAATTTTTTTTTGTTTTTTTTTTTTTTTTTTTTCCCCCCCTTTTTTTTTTTTTTTTCCTCTTTTTTTTCCCCCCCCTTTTTTCCCTCCAAACGGATTTCCTACATATTTGGATCTTATGGCTAATTAGGTACCCATTTACAACAAGATCTTAGTCAAGTATTCCACTCTAATGTATCTATTATGATACCCTCTCTATGATAATTTTACATTTTTGTAACACATTCATCCCACACTATAACTGCATATCTCTCTAGTTCTCTTTGGATGTCTCTTCATCCTCATAGATCAACATGCATACACCAAGGATTTTCAATTGGATAACCTATAACAATATCACATATGGGTTTTAATGTGGTTAATCAGTAACCACCAATTTTATTGTGGCCTTCCTTGACCACATGCATACATAGTGGTTCCTCTCAACCACCTCTAATATATTTGATTCATTTCAACCACCTCCATAATAATAGTTTCTACCAACCACCTCTAAGGTTTTTTATGGCTTACCCATAACTATTATGTACACACACCTTTTTCACCCTAACCTTGTTGAATAGATCACTTTGACCTTCAACACATTTTTTAATGTGAACAACATCACAAATATATTCAATACAAGTGCTTTCAATTCCTTCATGTTTTGACACTTTATCTTTGACTTGAAAACTAATTCACCATACTACTACACATAACACAATAGTTTAAGGGTTTTGACTATCACTAATATTGCACCCCAAATGCAATACCTCTTTGAATTATTATGGACTAAGTCATTTAAATTCTCAATATTTTTTAAGGATACTAAAACTACCTACCATTCACCATTCTATATCATTTTTTACTCACTAAACTCTATTTTTTTAATTACATGTGGACACTTGTTGAACTTGGGAGTTGTCCTAAATTCTTAATTGAGATTTGCACCCCAATTATAATTTTGACAAAATTGAAAGTGATTGCCAATGATGTCTTCCAACCTCTATATTTAAGATAGCTCCTCACTATCCTTGCAAAATACCCCTATGCTAACCTACATTGACGTGCATTAAAAATAAAATGTAGAAATAGAAATGCATGGAATAGTCATCAACTCATTTTTTCCTATAATGTAGTTGGAATAGCTAAAATAAAGCTACCAAGTCTCTTGAAGATTTTTTTTCAGCCTTGCCATAGGATAAGAACAAGTTTCTTGAAACATCCTCTTTCTCATTTACATAACTTACTATTTTTCCTTCATTTGTAGCTTTTACCCTACATTTTTTTTTTAAATGTTCATACCTTTTGTAATGGTGGCATTGGGAATTTCTCTTGTTAATACTTCCTCTTCCTCTTTAAAAAATTTGATTCTTCCCTTTACTTTGTCCTTTTACTTTTTTGATTTTACTAGCACCATCATTTTTTGGGACTCTTGGTGTTAGATTTCTTAGCACTTTCTTCACAACATCTTAATTCTCCATTGTTTCTCCAAGAGTGGCCATTTTACTAATCAAATAGTTTACTCTAGCACAATATTAACTTATGTTTTTATGTTCTTGCATCCTCAAGTTCTCAAATTTTCTCTTCAAAATGTCTACAACTAGACTAATTTTACTTGGTCACTATATTTATAAGCCTTTATAGAGCCTTCCAAGCATCATTGGTTAATTTTGTATTTGCAATCCTTGGAAATAAGCTCTTGTTTAGGGCTTACTAAATGTGGCACAATTACAAATAATTCTTCTTCTTGGCCTTAACTTTGCTTATCTATCATTATGTACGATAATAGACCAATCTACTAGCTCATCATAACCAACCTCAACAATATCCCAAAGATCTTTCCTAGTCAATAATATTCTCATCTTAATGCTCTAGTAGTCATAATATTCTCCACTAAAATTTGGAATAGGAAGGGAGTTATTGTTGTCCATGATCAATGGTTAGAAATATTAGGTACTCAACCTCACTCTAACCAAAGACTAGCAATGGCTCTAATACCAAATTGAAATCTACTCTTTTACACAACACAAAGAAATTTTACACAACAAATTTTTTTGTTAAGCCAAATGCACACTTATGTTGCAGTCATTAAAATTATTTTGGTGAATATACATAGCTACAATTAATTTCCTTTAGTTACAAGTTCTACAACCTGACTGACATGATAGAGAACATGCATAGCTATAAATTTTACTTTCCTTTAGTTAGAAATTCTATTACCTAACTAACATGATAGAGAATATCCATAACTATAATTTTTACTTTCCTTTAGTTGTAAATTCCACTACCTAACTAAAATGATAGAGAATATGCACAACTATAGTTACAATCTTGAACTGAATGACTAAATTAACATTTGTCCACTAAGCTTTTGCTCACCATCATATTTCCAACATGGAAATTTATTGTGTTGTGAAGTCAAACCAAGGAACTATGATACTAAAACTATGATTTAACTCTCTACTTGTTTACAAGTAGTATACTTTTAAATCTATGTGTGAGGTCAACTTAGAATTTAATGAACTCAATACCTAGGTTGCATGCATATTCATCTCTATAGTGATATGAATGGTTGTTGTACTACCAGTTTGACCTTATTGTCAAACTTGAGTTATTATATTTGTTGTTAAACATGAATTATTATTTTGAATATTAAACTTGAGTTATCATTCTTGTTGTCAAGATTGAGTTAATGATCTATTTATACTTGGATAAAATAGAAGTATTCTTGACTATAAAAAACATAATTGTCCTATTTTTTGATAAATTATTGACTATCATAAAATAATTATCATATTTTTTTCTTTGAACAAATGAAAGTAATTCTTGACTATTACATAGTATATTGTCATGCTTTTGTATTTGAAAAACCTAGAAGAATTATTAACTATCAAAGAAATCATTGTCTTATTTTTGTCTTTGAACAAACTAAAAGAAAAGTTGACTATCAAAAAGATAACTATCATGTTTTTGTATTAGAAAAAACTAAAAGAATTTTTGACTATTAAAGATATATATATATATATAGATAAAATGGAAATATTCTTGATTGTCAACATAAATAATTGTCGTGTTTTTGTACTAAACCATATAGTGATTATCATATTCTAGCATGGATAAATTGGAAGTAGAATTATGCGTGAATAATGTTGGCTCCAAAATGTATTTATAAAAATTTGGCAAATCAATTTCAAAATCCAGGTGAATAGTGTCTAAATGCGTGTAGAATGTTCACTACTATTAGGGGCAATATTGGAAATTTAAACTTAAAACGGTCAAATTATTATAAAAATGGGGTGAATCGACCCCAAAAAATTTGCACCTAGAAATTTTTGGCTAATGGGCCCTAGTCAAGGGTCCCAAATATTAGCCAATTTAAAATTTTAAAAATCTTAATTTTAGCCAATTTAGCGATAATAGCCGCTATGCATAACCCTGATTGAAAGTCTCCATTGAAATTCATATTTTATACTTGGTCAAACTAAAATCAATTCTTACTAAGGCCTTGTGTGACATAATAGTTGTGCTTTGACAAATTGGGATATTGCATTGATAGAAAACCTTTACATGACTTGTCTAATTGGGTGCTTCCATGATGAATTATTATCATAAACTTACAAGACCTACACTTGACACCAAGACTAGTTGGAGTGTTACCTTGAAAACCAATCACTAAATGTGATATAAATATCTTTTTCAATTACCAATCCAAGTAGGAAGAGCATTTTTTTAGTTATTTATACTAGTATTGTGTTGAGGATGACTCAATAGGTATGAGAAACTATACTAAATTAATATATTTCTAATATTAATGTATACTTGACCATGAATCATTGTAGAGGGTCTAATATTCTATACTAGTGCCTTGTCTAAATGGGAGTATATTTTGCAATATCACCATTATAAATAGATCATTATTTTATCCTTGTTGTTTTGCATATATGGGAGGGTATCCTAAAGTCACCCTAAAAGCAAATAGAATTTTTGACCTAGTGAAATGGAAGGGAAGATGTATATAGATAGAGGAGCACATGGATGATTTGTATACTACTTGTAAAATAGATCCTTTATGGGTGAAAGTATGGGTGATATGCTCGAGAATGAGTGTTGACATATGCCTGAATAATTTATAGTAAATAATACCTTAAGGAACATATCAACTGGATATATTTTGATAAGAAATTTTGGCATAACTATGATTAAAGTAATCATTATGTTCATGGTTTACATCAGTGTATTACTTCATGTAGATAGGTTGCATTGAGATGATTGGATGAATATATGTGTCTAGACTTAATGCTTTTAGAATGCATCCACTATGTGTTAAGTTGCATGGTATGAGTGACATCATGTAGATAGATTTATGCATCTACGAGTTCATTTTCTAATAGGTTGGTTCTATATATATTATTTCCTTGTTGAAGGGTCTATTATCTTAGGTCGGAAATAGAACTGAAGGGAAATTCTATGTGAGAATAATTTGGTTGAGAGGTAAATTTATCCAATGGTACTCTCCCTCCTATCAACTTATAGGTATAATTCCATGAGGTCCATTTGTAACTGGATGGTGGCTCACATATATATTACTTATAAGGTTTGCATGTGATCACCATAAATGTTGGGTTTGTTCAAATCAAGGTTGATGGTTAGTAGATATAAGTCCAAATAGATTAGAAAATTGGCTTCCTTATGTAACTTCTTTTTTGTCATCACTACAATTTTTTTTGTACTACACTGTTTGGTTGGAGATAAATTATTCTTGATTGAACTCTTTATGAATATGAACAACTAGATTACTTATCAGTAAAATATAACTACCAACCTTGTTCATGTAAATCTAATGACTATTGTACAAAACTTAAATTGGGGTGTAGTTTCTAAACTAATATGTCATCTTGATGATTTGATGTAGTAATGTTATCTTGATAGTAGAATACTAATATGTCCTTTGGTTGTAGCAATTAATATACAAGCATGTCCTTATCTATGTTTAATTATATTGAAAATATTATGAGTTTAAAACTATAGTATTGTTCTCATGTAAGATTTTGTATAGATTGGTTATGGAATATGTAACCTTTTCAATCTAATGAATGATGTATATATGTATGACTTGGATGATAGAAACATCATTTATTTTATTTTATTATAAACAAGTTCTAGTGACTTATCTTTATATATATATATATATTGTTGATTTTATTATATTTTTTTAGTTTTGATCCATAAATTTTATTAGTTGTGAAATTTTATATGCTATCATATGATTAATCAATATAATTAACACTTGATCAATTATTGTTCATGAAGCAACAAATTTAAAAATTAATTTCTAGTTATATGTGTATTGAGATGGTGGGATTACACTTTTAGTACATCATGATTATATTTAACATTTATTGCATCATGATTGAATGATTAGTGATGTACCATTATTTTTTTGTATTATTTTAAAGGAAATTGTTATGTCTATATGTTTTACATGGCTTATATTCCCAAGTAGTGGATAGTGTTGTTTTTGTTGTTTTATATTTATTAGTTAAACTAGCCATTTAGTTTGATGTATGGGATGCAATTTCAATTAACATTCATGGTTATGCTTATCATACGTAATATAGTCTTACCTCTAGGAATTCTATATGCTTGTAAGAATTATATGAGGTTATATCTACTATCTAAGAAGAATATATCCATTCTAAACCAATTAATATTGAGTTAAAATAGTCCTAAGCTATGACACATTTGTATCATCGATTGGGTACTCAAAAATAGAATAGTAACAAGACAAAGAACACAATCCTCTAATAACACTTCTCTAGAAGGTAAGAAGAGGTGGTTGGATTTTTTTAGTAGCATTTCAAGTATTTTTTAAGTTTATGAATGAACCTACTACCACTACTATTAGGCATGATTCAATTATTTATTATAATGCTCTATAAATTTAGAGGATGTTCGTATGAGTAGAAATAAGTGCCAACCTCAAAATCCTTATAAGCATCACAAATACTTTCTCAAATATCAATAGTTTTGACCAACATATTCTTTCTTCCTTAAATATCGTAGCTTCACCCCCATCCAATACCTTGGGTTATTTATCTCTTCCTCTTAATAACCCTCCCCTGATCATTCCTTTCACTACTCATCCAATTGGTAATCTTCTTCCCAATACTATTGACCATAATCTATGTACATATATTTTGAATCAAGAATAAATGATTACTTCCATTGTAAAGACCTTGAGTAATCAACATCATTCAAGGACTTCTATAGTCAAGTCCTTGTATAACATCAAAAGTGTCCTACAAATATCCACTACTATGACTCCTCTTGTCCAAGGATCACAACAAATCATCGGGTAACAACCTCTAATCATTCATCAAGCACCAAATACTAGTGTTCTTCCATAGCCACCACATAGTCATAGTCCTCTAGTTTTTAGTGCTTACAACCTAGGATTTACTTCTAATTTAGATTCCATGGAAGAAGATGCTTCTAATTTCCTTGGATGACCTTATTATGTTACTATTCCTTGAATCATCATGTCCACCTTTGAAGGTATCAACCCTCAAGGATGGCTAGCCAAGATAGAAAGTGTTATCTACTTGCACCATGTTCCTAAAGATGGTCATGTTACATTAGTAGTTACTAAGGTAGGAATCCAAGATCATCAATAGTTGTTGTGATAACTTCTCCAATATGGAGGTCATATTTTTTTCTACATAAGATACTATAGCATTAATACCAGGTTTTACAGGTTGACCCAAAACCTTTTACAAAAATTAGCCTAGGGTTGTTGATGGTTTCCTTGTCTCCATCATTTTTTGTTTTTTTCTTCTACTTTAAAAGCTTCTCTACTTTCTCTCAAGTTCCCCCTGTTGGCATTTGGTGTTCTGTCTCCCAATTGGGTCTTCCAATTCCTTGTTAGCTTTGTTAGCTTTTCTGTTGTCTTCCCTTCCCGAGGATCGTAGCCTCTTCAAAAATTTTTTTATCCCCCCAGGGGGGGTTTTCCAATTTTTTAGGAGATTTATAATATGCATAGAGTCTCCTTCTAACTTTCTTCATTGTTATTGTGTTAGTCATTTAGGCCTCTTCGACTCTAGCTTTAGTTTTATTCTTTCACAATATTTGGAAGATGTAAAATCACATTCACTTTACTCATTCGCTACTCTGCGATTTATCCTTAGCAGCATCTTACAAGGTTAAGCTTAAATATTGAGCAATAATAGTCTCCTGTAGATGAGGTTTATAGATAGCTTAAAAGGGATATGGTTCACATTATCATTGGCAAAGGATAGGATCCTGGAAATGATAGTTTGATGATCATGGATAGACTCATTAAAGACTCTATGGTTTCTTTCTAACCACACCTACCAAATATAGTGATTGAGACAAATTTTCCACATGTATCTAAGTCTTTGGCTTGAAAAGGGTAAGGCCACTGGATGAGAAAATCAAGTATGGTGGCTAGTTTAGCCCAAGAAATATTGAAGTCCTGAAAAACCCCACTTAGGACAGTCAAGGAAAAAGGGCACTCAAGATCAGAGGATAAAAAAAAGATACACCTTGTAGGATGGACCAAAGTGTGCTGCCGCCCCACCCAGGAAAATGGAGGCTTAGGTCCCGTAGGAGAATTGCTCATATGAATTCTAGCTTTACTAGCTAGGGCGCATGGCACCCTCTCATTTATGGTGAGGAAAATGAATGGACAACTATCTCTCGAACGAAAGTATCTTCCAAAATATGGAATTTCTAAGTGACTCCGGTTCCCAATCAAAGGTTCTTATTTTTGGAAAGCAATTCTCAATTGTATGAATAAAATTATCAAAAAAGGTTTAAGATGGGTTTTAGGCAATGGTGAGAGGATCAATTCGGAATGGTGGGCTAACGACGAATATATCCTAACTTAGCTTGAATCAAATATATCATGAAAGAACTCATTGGGGAAAAAATCTTTGATTTATATGGTTAAGGCGAGGTGGAAATAAATAAGGATTCAGGGTATTTCCCGCGAATAACATTTTTGTAACATTCGGCGCTTTATCCCCATGAGACCCAAGGAAGATCAAGTGAGCTAGGCCACGAAAAACCTATGTAAATGGGTAGTTCTTTATTCCGCTTATGGACGAGGATTTTGTCCTCCAAAAGGACTTAGTTTGGAGAAAAATAAAATTAATTCCAAAAAATGTACTCTTTTCATGGTTGATTCTCCAAGCAAGAATTCTAACCATTGATAATATGATGCATAAAGGTATTTGTATCACTAATCGTTGTTATGGAGGTCATATTTTTTAGCCTGAATTTAATGAACAGATTATTTTAAATATTTAACAAAGGATATTCCACATTATATATGGTTTATCTTATTCACACAAAGAAAATATAAATAGTCAAGTATTTCTATAAGTTGACTAGTATTCTCACCTACATCCACCAATTGAATCTAATAGTGGTGGTCTTAGATTTTTACCATGGTCTTAAGGATAAAATTCAGCAAGAAGAAAACATGCTCAATTCCTATACTCTCGATGATTCTCATTACATAGATTTGGTAGTAGAATAGAAGCTCTAAGATTCTAGTCTCCAATATAGACATGACTTCAAATATTATTGTCCTTACCATAATATTGAGAATTCCCAAGGATTTTTCTATTTCAAATGTAATTTTCACCACCCCTATAATCAAGCCTATAAAGAATATCATAAATTTCAAGGAGAATGTGAACATAAAAATACATGAAGATGAAGATTCATTATAGTAAGAGCAACTAGTAGAAGTAGATGAAGTGGAACATGAGGATGATACCATTGCTCTCTTTACTCACATGATTATGGATATTAAGCTCACCATACTATCAAAGTATAAGTATTTAATAAATGATAGTGTGTCAATGTGTTGATTGATTGAGGTAGCACACATAACTTTATAGATACCAAGACAACAAATTCCTTGGGCTTGTATATAAATACTCCAAATTAGCATAAATTGTAAGTCTTAATTCAAAATGAGGGTATCACTCAGTAAGTGGTTCAAATGGATAAATTTAACATCCAAGTAGGGTATTATACTTGGGTGAGCAATAAATTTTCCATGAACTTAGGTATTTTAGATGTCATCTTGGTAGTACAATGACTATCTCAGCTTTTTGATGTTACTATTAATCTATAAAAATTATATATCAAGAGGATAGAGAATGGAATTTGTCATTTGTATCCAAGAATATAACCCCTCCCTCCAAGGTGGTTAGTTCATACAACATGAAAAATGTATTGAAGAAATGTGGTTTTGGATTCTCTACCCAAGCCAATTACAAGGATGTTCAACCCTTAGAGTTACCTCTTACAACTCCTCCTTTGGATTTATAGAATATTATGGATTACTATGAGAATCTCTTTAGTGATACCATGAATATACCTCCTAAGTGCACACATGATCATCCATACACCTTATTAAAATAAGTTAACATCCTGATGTGTGTCCTTACCACTACCCCTAGCACCAAAAATTAAAAATTGAGAAGCTAATTTATGAAATGTTTGAGAAAGGAATCATCCGTCTAAGCATAAATCTATATTCCTCTCTATTTATGATGGTACAATATAAGGATAACTCATGACACATGTATCTTGATTTTTTCTCTCAACAAGATCACTATAAAAGATAAGTTTATTATCCTTGTTATAAACCATTTATTGGATGAATTACATGGTTGTAAATACTTTACAAAATAAGACTTACATTCCATGTTTTATTAAATTAAGGTTAGAGAAGAGGTGTAACAACCCTCTTAGAACCATTAATGATTATAGATGAATTGGTGAATTATACTTACCTTTTTCTTCTAGAATGTGGTACTACTGATGGCTATTGCGCATGTAGGACCAAGTGCATTTCTTCAACGGATAGAAGAAGGTCGATGAAAAAAGGTAAGTGGTAAAGGATGAATCGGATCGTGAGTACATGGAATAACATGCGATTGCATATCATATAGGTGCATCATGAGTGACTTGCACTATGTGTGTGCTTTATTTTGAATGTGTGCTTGTTGTTTAACATAAAATAATGCATGCATATAATTTTTGGTGGCAATGAAGATGATAAGATTCTTGATCCTATCTTAATAATTATAATACATAATTGGAAATATTCATTAGAACTTGCAAATGTAACAAAGAATCATAGTTTTAAAGAGAATCACTATTGCACTAGTAAGGAAGGACCCTCCAATGGAAATTAATTAAATATATAATATTTTCTTCCTGGATGTTTTCCTACAATATTATCTACCCTATTTTATATATATCTAGGGTACGATGGTCTATTTGTATTTATAAAACATAAATAATTAAATAAATAAGTGATAAAAATAGGTTAGGATATGAAATCCTAACATGCCACCCTCCTTAAAAGAAACTTTGTCCTCAAAGCTGAAATGGAGGAAATTATTTTTGGGATGGATGAAGCTCTTTCCAAGTAACATTTGCTAAAGTTATTGCACTAGTTTAATGTCATGTTTCTATAAGCAGGGATATCTTGAAGGTTGAAGCTTTAGGAGGGGATTGGTAGGAAGAATAGTAGGATCGTGATGATGGTGGGGGGCAACCCTTTCAGTTTTTTAAATACTCATGAATGATGTATTAGGAGTTGTGGTAATTATGGCACCTCTTTTTGGTCCTCATCAGAGGCTTGAATAGAGAATAATTATGCAACCATTCCCTTGCCTCCTTTGCAAATAATTTTCTCCATTTGGTGAGAACTTACTATTTTAGAGGGGCCTGATTGTAATCCTTTAAGAGTATATTTCTAATTTGTTTATTACATCCATAAGGTCTCAAAATCCCATTGGATTGTCCCAAGTGTTTGTAACCATTACACCCAAAGGACAATATCACATCCTCCTAATGGAAGTTCATACATGCTATTTTTTATGTTGTAATCGCCCATGGTGAGCTTAATATCATAGCACTTCCCTTTACAGGATATCCTTCCCCCATTACCAATCATGACCTCAAAAATATTACAGGGTTGTATATAGTAATTATCTTGTTTTACTACATGTGGATCAATGAAATTATTGATACAACTGAAGTCAATGAGCATAATGAGGTTTTATCATTTGAAGGACACTGGAACTTTCATAGTTTGTGGAGAAGAATTACTGGTGAGGGTATTAAAAGAAATTTCTAGTGGATCTTTAGCACTATCATCGATTGTATCCATTACCACTTCTACCTCGATATTATTTTCTTCATTTTTTGAACTACAAGGATCAGTTACATCCAGAATATATAATGTTTGTGTAGTGCATTTATGATTTGGTATAAATTTCTCATCGTAATGATAGTAGAGCCCTTTTTCTCATGATTCCTTCATTTCCTCAAAGCTAATATGTTTAATTTGTAAGGTTTCATTAGGTGTGGGTGTGGTGTAAGTATTTAGTGATTTCCTCATAGGTGGTTTTCCTACTTGATGTTGAGCATTGAATTTATCTTCAAATAATTTGGTCAATCCAATGGTCTGCATCATGGTACTAAGATTGTACATTTTTACCTCCAACCAAATTTATTCTTTTAATCCACTAATAAAATAACTTTGAAAAAATGAGGCATCCAACCCTATTGTGCGATTGGCTAATTTATCAAATTGAGCTTGGTATTCGCGCATTGAAGTGGTTTGACATAGCTTGGTAAGGGCTCCTATGAAATTTTTGAATGTACTAGGGCTAAACCATATGAATATATTTTGCATTAAGTCTATCCAAGTAGGGGTGCTATTAGTTTTTCTTACCATTGGTACCATTGGGTGGTATCATTTTCAAGGTGGAAAGATGCAATACGAACTTTTTGTACCTCAGGGATCTGGTTGAGGGAGAAGTATTGTTCTTCTTGATAAATCCAATTAGTGGGGTCACCTCCTTCAAATTTGGGAAAATCCAACTTAGTGGTTCTGGGAAGGATGGATGTTTGTGGCCCTCCAAGATGTATTGGGTGTGTTGGCCCTCCGATGGATTGGCCAGCTAGGACTAGTGCCATATTTTGATTCATCGTATTAATAGAGTTATTCATGTTGTCTATCATCAAGTGTATCCCTATTATATTTTCCTCAAAATCCTACCTCGTAGCTAAATTTTCTTGAGAAAATTGGTCCTTAAGTTGGTGAAGCTCGTGGTTGAGTTTTTCGAGAGTAATATCTTGTGATCTTCATTCATCAACCATTTGAGGAGTAGTTTGTAAAATTCAAGTTTTTTATAAAATGTAAATTTAAATTTTGGCTACAAAAATCATGTCTACAAAATTTTTAGGAAAATTTAAATATATTTGGCCTAAAAAAATTATTTTAGCAACTTTATTTTGGAACCCCCAACTGTCACCAATTTTTCAAATTTGAATTGATAAACACGAATTGGTGGGAGAGCACGAGGCAGGACAGGTAGGAAATACAAGACAAACACCATCAGTGATAGGTAGGAGAGCATGAGGTGTGGGACAGACAAGATAGTGACTAGCAAGAGAGCATGAGATGGGCAACATCAGCGATAGGTGGGAAGCACGAGGTAAATAGTGGGACAGGGTGTGAGATAATAGCATAGAAGAGTGGGTTAAGCACATGGAAGGTGAGGGTATTATGTGGCCACTGGAGTGGTCACAATTCGCTACTTGAGACAAGCACCTTTTTAACCCTTTTGCTTTCCTTTCCACAATGGATGTGGGACTAAGTCCCTAGAACAAAAAGCGATTTTTTTGTAAAAAACTTTGAAATACAATATTGCGTACATGGAGGGCATTGATTTATCATCGGTATGAGGGTGCTGATTGGTTGATAAAACAATCTTACGTTTTAATTTTTAATAATTTTTTGGATTCGTTGTTGTATTCTTTTGAAGTCGCAGGAAGGCAGACCTCTAATATGAGTTTTTGATTTTTTTTGGTGACACACAACACTACGAAACAAATTGCACATAGCTAATTAATGTCGATAGATAGGAATTGCATTTATGATGGTAAATTTGGTGATTTTTTTGGTATAACAATTATGAAGACAGTGAAGTTCATGTTTGTGTTATGATGATGAGCTGTGTTTGATACCAAATGATAGGATGATTGTTACGTGGAAGGAACATGAAACAGAGCCTAATGGAGAAACAAAACATGACAATATTTATTAACTAGAGTGACCATTATTCAATGTGATTTTGAGCTTGCTGGAACATGATATGGTGCGGCAGTGTATGAGATGGTTGTAAGAGAGATAAGAGATGCTTGTATTATGAGCTACGAATTATTTTTATAAAATCATGAAAATAGTGGATGAGATTTAGTGTGGTAGATGACTGGCTCTGATACCAGATGATAGGATTCTTGATCCTATCTTAATAATTGTAATAAATAATTGGAAATATTCATTAGAAATTGCAAATGTAACAAAGAATCATGATTTTAAAGAGAATCATTGTTGCACTGGTAAGGAAGGACCCTCCAATGGAAATTAATTAAATATATAATATTTTCTTCCTGGATGTTTTTCTACAATATTATCTACCCTATTTTATATCTATCTAGGGTTATTATGAAGGGACACAATGGTCCATTTGTATTTATAAAATATAAATAATTAAATAAATAAGTGATAAAAATAGGTTAGGATATGGAATCCTAATAGAAAATTCCATGGGCATGAGAGCCACTCTTTATTAAATTATGTGGTGAATTAAAAAACTATTTGTATGCTTATTATTAAATAAAATAAAATTATAAAATATATAATATAATAAATAAAAATAACATCAAAGCTTAATAAAAAGTAATTTTTATATTAATTTATTATTTTTGAGTGTGTGCCTATGGTTATTGCTAAGGAAATAGGATGATATAGAACAAAATTAAATAAAATTGAACCTTTCTATGCTTTGTCATGATGATTGGAAATGTGCATGATATGGTTTTTTTAACCCCTCTTGGCATTGTACGTGAAATATTTGTAAGGTGTGATTCTGGGACTTCTTAATTTATGGAGAATGGGAAAAAATAAAAAGAGAGGGGATGTTATGTTATAGAAGGTTATGATAGTTTTGTGGAAGAACAATATCTAAGAAAATCGAAGGAGAAACTTGAGAAGTAAAAATGATAGTGTGAGACTCCAAGATTAATAGTATAGGTCAGAATTTTTATCACTTAACAATGTTGTATGAAAGAATTAATGGGTGTTTGTTTTGGAAAAGAAAGACTATAACATGTGTTGTAATATAATTATTCTGGAATGCAAATCTAGATGGATGGTTGCCTTACGGTGATTTATTTAATTTGAAATTGTTTATGAATTATTCTTGTTAAGTGAAAGTGTTTCTATGTTGATGCTAAATTACTTCTACTGCATGAGTTCTTAGTTGGATACTTTGAAAACCCTTATGTAATTAGCCTACACTGACTACTCAAATGCCTTGAATTACCTATCACTTTGGTGTCCAGTGTATATAATTTTGTGATGCCAAATGAGTGTGATCTGTAGCAACTTTGGGTACTCTTTCAAAAAATGTTGCTTGACTATCCATGAGGGTATATGGCTTAATGATTGTCTACCTATGTATTTCAATGAATGTAATAAAAACAAATCAATCTTGTCTACATGTATTCTTATGGAATAGTTTAGAAATTGGTAATTTTTCTCTAAATGCATTTAGTTAGATTGAAATAAATATAGAAATTGCATTATCATAATTATTCATGCACACTCTTGCATAGACACAAGAGTCATTCTGATCCTAAATTATCAATTTTAATTGTATTGGAGGTGGGAGATCATCTGGATGTCATATGGAATGAGGTATCATTTCTAGCATTGGAACTAGAGAAATTTTCCATTTAGAAGCTCACAAAGTATAGAGAGATGAGTTTGGGTGAGATGATATGAAAATTATTGCCCGTGTTGTTAGAAAATTCTCTTATAATATTGAGATACTTAATGTAAAATAGAATGATATTGTAAAATTAAAGGGAGAAATACCTAGGTTGTATATTAGAATGTTGTTTAAATGTTTGCATGTAAAATTTTATTATGAAACTATAGTTTGCAAGATGAGTGTCCATAAAACTCACTACGGAAAGAACTCGAATATGAAACCTTCTTTTATTTATACAAGGAGTTCTATACAATTTTTGGCTCACCCAGATAATCTTTTCAATGATCTCCTAGATAAAACTATTTGCTAAATTATTATTTTTAGTAATTGATCTCTAAATAAGCTCTTTGACGAGTTATCAAAATATTTGTGTTTTGTCATGGATGTCTTATGTCCATCTACATAATATAAGATACATAAAAATAGGCTTTTGTTATTTATTCCATTAGAATAATGTTCACGACTCATTAAAACGACAACGTAGAACTAACAAGTGCATATATAATATTGCAGAGCATTTAAGGTTATAAATATTACATGTATAGTTCTAAGAGATTATTTCTTATTAATTACTTAACATTTTTTGAAATAGTAAGTTGTATAACCTCCTTATTTATTTATATTAATTGGTCACATGCATGATATGTTCCAGGTTGAGTAAAATATGAGTATAAAAGTAGACTAATAGTTATATTTATTAAAATTGCCAATGTCCCCTTGTATAAGTAAGTTTCTTATGACTGGATATTTAATTGAAACCATTCTACTGAGTAGAGATATCCCAATTCAATGAAATTAAATATTTCTTGTAACTATGTAGTGTATAACAAGCAATTCCTATACCAAAGAAAAAGAGATACTATAATATAAAACCCTTTTATTTACCAAAAGCGTAAGAGTCATTAAAATATTTTTGAAGCTTATGAAATAGGAAGTCAACTCTTAGTTACGAGTGAAATCGAAGAGTTTTAGACCATGATTATTTAAAATAAATAATATAATGATAAATGAATATTAGGCTTGACCTCAATTCTCTAATATTTAATTATTTATTGTTCAAGAGGTTACCCAATAAACCATATTAGACAATGTTGTCTTCCATAGGAGAGTAATAACAAATAATGGAGAATACCTTAGTATTTTTTGTGCCCTTCTTGGTACATGGAAGCCGAATAGTTTTAACCTTGTAAATGCTATGGAGGTAATTTTAGAAAATATGTAGCCATTGTTAAAATTATTAAACTCGTGAATGTTTTTTTTATAAGTCCATTGCTATTTTTAAAACAACATCTCACTCCTATAAAATTTAAGTAGAGTAGATATTAGTTACTCTTAAATGGAAGTTTCTATCAATGAATTCAACATGTATGAGTATTATAAAGCATAATGATTTTTAAAGGAGTAGGTTGACTTTTAAACCTATAGTTATAATAAATAGCTCCTTCTACTTAAGAGCATAACATATTAGTATAAGATACTTATAGTAAAATTTCAATGCCAAATGAATTGAGGATTATGTAATCATGTTTGTTAATTCTAGCATAGCCAACAATGTGGTTTCACACAAATACTGGTATTAAAAATATTAACCTCCCAAGTGAATATGTAGAACACAGGAAGTTAAGAGAGATAGGAAATTATTCTGATTTGGGGATTAGGTAAACCTGAAATTTGAATTTCCTCTAAGAATACCTTAATCTATAGTTAACTCATCAAGAAATGATGAATATTTCTATAACAACCAGAATTGATGGTTGCAAGTTGGTAACCCTTGCGACTCAAGAACAACTATTTTCTTGCATAATAGGTCAGAACAAGTGACCCCATCAAAACTAGTAATGAGGGGTGGTATGGGACATCATTTCTAGGTCATCACTCGAGAAGTACAGTGACATGTCCTTGTACCACGATGATAGGTCCTTTGACTATGAGAAGACTAGAATGGCTAAGATACTAGTATAGTCCATGATGATTGGTATAAAATAATTAGTCATGAGTCATAAATGACCAAGTATAGTAATTTTAGTATCAGTGTTATAGTATAATCCTAGCTAACTCCAGGTGAGAGGATAATCATCTAGGTACTAGGCATACACATGCTAACCCCTTTCATACTAAGTCTTCAACAAGTCGACTGGTTAGAGAAAGGTTCATCATGCTAAGGGATGAGGAGAGTATGCATCCACCCTCTAGTTGTTATGGGCCCTAGAGGATAACCCCAATCATGGTTCTACACTCATTTCAGAACAAGTGGACTATAAATTAGAAGGTAGCTCCATAAAATGAAAACTTTCACAAGAATTAGTCAATCTTGTCCACTTGGCAAATCATTTGTAGTAATTCTTAAACACAAATATGGTTGAATATACCTTGTACTTAAATGTGTTCTAGCTTTGGACCAATTAAAATGGAAACTTAACCATAGGGTGGACCATTATTAATGAGTTAGAATGAATGGTACAACTAGGTGAATATACTTAGGTTGATGCATATAGTAACAAAGCAAAAAAAAAAATTATGTTGGAAGACTCTATATGATGTTTTGTTCTATTAAAATTAAACCAACCAATCAATCTACTTCCTTTTCCTATAGGTCTGATGGCACAATTGTTACAAGATGGATCTTTGGGAAACCCCACAAGAGTTGGGTTAGAACAGACCATCATAAGACCTTAGAAGGCACCACATACAAGGGCTATAAAATAAGGTTTCCAAAGGAAAAATATGAATGAAGCAACTAAATGAGCTCCAAAAAATAAATCAAATAGAGATGATGGATGTTTGGTAAAGGTAGTTCAACTGTTATAAACCCATATGGAACAAGAAAAAGAGAAAATGATACAACAGAATGTGCATATGGCACAACAACATGAATTAAAAGTCCAACATCAAAAACTAATAGAGGACTTGACTAAGAATAGATAACCTAAAGTTAGATAGGAATAAGTACCTAACGAGGTTGTACCACTGTAGGGACTAGTAAGGCCAGACTTTGAGTTAAGTTAGCCAAGAATATGAAGAAGGTTATGATTTCAAAATTTGATGGTAGGAATGATGGATATGTAGTAAAAAATTGATTGAATGAGGTCGAGTCATACTTATCTATGACACCTTTGTCATATAAGTCCAAAATTGCATGGTCCATCATAAATATAGTAGGAGAAACCTTAGATTGGTGGAAAACCTATAAGAAGGGAAAGGACATTGAAGCTACGAAACTCAACTGGGAGGACTGTGAGAGAGACTTTAGGAAGATATTTCTAACTAAGTAGTATTATATAGAAAAATTTGTTGAGTTCTCCACCCTACAATAGGAAATAATATTTGTTTGAACATATCATCAAAATTTCATCCAACTACTAAAGCATGCACTCCAATATGAGAATAATAAATAAAATAAGGTTCAAAAGTTTATTTTAGGACTTCACCCTAAGATTAGAACTGTAGTAAATTTTATTAACTCTAAAGATCTTCCAAAATATTTTGATTTAGCCCATTAGGAGGAAGCAAATCATGTAGCCAAAAAGATATATTTCAACTATTAGAAGCTATCTAAAAAATATAAGAATAAACTTAGGAAGTGAAAGATAACAAGTTTCTTAAAATGACAAGAAGAATAGAACAAAAAGGCTAAAGGATGAGAATAAACTAAGTTGGTGAACAAAAAGTAAAAGAATTTTCAAGGCAATAAGTTTAGAAAGGATGATAAAGGGTATCCAAGAGAAACAAATAGATACCATTATATCAGGAGATGGCTAAGGAAGTTCTACCATAGAGCATGATTGAATATGGTAAGAGGAACAATAGAACCCCTCTAGTTGGTTTCTATGTTTGTGAAGGCCCCAACTTTGCAAACAAGTATCCTAAGAGAGCAGATCATAAGAAGGCACCAAAGGATACTAGACACCAAAGAATAAAAATTGAATTTTGGACAAAAAACCCTAATTTTATAGTTTTGCCAAATTCGCCACTCGATTTGCCAAATTCACCACTAGTGAATTTGGTCAGAGTGGTAAATTTGGTAAAGGTGTTTTTAAGTGTTTGGATTGATGGGGAATGATGATTTTGAAGTTTTGTGAAGGTTAGAATAGGTTTTGGGAAGTTTTTGTGTGATTTGGACTAGTTTTGGGAAGTCACAATAAGCATGTCAAAATTAAGTGTCTATATTTTGCCCTAGTTTTGATGTGATATCTAAGATGTTGTGTCCAAATTTAATTTGTGATACTTAATTTTGATGTTGTACCATGTTGGAATAATAATTTATTGTTGCATGAGATTGATTGAATATTTTAGTTGGTTTGGAAGGATTTGTATATATATACACCTCATTTGTGTGCCTTGATATTTGGGGGTTTTTTTTTCTTTTTTATTTTTTTTTTTTTTTTTTTCCTTTTTTTTTTTTTTTTTTTTTTTTTTTTTTTTTTTTTTTTTCTCCCTTTTCCTTTCTTCCCCTTTCTTTTTTGGTGAAAAGAATTGCTAGGCTTTTTGTTTTGAAAACATGATTTGTTGAATCCCATAAGCTAGATTATAGATTTTGGTGTGATTTTTCAAGATAGGGAGTGTTTTGAATTGCTTAGTATTTTAGAGTTTAAAGGCTAAAAGATAAGTGAAAGCAACCTCATTTGCACTTTTATCCTTTACAAAAAGTTGGAGAGAGTGGAATGGAGTTATCAAAGGAGATGGTGAATATCCGAGGATGGGTGCATTGTGTTGATGCAATTCAAAGTGTAATTGAGGTGTCAGAGCGATACCGAGAGGTAGGCCCTAATACCGGTGCTAAAATTTCTTATTTAGGGTATTTTTTTCATGATTTTCAAGATCTATGGTGAATTTAGAACTAGTGGCAATTTTGGTAGAGGTGCCACTGGTGATTTTGGTTCCAGTGGTAAATTTGGCACTGGCAAATTTGGTTCCAGTGGTAAATTTGGTTAAAATGGCCTAATTTTATTTAGCATTTTCAAAATTGATATGTGTGCAAATATAGTCATATTTATACTTGCCAGAAAGCTCTCTTCAAGGGATATCCAATGGTAGTGTTTTTGTGAAATTTTGAAATGATTTGATGCATGGTCTCAATTATTTTTTATGGTGGATTTTGATAGGCTATGAAGGTTTTTATCAGTTGAGAGCATTATCTTAAGTGCTTGGGGAGCATCTTAGGGGGTGATCAAAGAGTTGAGTATTTGGTACTATTTTCAATGATGAGGTTGTATTATGTTAGATATATACCTAAGTTGGAGTTTGATCATTCATTGTTGATAGCTCTCATGTAGAGGTAGTACCCATCCACCAACACTTTTAGGTTATCGATGGGTGAGATGACAATCACAGTATGTATGGTGCATTATTCGAGTACCAGTTTAGGGAGTTCCTATTCATGTGGGAATAAATTTGGATATAGGGATATTAGCATTTTTAGAGGATGGTAATTTCTTAGGCATGCAAAAGGCTTTGAGGATCAATGATGCTTCTGGTTGTGGTAGTATCAGGGTTGATGATGAGTGATGCTAGTAGGAGATTCATGTTATGGGGATGGGGGTACATCATAGTGGGGATGAGATACAGTTAGATAGTCTATATCTAGGCTCCAGCTATTTTAGCTAGATTATACCATACCCTAAACAAAGTGGTTTATCGACAGGGTTAGAGCTTGACTATTGTACCTTACTCAAGGTTTGGGTGTGGGGATATATAGCTATTCGATGGACCATAGTGGTGATGAGGAGTATTGACCATGATATTCCTATGGTTTACCAGTGGGATAGGTGCATCCATCCTTTATATTGTAATCTCGTTTGGATAAGGCATCTCATTGATGATATGAGGATAGCTCATGCCAGCTGGAATCCTTGGAGAGGGGTGTATGTGTGGTCTAAGGACCACAAGTATTTGGCTAGGGTGAGGTGATCTCAATGGTTGGATGATGGAAATAAGACTTTTGAGTTGTATCATTATGATCAAGTGACTCTCCACTTTGGAGAGTTATAGGGGATACCGGCTAAGGGAGAGGTTTGGATATTATGAGTGCATCACGAGACTTGGTGGGATCCTATGTACCCTCTAACTTATTTGGAGGTCAACAAGGATGATTCTATGGTCTTGAATCCTATGCTGGATGATGTGGGTGTAATAATGAATTACAATGGTTGGTATAGGTGATTCAAACCACATCATCTAACTGTAAGTCTACCATCGAGGGATCAGAGGCAGATATTATTGGATATGTTGAGTGTTTTACGAGCGACTAGGCATCATGCTGGGAGAGAGATGGTAGAGGAGGATGGGTAGATAGAGGGTGAGGAGATCAGATCCTTTAGATGTGACTCCCTTGGTTTTATTCTCTCTCCTATGTGCCTCGACCAATGGAGGGCATCGAGCTCAGGTGGATAGGATACTAGCGGGGCAAGCCCAAACTTTGGTGCAGATGTCGATTTGAGTAGGTAGGATGTGAATGTTACAATGATGGATTTGAGGGCACTACACCACATCTTGGAGTATGTGAGGGTCTAGTTAGCAACTTTAGAGACCCTACGGTTTGTAGAGGTAGATCATATTAGGGATGATATGACATGAGTACAGAAGGATAGCATGGAGACCATTTCAAAGTTCTAGTTTTTTGTGGACTAGGTTGTGGCCGAGCATGCCCTTGATTAGGTGATCATTTTTGGCTTAAGTTTTGATCTAGAGCATGTGATTATGGAGAGGTATGAGGCTCATTATGTAGTATTGTGAGGTTTGGATAGCAGAGTAGAAGCCATCATTACAAAGCGACTTGAGTGATAGCTAGCAACTTATAAGGCTTTGTTGGAGAGTAGGAGATCAGATTTTATGGATAAGGTGCATTGATTGATTGTTCAACTTGAGAGGGCACAAAGTAGGGTCATATGATATCATGATCTATATCATACAATGGTATCTACAAAGCAACGAGCACCATATCCATTGAGTACACAATCAAGGGCTATGACAACAAGTGGTACATCGAGGACTACTAGCCTCTAGAGACCACATCCTCCTCCTCTAATAGGTGACCCCAAGGACACATAGGCCTTGAGTTAGGGGATATCCTGGGATTATTGGGAGTGAATGCACTAATTTTGTGATTATAGTGCATCCTCCTATGAGATGAGTGCATTGTTTTTCTCTTGTGATGCTCCTTCTATTATCGGATTGTATGTTACGAGGCATATATATAATATGATGATGAGGTGTTTTGTGTATATGTGATGTGAATTTTTTCTTTTGTTAATGTTTAGATAGAATGTTACGGATGAGGGGGAGATATCAATAATTAAGATATATTGAATTATTTAGGTAATGAATGAACATCCCTATATATTTGTATGTGAGTGGTGGTCTCTAGACCTGATATAAGATCATTTTCATTAGGAGGTGAGATTTACCATAATATTTCCATATGTAATGATATAATCTCATTATGTCTAAATAGTGGCCTATAGTGTCGTATTTGTAATATCATTTAGAACATAGTGAGGTACCTGTAATATGTACAAGAGATATGAAATGTTTTCTTCTCATCAGTGTTCAAATGTTGCTCTCACAAACATTTGACTATGTAGATGAGGTACTTGTAATATGTACAAGAGATAGTATATTATTTTTCTTCTCATCAGTGTTTAAATGTTTCTATCGTAAACGTTTGACTGCATAGATGAGGTACCTGTAATATGTACAAGAAATAATATATTGGGTTTCTTCTCATTAGTGCTCAAATGCTGCTATGTGCAAACATTTGACTACGTAGATGAGGTACCTATAGTATGTACATGAGATAGTATATTGTTTTTTCTCATCAGTGTTCAAATGTTGCTCTTACAAATATTTTACTGCATAGATGAGGTACCTGTAGTATGTACATGAGGTAGTATATTTTTTTTCTTCTCATTAGTGTTCAAATATTGTTCTCGCGAATATTTGACTACATAGATGAGGTACTTATAGTATGTACATGAGATAATATATTATTTTTCTTCTCATCAGTGTTCAAATGTTGCTCTCATAAACATTTGACTACGTAGATGAGGTACATGTAGTATGTACATGAGATAGTATATTTTTTTCTTCTCATCAGTGTTTAAATGTTGCTCTCATGAACATTTGACTACGTAGATGAGGTACCTGTAATATGTACAAGAGATATGAAATGTTTTCTTCTCATAAGTGTTCAAATGTTGCTCTCGCAAATATTTGACTATGTAGATGAGGTACCTATAGTATGTACATGAAATAGTATACTATTTTTCTTCTCATAAGTGTTCAAATATTGCTCTCACAAATATTTGACTATGTAGATGACGTACCTATAATATGTACATAATATAGTATATTTTTTCTTCTCATCAGTGTTCAAATGTTTCTCTCACAAATATTTTACTACATAGATGAGGTACTTGTAGTATGATCCTTATCAATGTTTGAATGATTCTCTCTGCAAACACTTGACTATATAGATAAGGTAGATGTAGTATGATCCTTATCAGTGTTTGAATGTTGCTCTCTACAAACACTTGAATGTGTAGATAAGGTAGATGTAGTATGATCCTTATCAGTGTTTGAATGTTGCTCTCTACAAACAATCAACTACATAGATAAGGTAGATGTAGTATGGTTCGTATCAGTGTTCAAATGTTTCTTTCTATAAATATTTGACTACATAGATAAGGTAGATGTAGTATGATCCTTATTAGTGTTTGAATATTTCTCTTTGTAAACATTCAATTGCATATATATGGTATATGTAGAATTATACTTATCAGTGTTCAAATGTTTCTCTATGCAAACATTCGACTACATAGATAAGGTAGATGTAGTATGATCCTTATCAGTGTTTAAATGTTTCTCTCTATAAATATTCGACTATGTAGATAAGGTATATGTAGTATGATCCTTATCAATGTTCGAATGCTACTCTCTACAAAAATTTAACTACGTATTTAAGGTAGACATAGTATGATCCTTATCAGTGTTCGAATGCTGCTTTCTGTAAACATTCGACTACGTAGACAAGGATTTAGATCTGATTATTTTTGTGAAATAATGATGATATTGTAGATTTAGTGTTTCTTGCAAAATATTCTTGCAAAGTGAGGGTGAGTGGCCTTTACAAGTGTTGTTGTAAAGCAATAGGATGAATATCTTATAATTTTATTTTATGTTCTTTGCAAATGTTTTTGAAATGAAAAGAAAGATCATAAAGAATTCGTCTAGATTCCTACTAGTTATCTAAACTCTTGAAGATAATTCTCTCAGGGGGTGATTGGGAGGGAGAAAAATTTGTTTGGCCTTTCTTTCCTCCCTTGTCTAACCTTCCTCTCTAAAGTATGAGAATGAAAGGAAAGGAAGGATTTATATGAGAGAGAAATGGGTTGTGATTGCTTTTTGTTTGTTTATTAATCATCCTAAAATTTCTTTTCTTTTTCTCATATAACCTAAAAAAAAATACGGAGCCCGCGGGGGGGCCCCCCCCCCCACAGCAGCGAGGACGCGCCCCCCCCCCCCCCGTCCCGCGTAGGTACAAAAAAAAAAATAGGAGGGGGGGGGGGGGGGGCGCCCCCCCCCCCCCCCAAGAGGGGGGGGGGGGGGGGGGGGGGGCTCCCCCCCCCCCCCCCCCGGAGATAAAAAAGGAGAGATAATTTATATCCGGCGGGGGAGGGGAGGAACCCCACCCCCCCCCGCCCCAAAGAATGAGGGGGGGGGGGGGGGGTGGAGGGGGAGGGAGGAGGGGGGGGAGGGGGGAGGGGAAAGGGGGGGACCGCCCCCCCCCCCCCGCCGCGCGAGGAAAAAAAAAAAAAAAAATGAGTAACAAACTGAAGGGGGGGAGGTGGGTTCCCCCCCCCCCGGGTGGGCTCCGATATGAGTGAGGTGGGGGGGAAGAGAGGTGTAGATATAAAAATACATTCAATAGACTACTTATAAATTCTCTTATACAATACATTATTCTATATTATAGAATATAAAGAGATTTCTTTGAGGAGTCTATAGAATAATTGTGAGGGTTGTGAATACATAATTTTTTTTTTTTGAAAATTATAAATATATATTGTTGATAAGGTTGTAGAATTTTGTTGATACTGATGAAGTGAATTATGTGCAAGATAGAATAAAGTAGGTTGTATGCATTGCTTAATTTTTAGGGGTAGAGGAAAGAGTGTAGATAGAGATTTAATGGTTGTTTGTTTAATTTATTTCTCCCAATATTGGGATAGAGGAAAGGGAGAAGGGTGGGTTATAAGGGTCGTGATTGATCACGTCATACATCAATTAACCCAAGAGAGGGAGAATAAGAGAAGAAATGAAGATAACAAAGTAGGGCATATAGAAGAAGGTAGTAGAGGATAAAATTTTTGGACTGGAAGCATTTACTCAACATATGAGTTAGCCTAGGTGGATGCAATGTAGATGTATTTATAATAAGGTTTGGCCTTTGCATCATAGTAAACCCTCCTAAATCTATGGTATGATCAAGAAAATGAGGTAAACATGCAAGGTTTAGAGTGTGCATGATTATGTGATGATTCTTATTGTGTGTCAATCAAATGAGCAAGCAACCGACTTGATTGTGATTTATGCATAGTATCATTTGAGGTGAATTATATTAATTGGTTCTTTATGTTCTTGACTATCAAATGTGTCTAGGTGGTAGGATCCTAATCCAAATTTTGCTATGACAATAAAGGGACCTAACTAGTCGGGTTCATTTTTTTTGAAATCGATGTCAATGTGGGTGTTATTTTGATTTTCTTTGAGGATTGAATCCCCAACTTCAATGCCTATGACATATTTTCTTGTTGTAAGCCTATCAAAGCCTATTATGGTATGTTCTAAGATGTTCTAAAGTGTTGATGCATTTTTCCTCTAAGATTTCAAGTTGTTGCAGGCGGTTTGTTTGGTATTCATCTCCTATAGATGAATCCTGCAAATAGGATCCTTAAGGAGGGAATCTAGAGTTCAAAAGGAAATACTACTTTCATACCATATAATAGGGCATAGGGGTTACCCCAGTGGTAGTATGTACACTTGTGCAATATTCCCATAAGGTGGGGTAAAGTTGTAGGTTCAAGTCTCAATCATTTTTATTGACTAGTTTCTTAAGGATCTTGATTATTGTTTTGATAAAGGATTCAACTTGTCTGTTTTCTTATGGATAGTAAGGGGTGGACCATATTTTTTGGATTTTGTACTTGGCACACATTTTGGTGACCTTTTTATTTTTAAAGGGGGTTTTACTGTTTGTAATAATATTTGAGGGAAATACCATATGGCTAATGATTTGATTTAGGATAAATTTTGATACTTGAATACTATTGGAAGAGGACAGAGGCATTGCCTCAAACCATTTAGTGAAATATTTTATGGTAGTTATAATGAATTTATATCCATCAGATGATTGAGGAATTATTCTACCTATGATACCCAATCCCCAAGAGGATAAAGGCCATGGTGATGTTATAGGCTATAATTCTTGAGAGGGGGTATGTACCAGATTATCATGATGTTGACACTTATCACATCTCTTGATGTACTTGTGAGTATCCTTTTACATGGAGGGACAATAATAGCCCATCCTAAGGAGATTTTTGGTGATGGTTAAACTGCTAAAGTGACCACCACATGATCCATCGTGGGCTTCTTTTATGAGGGTTTGTACTTCTTCTAAGTTTATGCATTTGAGGAGTATACCTTCAAAGGAGCATCGATATAAGATATCTCCAATGATGACATATTTACAAGATTTTAGCCTAAATTTCCTACGTTTCTAGGAATTGAATCCCTAAGGAAATGTTCCTTCCTTGAGGAAATTGAAGATGTCTTGATACTAGGGTGCTTGAGATATGACTGCATCGATACTACATATATTGAGTTTTAGGAGGCATGATTCCATGGTAGAAGGTTCCTTGATTGACCTTATAATTATGGTGGCTTCTTCATATTCTAATTCTAGAGGAATGAGGGATGTAGTTGTTTCCATGGTGTTAGCATGGTGATTTCTAGAGTGAGGTATGACCACTTTGGTTATTTTCTTGAAGTGAGTTTTTAGTAGGTCTACAATATCTTTATAGGGTTTTATCTTTTCATATTTGGTTTGATAGGTGTCATTTATTTTGTTGAATACTAGTTGTGAATTGACATTTATGGTTATGTTTCTAATGTTTAGTTTTATCATAGCCCTAAGCCCTAAAATAAGAGCTTCATATTCTAACATGTTGTTGGTGCAAGAAAAATGGAGCTTAAATGATAATGGGATGAGTTGTTGTTGTGGAGTGACTAGGACAATTCCTGCCCCTACACCTTTTGTGCATCATGATCCATTGAAGTATAAGGCCCATGTTTCAGGTTCTTGGACCTCTATTGATACAACCATCTCATCTAGGAAAGAGATGTTTATGGGATGTTCAACTTCTAAAGGGGTAGAAGCGAGTTTGTCAGCTATAACCTACCCCTTTAGTAATTTTTGGTTTATGAATTCTATATCAAATTCACTAAGGGTAATGACACATTTGGTAATTATTCCTAATAGATAAGGTTTTTACATCAAATAGCATAAAGGGTCTACTATTTATAGAACTTAAGTCTTTTGGCTAAGCATATAATGCTTTAATTTGATAGATGAGAAGACTAATGCTAAGCAAATATTCTCG
Organism: Wollemia nobilis; assembly: GCA_028583015.1. Taxonomy (NCBI): domain Eukaryota; kingdom Viridiplantae; phylum Streptophyta; class Pinopsida; order Araucariales; family Araucariaceae; genus Wollemia; species Wollemia nobilis. The sequence goes on along the minus strand of JAQPPZ010016819.1, from coordinate 244,765 downwards.
ATGGATGTATAGTGAGTTTTATAGTTTTCCAAGGTTCTAATGATATTATATATCATCATATTGGCCTAATAGGGCTCCTAAGGTATGTTCAATAGTAGCTATATAAAATAGCAGTGGTTGGTTTATGTTTGGTGGCACTAGAACTAGCGATGTTAAGAGATAGGCTTTTAGGGTTTCAAAGGCTTCTTGGAATCCTTCATCCCATTCAAATTTTACTCCTTTCTTCATCAATTTAGAGAAAGGTTGGCACTTATATGCAAGTTGTGATATGAATCTACATATAGCTTGTAGCTTTCCCTAAAGGCTATGTAGTTTAGTTAAGTTTTTGGGAGGTGGCATGCTAGTTATGGCAGTGATATTTGAGGGATCAATCTCAATACCACATTGTAATACAATGAACTCAAGTATCTTTCTTGATTTTACCCCAAAAATTCACTTAAGGGGTTTTATTCGGACTTTGTATTCTTGTAGTCTTTGGAAGATACGTCTAAGGTCTTGGGTATGGTCCTTTATTTCTTGGTATCAAGCTATAATATCATCCACATAATATTCTACTATTTTGTGCATAAGGTCATGGAATATGTAGGCCATGGCTCTTTGATATGTTTCTCCTACATTTTGGAGGCCAAAGAGCATGACTTGATATCATAAGGTTCCCCAAGGGGTGGTGAAGGCCATTTTAGATTTGTCTTCTTTCACAATTTTGATTTGGTTGTAACCTAAGAAGCCATCCATTAAGGATAGCATCTCGGATCCTACGGTGAAGTCAACTATCATGTCTATGTTGGATAAAGGGAAGTCATCTTTAGGACAAGCATTGTTTATGTCTCTAAATTCAATATAAATTTGAATGGATCCTTCCTTCTTAGAAATAGGAACAATGTTGGAGATCCAGTCTGAATAATCTATGGCTTTTATGAACCCAACATCTAGTACTTTCTAGAGTTCAAACTTTATTAGTAGGGTGACTCTCCAATGTATCTTTCTTAGTTTTTTCTTGATAGGTTTCATGTCAGGGTGTACCACTGGGTGATGGACTACTAATGAGGGGTCTAGTCCTGGCATATCATCATATACCCAAGAAAAAATATCAAATAATTCTTTTAGTAGGTTTGTGTATTCAATTTGTTCTTCCTAGGTCAGTACCTTCCCTAGTTTGATAAGATGTGGATCTTGATCGGTTCTAATGTTAACCTTTATGGTTTCCTCAATTAAGGCTTATGACTCATCCTAGAAATGAAGAGGGACATCTATGATCCCTAGCTCTTTGAATTCTTGAGGGTCCATAGATATTTCTTCTAGGCTGGGAGGTTGGGCCACATTTAGGTTGAAGATATGGTCTAGAGATTATTCTATATGGTCATCATCTAGAGATCCTTCAAGATCCTTATTGATTGAAATAGCCTATAGATGAATTAATTATAACATGTTGATGTTTTTAAATCATATGGTTTTATGAGGGGTTTTATTGAGGATAGAACAATGTTTTTCTTCATCCTCTTCACCCCATTGAGAGCCATGTATCAAGCCATATTGATCATATTCATATTATTCTTTGAATAGAGGAGAGGGTTCATTTTTGTTAAGGATGAATCCAATCCCACATAGTATTGGCCAAGGAAAGACTTCCAAAGGTTCTTTAATACCTTTTTCGTGGTATCTTAGACCTTTACCTTGGTATCCCATGTTGTTGAGAATTTGTTTAAATAGGGGATACGTAGGCAACATGTAGTATGTAGCGTAGGTTCATTCAGAGGGTGAGAAACTACATCCTTGAATATTTTTATCGAAGTTGGTTCCACCGTGGATGAAAGTGTATGATCCTATATGAATTTTAAGTTCCCTTCTACTAGGCATTCCTATATCTCAAGGAGAGAGGAACATGCTTACTAGTTCCACGAAAGGATATGGTTTGCGATAAATATGGTTGATTTAATTCATGATTAGGGAGGATTGGGGGATTTATTCTAAGTCCATAAAAGGCTCTTTTGCTAATTCCTTTCCTTTATAAACTTTCACTTGACCATTTGGTTTAGCTGGCTATATGTAAGGACAAAGGTTAAGCTCTTGTAAGTCTATGGAGATGCACATGGTAAAAGGTTTTGGGTCTCCAGGGATGTGGATAACCCTTACTTGATATTCATATTTAAGGCAATGGTGTAAGGTAGAGGGGACAACCCTCATGGCATGTATCTAGGGTCTCCCAAGGAACATATTATAAGTTATGTCATATGATATGACGTAAAAGAAGGTGTTAAAGACATGAGGTCCTACTTTTATGGGTAAGGTAATGGAGCCCGTTACTTATCATTATTCATTATCGAATGCTCTAACAATGAGGTCTTATATTTATAGATTACTTTTAGTTAGGATGAAATTTCATAGAAATTTGATATTACACACATTTAAGGCTAATTTGTATCTACTAAGACTATTTTGATGTATTTATTACCTATTGCATTATAATATAGAGGGGAGAATACCTTTATATAGTCTTGAGAGGAGCATCTTCCTCATGGAAGGATAAAATGACATTTTTAATTTCAGTAAATCCGACCATGTCGGTGATGTCATTTGGAGATAGGTCTTGAGGGAATTCTTGTTTACTCAAGAGTTTTATTAATATCTCTCTATGGGTAGGTGATGTCTTTAATAGTTCTAAGAAATAGATTTTAGCAGGTATTTGTTCTAATTGTAGACGAATATCAAAGGTATGTAAAGTGTTTTGAGAAGGTGTAACCACTAAAGGTGATTTATTGGGGATGTTGACTTTTGCTTTTGGGATAGCCACTGGGGGTTAGTACAAAAGTTGATTTTTTCTTGTTGCATTGTTATGGCATGAGAAGATATTGATATATGGATGTCACCTAAAAAGTTAGCTACATTTTGGTCATGCATTTGTAGGGAATTTTGAAAGATCCTCATATCTTTCTTAGGGTTTGGTTTTTTATTGATTGTTACCTTTCCTTATTTGATGAGGTCTTGGATGATGTTCTTGAGGGTTATAGACTTATTGGTAGTATGTCCTTCTATTTGGTGATAATCATAGTATTCATCTTGTTTATACCAAATAGGTGCCCCCTTTGATAAGTCCTATTGTTCCTTTCTCCGGAGGAAATGAGCTAAATATGAGAATTACAGTATCCCCACTTTAGGATTGTTATAGGTGTGAGTTCAGTTGGTCTGCTTTACCTTTCGATTTTGAGTGTTTTCCTTATTTTAGGTTTTTGGTGTTTTTTGTTTTTCTGGTTTTTGTTCTGGTGGGGGTTCTTGGGGTGTTTTTCAGTGCCTTTTTTTTTTTTCACTTTGATTTTCTCGTTGTTTTTTTTCCCCTTGGTTTGTTTTGGTCCCTTTTTGGTTTGGGTTGTTCTTGTTCTTTGGGGGGTTTGTTTTCCTTTTCTTCTTTTTCTGGTCTCTTCTTTTTTCTTGGGTCTTTTTTTCCTGTGTGGTCTTTGTTGTGCTTTTTTCTTTTTTTTTCTTTTGTTTTTTTTTTTTTTTTTTTTTTTTTTTCTCCGTTTTTTTTTTTCCCTATGTTCTTTCTTCCTTTTTTTCTCCTTCCCTCTTCTTTCTTCCTTTCCTTTTTCCTCTTTTTTCCTCTTTTCTTCTCTTCCTCCTTTTTCCCTTTTCTTCCCTTCTTCCTTTTTCTCTTTCTTCCTTCCTTTCCCTTTTCTTCTTCCTTTTCCTTCTTTTCTCTTTCCTCTTCTCTTTTTCCCTTTTTTCCTTCTCTTTTTTTCCCTTTCTCTTTTTCCTTTCTTCCTCCTTCCTTTCCCTTTCCTTCTTCCTCTTCCTTTCCTTCCTTTCCTTCTTTTCTTTCTCCCTTCCTTTTTTTTCTCCTTTTTCCCCTCTTTTCTTCTTTTTCTTTTCCCTTCTTTTTCTTTCCTTCTTCCTCTTTTTTTTTCCTTCTTCTTCTTTCTTCTTCTTCCCTTCCTTCCTTTCCTTCTTTCTTCTTTTCCTTTCTCCTTCCTTTCCTCTTTCTTCTTTTCTTCTTCCCTTTTTTCCTTCCTTTCCTTTCCCTCTTCCTCTTTTTTTTCCTTCTTCTTTCTTCTCCCTTCTTTTCTCTTCTTTCTTCTTCCTTTTTTCTCTTTTCCCTTTCCTCCTTTTTTCTTCTTCTCTTCCTTTCCTTTCTCCTTTCTCCTTTTCTTTCTCCCTCCTCTTTCTCTTTTTCCCTTCCTTTCCTTCTCCTTTTTTTCCCTTCCTTTTCCTTTCTCCTTTCTTCTTTTCTTTCTCTCTTTTTCTTTTTCTCCCCTTTCCTTCCTTCCCCCCTCTTCTCTTCCCTTTCCTTTCCTTTCTTTTTTTTTCCTCCTTTTTTTTCTTTCTTTTCTTTTTTTCCTTTCTTTTTTCCTTCCTTCCCCCTCTTTCCTTTCCTTTTTTCTCCCCCTCTTCCCCCTCCCCTTCTTTTTCTTCCCCCCTTCCTCTTTCCCTTTCCCCTTTCCTTCCCCTCCCTCTTTCTTTCTCTTTCCTTCCTTCCTTTCTCCTTCTTTTTTTTCCTTCCTTTCTTCTCTTCTCTTTCTTCCTCCTTTCCTTTCCCTTTCCCCTTTTTCTTTTTCCTTCCCCTCTTCCTTTCCTCTTTCTCCTTCCCCCCTTCCCTTCCTTTCCTTTTCCTCCTCTTCTTCCCTCCTTTTTCCTTTTTTTCTTTTTCCTTTCCCTCCTTCTCTCTTCCTTCCCTTTCCCTTTTCTCTTTCCCCCCCTTTCCCCCCCTTTCTACTTCGCTTTGCCTTTTCCTTTGCTTCTAATCCAAACATGTCGCGATTTCATGATGTTTTCCTCACTTTACTTCTTTTAAGCTTATGCGTCGCGAAAATGGAACAGGTCATGAAAACGTGACATTTTTGCCTTGACTGCTCCTCTTGCTGCCTTTGACCGCGATTTCATGACAAGTCACGAAAATGGAACGAGCCACGATAATGGAACATGTCGCGATATCGCGACATTTTCCACAAGCTTGGCTTCTGACCAAAATGTGTCGCGATATCGCGACGTTTCCGAAAATGGAATATGTCGTGAAATAACGGAGTTTTCTTCATGTTACTTCCACTTTGCCAATTATCCAAAATTTGTAGGTTGACTCCAATGAATTTATCCATCTGCATTTTTACACATTGGTGAAGGATCTTCCCTGCTCAGAAATGATTCTGACATTTGAAGAAAAAATGAATTTTAAATCGAAATCAAAGCCATATGCAAGCCTACTTGGATACTTTGATATATGCAAAACTTGAAAAAGGAGGCAAGCAGAATTTGGAATTAAAACCTAAAAAACTCAAGAGGGTCCCTGCGAAAAAAATGAAAACTAAATATTTTCAAAGGATGGAATTTCGTTTCTTTTTTTTTTTAGTGGGGGTGTGTTGCTTCTCAACAAGTCCCATGGTCTAACGGGTGGAAGTTCTATTAGTTTGGACTCGAGGAGCATTTTCAACATGGTAGTTTGAATTTATCCCATGTTTGTGTATTGCCTTTGAGGTTTATCTTCCTTTTGGATGACTAATTTTTTAGAAGTATTTTGAGTAGCATTTAAATTATTGTTTTGTCTGGAATCGGTTACACTATACCCTACAACGTGTTTGTTTTTGTATTATCCTTTACTAGGGTGTTTTTCATATTCTTTCTTGTTATAGTTGAGTTGACCTCACCTTATAAGGATGCCCTCTACTCTCTTAGCCATTTTGATGGCTTCTTCGAAGGAGGTTAATTTTATCATCTCTAATGGGTATGACAATTATTCATGAAGGTTTCATAGGAAAATATGTAAGTGTTATTTAGGAGGGGTAATGCATTGGAGTCTACCTATGACGGTTATCCATTTGGCCAATAAATTCATAAATTTCTCATTCTTTCCTTTTTTAAGTTGGTAAATGTCGTCTATGGTAACCTTACCTTCTATATAGATTGAGAATTATTTAACGAAGGCTTCCATAAGTTCTCTAAACATTATAATGGAATGATGAGGTATTTGAAAGTACCATTCTAAGGCTAATCCACTAAGGCTCTTTGGAAATAATATAAGAAGAATTTTTCATCGTGGTTAATGTCATTGCACGCTATTTGGAATAGCCTTAAGTGGTTGATGGGATCTTATTTTCCATTATACATTTGAAAATTAGGGGTTTCAAAATTCGTAGGAAATGGGTGATTAAGAATTTTGGGATCCAAAGGTTCATTATAAAATTCCTCAAAAGAGTACTTGAGTTTAGATGTTCCTTAAAGGGAGGCAATTTGATGTTCAAGTTATTCAAACTTGGTGTCTCTCTTTTCTAGATCTTAAATTTTGGTGTTAATATCTTGGATATCATTTGATCGAGGTTGAGTTTGTGATTGAGCAAATGTATGCGTTACAAGAGGCATGCTTGTAATATTTGGGATGTTTTGGTTTGAGGTTGTGATTTGGGTAATTTGACTAATCCCCATGTTGTGAGTGAGAAAAGGGTTTGCGGTGTTGGTTGCTTCATTAGAAAAGAGGTTTATTGAAGTGGGTATGTTTATGGATAAGGTGGGAGGTGTTGTAGAATTAGTAGGTCGCGTTGTAGCCACATTGAGACTTGCAAAGTTATTTTGAATTTTGTTATTTTGAGTGGTTGTTTATTGTTCATTATATTAACCTAAGTTTTCATGCATTGTGGTGGATTCCACTTTCACTTGTTCTATAATTTCATATTTAATAACATATAAAATGATGTCTTTTTTTATTTTAAAATAATATTGAACATGGTCTAAGGTTTGATGAGAAATTTGTTATAGTACTAATTGTACTCTTGCCCCTTGTTGTGACCAAGGATTTACTTCTATTTCAATTTGCTCTTGAGAAGAGGATCCTTCCTGTGAAGGAATAGGGACACCCTTGTTTTAGGTGTTATAAGAATGTTGAGACATAGTTAGAAGACTTAGCTTCAAAGAGAGAGTTAATTTATTAGATATTTTTTTCCAGAGTACTTATAGTAAAGAAGAAAAGATGTTTGAGATCCTTATGTCACCCATATAAGCAACACCCATATAATCAACCCTCCTTATGACTCCCACTAATCCACCATAATATACTAGCCAAAGAAGATTGCTCCCCTAAGGTCCGTACGTTCGTTTACTCAAGGGATTTTTAACCTTCCCCCAGTAGGAATAGCAATTGGTTATGTTCTTGTTTTTTTTTATGTGGGTCTTGGTAGACCCAGAGCGGTATCATTTCAAAAACCAGACGGTTATGTTCTTGTTATCTTAATTTAATGTGATGTAAAATAAGCAAATAAATTAAGTGGTTTTTTTAAGTTCAACAAAATTTTATCTTAATTAAGGCAAAATGAAGTGTTCATGTCGAGTTCACCAATTTATGTAGGCAGTAAGAAAACCTCGTATTATTTTCCATTTTTAATCTAATTAATATCAAGTGTTCATGGGGGAGATTTATCAGAATCTCTACTTCCCCACTTGAGGACCTCTTTCCAAAGGAGATCCCAAGGATATATGAATCCTCAACACAACTAGACCCCTACTATTCATAAATTATCAAGGTTGTAAAAGGTTGATGTAATGCTTGTTTTGCGATGTTTTATGTGTTCAATTAGGACAATGACCTAAAAGTTTTGGATCCCTAGTAATCTTAGCCCTTTATCAAGCCCTAACGGTTATTTGAACCTAAATTGTCAAAAATATATAAAATGCAAAGCTTAGCTTAATTCACATAAATGTAAGTAAATAAGATCTATCCTATATGTAATTCAAGTTTTGAATGCACTAATATAAGGAGGTTTTCATTTTTAGGGTAAAAAAAGAAGGATGTAATAAAATAAGATTAGCCTAATGCAACTAAATGCAATTCATATTTCTTGCCTAAGTAATTTTTTGTTAAAATATATGCTAAAATAGGATCTAAGGTTCTTTAATTAAATTATTCTTAAATATTTTGTGAGGAAATTACTAAGTTTTGTAAGGAAATTTCTAAGTTTTGTAAAGAAATTTCTATGTTTTGTAAAGGTTTGTTTATGTTTTGTAAATATTTTGTCTATGTTTTGTAATGAAGTTTTGAAGGTTTACAAACAATATTGTGTTTTAATCTAGGTTCCTTAATTTCCCAAAGTAGATGTGCTTTAGGTTTTAGAAGAGCAAACAATTAGAAACAAAATGCACAAGAGGGAAATGATAGAACCAGGGAAGGTCCAAGTGGTCGGGTTACCTTGATCGGGGTCTATCTACCAAATTCACCATAGCATAGAGCCAAATTCACCACTTAAGCCAAATTTGCTATAAGGGTGGCGAATTTGGTAAACTTGCACAAACAAAAATAGGGTTTCTATTTTTGGGGGCCTATCTGAGGGTAGTGAGGTTGATAGGCTATCTCTGCTACTGATCAAACCCCCTTTTATGCAAAAAAGTTGAGTATGAATACCTATTTTTGGAGAAATTTTGACCTACTACCAAATTCACCACTAGGTTTTACCAAATTTACCATTGGTGAATTTTTGAGTGGTGAATATGGTTCTATGAAACAGACTACCAAATTCACCATCCCATGGTGAATTTGATCCTATGTGGAGAAATCAGAGTTCAAGACTAATTTTAGTGGGTTATAATAGGTATTTTGAGCTGAAAATTTGTCATAGGGTCCCTGTTGAAGTCTAGAGGACCTTTGAGTGGAAAAATCTATGAGAAGAGTCTCAAAAATTAGGTTTTGCCAAATTTGCCATGGGAGTGGCAAATTTGGTTTTGGGTACAATTTTTAAATTTTTAGAGTCAAATTGAGGGCAGATTTGAGCCGGGTTTAACTTAAAACTGATAGGGAAGATTCTTAATATGCTCCAGAAGGTCTTTTTATAGATAAATCAGGGGATTAAACTCTAAAATATGATAATTGAAATACTATTAGTGGTAAAAGGATGAAATCCCCAAGGAGGATTTGCAAGTTTTGAGAAATAAAACTTGTGACAGTCTGTAAAAGGGGGAGCAGAGGCTTAGAAAATGCTAAAAAAAGGTGAAGCCACTTCCTAACAATACTACAAGGATGAATTGAAAGACTATTTTTGGGATTTGACAAAATGTATCAAGGAATTGTTCAAATTTCAAACTAAATGAGCAATAACAAGTAAATGTGAGAGCATAAATATGAAATTAAACTCTACAGAAGCATAAATGCATGTAAAATTAGATGTAATACAATAATAAATTACTAATTGCCTTTAATTATAATAAAAAGATAAGTAATCTTCCTAAAATGGTGAGAAATATCACATATGAAGCTAAAGAAAATATTAGTAAAAATGCTTGAAACAAAGAAACAATATATGAAAGAAGGATGATAAATTTATGGCACTAAAATAACATGAAAGAAAACAAGATTATATCAATATGTTGTAGGAAGAAAAATGGTTTATAAACAAAGGATTAGTAAGAAAACATGTAAATACAAATATGGCAAAATACTACAAAAAATGAGGATTAGAGTCATATACTATGGCAAAATAAATGAAAAATTCAAAGGAACCTAAAAAAGAGGTGTAAGAAATAATAATATGGAAATAAAATATATGAAAAGGAGGCTGTAAAACATAGTTAGAGTTTTGCAAAAATTAAGTTAGAGGTTGCCAAAGAAAGAGTTAGAGGAATTAAGATGAAATACTAAGCATATGAAAGGAAATGCACAAAAGAAAATGAGAGATATTAAGCTAGCAAGGCTAAAACCATGGGGGCGCAAAGTGTTGTGGAAACAATGTGAAGGGAGAGAAGAAGGGAGCTAGGAGAGCTTCCTTCCTTGCATCCAATGGTGACCTCCTTACTTTCAAGCACTCCCTAGCCTTGCTTGGCTTACCTCCGATGCTTTTTAAGACTACTTTAATGCTTGATAAAGCTTATGTTATTGCTTGAGAAGAACCTAAAGAAGAAATGCAAATGCTAGAAAAATGTGGGTAGAACTTTGCTACAATAGAAAACCTTGCCAAATGCCTACCCAAGGAGGTCCTTAAATAGGATTTGGAGGGGAGATTAGAGGGAGAATTAGATAAGAATGCATTCAAACCAAAAAATATCAGACCTTTCTAGAGTATGTGGGATCAATGGTGGAGGTGGAAAGATGCTCAATCCACATCTACCTAGTTTGTGTAAAATATTCTTGGCCATTTTACCAAATTCACCACTGTTTGCCAAATTCACCACAAGTGTGGTGAATTTGGTTTAGAGTGGAAAATTTGGTAACCAATCATATTAGATTCATGATATTTAAATTTTTAAAAGAGCTGCCAAAATCACCACTTAGCCAAATTCACCATAGGTGTGGCAAATTTGGTAAAAACTGACTTTTGGACAAAAAACCCTAATTTTGTAGTTTTGCCAAATTCGCCACTTGACTTGCCAAATTCACCACTGGTGAATTTGGTCAGAGTAGAAAATTTGGTAAAGGTGTTTTTAAGTTTTTGGATCGATTGGGAATGATTATTTTAAGTTTTGTGAAGGTTAGAACAAGTTTTGTTAAGTCTTGGTGTGATTTGGACTAGTTTTAGTAAGTCACAATAAGGATGTCAAAATTGGGTGTCTATAATTAGCCTGCACTAACCACTCAAATGCCTTGAACTGCCTGTCACTTTGGTATCCGGTGTATATAATTTTGTGATGCCAAATGAGTGTGGTCTATAGCATCTTTGGGTAGTCTTTCAGAAAATATTGTTTGACTATCCATGAGGGTATATGGCTTAATGATTGTCTACTTGTATGTTTCAATGAATGTAATGAAAATAGGTTAATCTTGTCTGCATGCCTTCTAATGGAATAGTTTGGAAATTGGTAATTATTCTCTACATGCATCTAGTTAGCTTGAAAGAAATGTAGAAATTGTATTATCATAATTAGTCATGCACACCCTAGCACACACACAAGAGACATGTTGATCCCAAACCGAGTTGTTATGCAAAATATCAATATCAGTTGTATTGGAGGTGGGAGCTCATCTAGTTGTGGTGTGGCATGAGGTCTCATTTTTGGTGTTGGAACTGGAGAAGTTTCCCATTTGGAAGCTCATAAAGTATAGAGCCAATTTTGGGTGAGATGATATTAAAATTAAAGCATGTGTTGTTAGAAAATTCTCTTATAATATTGAGATACTTAATGTGAAATAAAATGATATTATAAAATTAAAGGGACAAATGCCTCGATTGTAAATTGGAACAATGTTTAAATATTTGCATGTAATATTTTATTATGAAACTATAGATGGTGAGACGAGTGCCCATATATCTCATTGCGGAAATAAATTGAATATGAAACCTTTTTATTTATACAAGGAGTTCTATACAATTTTTGGCTCACCTAGATAATATTTTCAATGCTCTCCTGGATAGAACTATTTTCTAAATTGTTATTACTAGTAATCGACCTCTAAATAAGCTTTTTGATGGGTTACCAAAATATTTGTGTTTTGTCACGAATGTCTTATGTCCATCTAAATAATATAAGATACATAAAAAATGCTTATGTTATTTATTCTATTAGAATAACATTCATGACTCAATAAAAATGCAACATAGAATCGACAAGTGCATATATAATGTTGCAAAGTATTTAAGGTTACAAATATTACATGCATAGTTCTAAGAGATTATTTCTTATTAATTTTTCAACATTTGTTGAAATAGTAAGCTATATTACCTCCTTATTAATTTGTTTCAATTGGTTGCATGCATGATACGTTCTAGGTTGAGTAAAATGTGAGTATAAATGTAGACTAATAGTCATATTTCTTAAAATTGTTGATGTGCCCTTGTATAAGTAGGTTTTGTATGACTTGATATTTAATTGAAACCATTATGTTGAGTAGAGATATCCCAATTCAATAAAATTAAATCTATCTTGTAACTGTGTAGTGTATAATGAGCAATTCCTATACCAAAGAAAAAGAGTTAACTATAATATAAAACCCTTTTATTTTCCAAAAGTGTAAGAGTCATTAACATGTTTCTGAAGCTTATGGAATAGGAATTTAACTCTTGGTTATGGGTGAACTCGAAGAATTTTAGGCCATGATTATTTAAAAAGAAATAATATAATAATAAATGAATGTTAGGCTTGACCTCAATTCTCTAATATTTAATTATTTACTATTCAAGAGGTTACCCAATCAACCACATTAGATGTTGTTGTCTTCCAAAGGAGAGTAATAACAAATAATGGAGAATAGCTTAGTATTGTTCGTGCCCTTCTTGGTGCATGGAAGCTGAATAGTTTTAACCTAGTAAACACTATGGAGATAATTTTAGAAAATATATAGCCATCCTTAAAATTATTAAACTCGTGTGTGTTGTTGTTATAAGTCCATTTGTTCTTTTTAAAACAATATCTAACTCCTATAAAATTTAAGTAGAGTAGAGATTAGTTACTCTTAAATGGAAGTTTCTTTCAATGAATTCAATGTGTATGAGTATTGAAAAGCATAATGATTTTTAAAGGAGTAGGTTGACTTTTAAACTTATAGTTATGATAAATAGGCCCTTCTACTTAAGAGCATAACATATTAGTATAAGACACTTATAGTAAAAGTTTAATATCAAATGAATTGTGGATTATGTAATTATGTTTGTTACTTCTAGCATAGCCAACAATGTGGTTTCACATGAATACTGGGATTATTAATATTAACCTAGATTGAATATGTAGAACACAAGAAATTAAGAGAGATAGAAAATTATTCTGATTTGGGGATTAGGTAAACCTGAGATTCAAATTTCCTCTAAGAATACCTTAATATATAGTTAATTAATCAATAAAGGATGAATATTTCTATAACACCCATAATTGGTGGTTGTGAGTTGGTAACCCTTGCGACTCAAGAATGACTATTTTATCGTAGAATAGGTCAAAATAAGTGATCCTATCAAAACTAGTAATGAAGGGTGGTATGGGATGTTACCTCTAGGTCATTGCTTGAGAAGTACAATGATAGGTCCTTGTACCATTTTAACTATGAGAAGACTAGCATGGACAAGATACTAGTCTAGTCCATGATGATTAGTATGGGATAATCAATCATGAGTCATAAATGGTCAAGTATACTAATTTTAGTATCAGTGTAATAACATAACCCTAGCTAACTTTGGGTGAGAGGATAATCAGCTAGGCACTAGGTATATGCATGCTAACCCCTTGCATGCTAAGTCTTGAACAAGTTGACTAGTTAGATCGAGGTTCATCATGATAATGGATGGGGAAAGTATATGTCCACTCTCTAGGTGTTATGGGTCCTATAGGATAACCCCTAACCATGGTTCTACACTCATGCCAGAATAAGAGGATGATAAATGAGAAGGTAGCTCCACAAAATGGTACCTTTCATGAGATTTGATCGATCTCATCCACTTATGGAATTGTATGTAGTGATTCTTAAATCCAAATGTGGTTGAATATTTCTTGTACTTAAATATGATCTTGCTTTGGGTGATAATTAAACTAGTTAACTTGTAAACTTAACCATGGGTTGAACAATGCTATAAAATAATCATGTTACTAACGAGTTAGAATGAATGGTACAACCAGGTGAGTAGACTTGGGTTTTTATAAGAGGATATTCCTAAGAGTAATTTTCAAGAACATGAGAGTCACTATGAGTTCCTAGTCATACCTTTTAGTCTCACTTATGTTCATGAAATATTTTAACTGCTACTTTCTTTTGTTCATATTTATAATGACAAAGTTATTTTCTTGGTTTGTTATCTTGTCCTATTGGACTTAGGTTTGGTGTTTTGTTAACACTATTATCGTATTTTGAGAGTTTGTTCTTCTCCATGCATGTATTCTTTCTTTTGTATGTAGCAAGAACTTACCTCTCATACATGATTCAATGATTAGCTTCTTTCTTTCTCTATCTTGGACTATTTTTTTCTCATAGCTAAAGTTTGGTACAAACACTATTGGTTTCTCTTTCCTTCTTCTTACTTTTGGTTTCAAATATTGAATTATCTTTGAAAGGATTATGTAATCTTTTCAATTTTTTATTTAACATGTTCTCTTGAATTTTTTGTAATGTTGTAAACAACTTCCATGGGTTATTTCAAATTTTCTTAAAAATTTATTTTCCAACACCTTTCAAAAATAACTTCAATGGATTGTTTTCATTTTTCTTCAAACTTATTTTTCAATACCTTTCAAAAAGGTTTCTTTGTAATTTTCAAAAGGAACTTCAAATAGTTTCCTTCTTTGTAATATTATGGAGCTTTTATAGCTTCTTTTTTTATGACTTTTGATGAGCTACAATGACTTCTTCTCTTGCCTTAATTTGGCCTAGTAGTTTACTTTTAGGCTTTACCCATTGACAATGGATTTCCACCCTAATATCCTTTTATCCTACCATGGAATTCTGCTTCACGGTGACAAATATATATAGGGTAATTTTTATCCTTGAAGCTACTTTACTTCAAACTTCAAACTTTCCCTTTAAACAGAGTGCTTTTTTGGTTATCTTTGTGAAGCTAGAGAGCGATTATAAGGAGAAATATTTATATCTTCAACCTACTTTCAATGAACATATTATAGTAGTGAAGGGTATTAAGTACATAAAATATCTAATTTAGGCATAACAAACTGTCAAACAAACTTGCAACTGTTTATTCTTATATCACATACATGTATATTATGAGGGGTGGCTATACCACTTAACTTTTCACATGGTCTACGATGTAATAAATCTTAACATAAACATATATAATTACTAAAATCATTTTTGAAATGAACTTAAAATTAAAAAAATTACTAACTATATATAAAATAAGTTACTTACAACTAAAATTTATACTCAATTTATACTCTTCTTAACAATATAAATAATTAAAATCAGGTGAAAAATATTGATTTAATACAAACATAATACATAGATGAGATTAAATCATAGGTTAGAAGACTATGAAATTATTGTTATAAATTTCTAATAGTTCTTAAAGGAGAAATAAAGAAACTACTCCTTATCTATATATTCCTATATTGAAAATAGACTTTTCAACATGGCCACATACCTATTGTTAACCTTTGACATTTGTGAGAATGACAACTACGTTGCATGACTAACCCATAGCCTAATCCTCATCCTAAAACAAAGGCAACCTGTGATCATTGATCTATTTCTTCAGATGAAGCAAGCTATCTCATACACGCTCAAAAAGACACTCGTATATGAGCTCCCTCCTTTGCAGGTGTGGGAAGGTAAATTCGTCTCTCTCCGTGTAAAACAACTGCATTGCCCTTGCCGTGTTAAATATCAGTTTCCTGCACTTATCTGGCACGTCTTTATTGTTAACTAGATGCCAATTCAATTCCAGCAGGGCATTTTGCATGAGACTATGAACGTGGTCCAGAGCTGCTTTCTCTGAAATTTCAGGATGTCCCTTCATATAACTTTGAACAGCAGACGCCTTACCTAGTGCTTCTTTCTCCTACATTATTATTAGGAATCATTCTCGGTTTCACTTTAAAAATACGAAATTCCAAGGGAACAAACTTTGGCTTTTTACCTGGTAAGTTTTGATGTCATTGACTAAACGCCCCGTCCATGCCATGAGACGAAGAAATTTGCCATGGCGAATTTTTGAAAGGACGTCATCTGAGAGGATTTCTCCTGTAAAGAGTGCCGATGTCAAAACAACTGTGCCAAGCCCCATCCACACATTGGCATTCTCCATGTATTCATCCAAGGAAGGCACATATTTATCTTGCAACCAGATTGCTTCTTTGGCGTAAGATGTCATTTGGATCTCCCACTGCAACAATAAGAATATACATTATAATTACTGAAACCGTTTAGAATATATTACGAAGATAAATTCTGATCTGATCCAGAAGACAGACAAAAATAAGAGATAATATGCTACATACTAAATTTATGAGGAATGGCAATAAGTCACGCCCTTGTCCCCTCTTTGCCTCTTGTGCAGTACCGTTTACCGTGTCGTATAAGCCGAGGAAGCAAATTTTCATTTGTTCCGGCATCCGGTCCACCACAGAGAGATCCCACCTAAGACAAAAGCCCAACAAGTACAGTATACGATACCTTAGCAAAGAGGAAAAAGAAAAAGAAAAAAGAAGAGTATAATAGTTTCTCTCAAAGTAAAATCAAATCTAGTTAATTAGTTTTGAGCTGACCTTTTAATTGCTTCCGAGAATAATGTGATGTATTCTACAGATCCGTGAGCTTTGAAAAGGTCGCTTAGAACGACGGCAAAGATTGAAGTTTTTGTGAAAACGGCTCTGCACATAGCCAAGTCCGGTTCAAACATGCTGGCAGACGCTGCGAAATATATTTCCACAACGCGCTCGGGTGTGATATTGAGGTTTGTGAAGCCCAAACTTTTCCACCAGCTGCAAGGACATATATTTAATTTCATTCATTAAGATTTTATTATCGCATAATAAAAGTAACTCTGAAGATAACTCAATATTGAAGGGAAAGATTAAAAAAGGCATGGTATATACTATAAGACTAGCAGTATTGGGCAGTCTGTACCTGTAAAGCTCTTGAATCTCTTTTTGGTGTATAGATTGGACGCTGTTGAAGTCCAGTTTGGCCAGTTCTAAATATTTTGCATTGTTTACATATGGCATTCTAACAAACAAACAAACGTTTTCCTTTTAGTTTCCTTTTGCATTAGATTATGGTCAAGATAAAGAGTTAACAAAATTTCTTACAAGTACATAGACTTCCCAAGCCAAACATCATTTGCTCCGTATTGCTTGATGTAGGTTCTCGTCTCCATCCTTGGAAGACTTCTATGCCATGGAAACTTGAGGACCATTTCCACCTGCAATCCAAGAAAATAAAATAAAAAACATTGAACCATGTCTTATTGATCCATATCCCTTTCGGCAGTGTTTCTCTGAAATTCTCTAAAATATCTTCGCACCTCTCCCTGAATATCTTTTTTAATAGCTCACTTATCGAAGGCTCCAGCATTGTCGAGAGCGTTATTCAAATATTTATGGGTGCAGAGTTTTGCTTCTTCCATAACAACTTCTCCGGGGAATGCAACGTGCGAGCAGCGATGAACGTTTAACATATCAGTAACTCCTCTATGGGTCTGACCCATAAAGCAAAAAAATTCTCCATTCTCGTCTCTGAAAGTTTTCAGAGCATCTGCGCAAAAACACAAATAGCAAATCCAGCAAATTATGCACCATATTGGTTTGTCATATAACACCGACCTTAATGTTCTTTATTAGAGACAATGATACCATAATAAGCATAACAAGTGTAAAACTGTATGTCTATACATTTTCTCTGTTATAAATAATTTATTGTCGTGTATCATATTCAAATATTCTTACTCTTTACAACCTATCTATCACAGAGTATTACTATGGAGTTGGACGATTCTGTAATATCGGTGAATATCTACAGCCTTTAGAAATCGACAACAACAATATTTAGAAGATGTCCACACATGCTTTTTAGAACTTACATCGACCAAAATTCAGAACATAGCCCGACCGATCAAAAATTCATGAATATATACATATATAGTTGAACAAACATTACATACAATAATAAAAATTTCTGGTTCTTCCTCATCGTCCTAATTGATGTGTATTCAGTTTCTTTTTATATTTTACATGGTACCAGAGTTGTTGGTACTGGACGTGAGTGTGTTGTCGTGTGCGTACCTAAACCTTCGGCTGTAGATAATTAGTGTCCCCACGATGACTCTGGAGAGCTCTTGTTCATTGTTGCTGTCTGCATCGAGCTTTTATGTTCTGAGTCTGGTTCTATTCGTGGGCAAGTTGTGCAAATGATATAAGATTCACTATAGGGTATGTTTTCTCACTTTGTTCCAGGTATAGAAATAAACAAAATACAATTATCTTATCCATAAAAAAAATTGAATACATAACAATAAAAGAGACAACCAAAAAAATCACATAGTTCAAACATTCTCCAAAATTAGAACAATACCAAACATAACCTATCATATTACACTATGATAATTAAAGTATCATTAAACTTACTCAGAATTCAATGTTTCATGCAAGGACTTATATTGGAGTCTACCATCCTATATACTATATCGGAGCAAGTGATTCATCTATAGTATTATAAAATTGATGATCTCTTCAGCAAAGCGTCGAGTGAGGTTTAATTTGTTTATTTGCAAAATCTTTTATAATTGAAGGGTACAATTTTTATTATAACCCTTTAAACTTTAATATAATTTTTATAAGTTTTATAATTATTATTTTTTTTTTTTAAAACTTAAGTTATGGAAAGTGTTAGAAAATAAATTAATTTTGAACAACCTTGCTTTACTGTTAACTGGTACAGATATGACTTTATTTTTCTATTACCTGGGGATACATCGTATCCGTGTAATCTTAGGATTCGGAGACCCATGGCCGTATCATCGATATCAGGCACAGCACTTTCTCTGGCCCATCCGATGCCCCTCTCATTCCAATAGCTGTTAATGTAAATGCAATGGATTACAGCCCAGAATTAACAATTGAAAATGGCGCAAAAACACTATCACCATCACGGCAAAAGGTAAGTGGAATACATATGTAACAACAATTCAAATTAGAAATCCGAGCCTCACCGGTACACATAATCAAGTGTTTCTTTGATCTCTTTCTGAAAATGACGGTCGATCCCCAGCCGTTCAACAGTGTCAACGGCCCATAGACGTTCGAACAGATCAATCGGATAGTGGCAAGGAACTGCAAATTGCAATAATAGTCATCTTACACTCGGTTTTCAAGATTAATAAAATTAAAGCATTACTTTATCTGCCATCGTCACATAATCACAAACTATATATATATATATATTTTCCTCGTGAGTGTATATGATTTCTACCGTGATCTCCAAATTTTTTGAGAACGAAGCTCAAAAATTCCAAACACTTATTGTCTCTTGTATGCATGAACACGGCAGCTGTAGATGCAGGTGAGCTGAGGAAGGATCCATCCTTGGACTGAAGTTTCATTATCTTCTTCCAATCAATTATTTCCTGTAAGCCCTCCAACGAGTAGAGTATAGTTGTTGGGATGACATAAACGACGTCCAAAGGAATCCTGATAAACCCACACACCAATTAGCAAATGATAATCATAAAATATACATGATCTAGTTATATCGCATAAATTTAAACTTTGTGAAGAAATTTTAGGAGCTCGACTCCCTCACTTTTTGAGTTTAGTCTCCCTCATCTCATTGATCTGTTTTACAAAGGCCACTTCATAAGGAAGATCCAATCCCAACTTCTTAGCTTCGTTGAGCATTGAAATAAACACGATCTCAAACCCACTTGGTCGGTGATTGTCCGCTTCCGCCTCCATTCGTTCGGCATGTTTCTTTATAAACTCAATTCCTGCATGCCTTTTTCTTATTAATACAATACAATAAGCGGAGAATGAAGGACGAAAGCAAAAGCTGAAAACACAAAGATGCAATGCAATCCAATCCAATTTGTATTTCTCGACCTTTCTGCACTTGCGTGTGCCCAGTACGCCAGAGGGTGAGCGTGATAACACATGCCAGAGTTGACAGAATTCGGTCATAAGCCAAGAAACACGATTGTTCTCCCCATGATCCGTCGCTCAGCTGGTTTTCGAGAATCCAATGAAGCGTCTGAGGGAATTGAGGACGGCGAGAACCATCGAGTGCGGGTATCCTTGCCACCCAAGCAGTGTCGTAGGCAGAAGGGCTGGTTTCGCCATCCCCCATTGAATTAAACATACACTTGATCTCCCCTATCAACGTATCTATCCGCTTCTCCTTCTCCTCGTCCGTCTTCTGGTCTCCTGCTTTCCATGTACACTGCACAGCCCAGAATCCAGAATGCAACCACGGCTATATTTTAATTTACTTAAACCAAACCCATAGAGCATGTCTGAAAGTTCAACCAATGACAATTCCGATACCACATGCACAACATGACTGAATAAGGATTATATAGTACCTGAGAAGACAGTATTAGAGACTCGACCACGTCTTCATTCCAAAATTCCGGGCCAAATTCTCGTTGTCTCGGTGTAGAAGCTGAAAAGTCTCCCATTAACTTAAAAGAATGCTACCCGTATTACCAAAACATTCACTAAAGCACAAAGACCCGCTCAATTCTACAATATCTTGGCCATAAACATAAACATACATACCACTCATTTTCGGACCAGAGGCTTCTCCAACGCAAGCCACAATCTTGAGGTTGAGCTTGTCTGAACAGGGGCCCTTGTGCCTGTGCATGCTCTTACTGGATGGACTTCTTCCGAGCTTGTCAAAGCTTGGTGGACTACGACTGTATTGTGTTTTTGCATAAGCATGAAGCCCACACCTGCCGATGCCTAGCGCTGCCATTTCTACAGAATTTGAAAGTCTTGGATTATAGATATGCCCACGTAAAGACATATACGTACCTATTCACTATAAATGGAACACAGACGTGTGAAAACACAGATTAAACCAGTATATGTAGGCGGACGAATATTTTGAGCGGCCTTATCATAATAATTTTTCTCCTGTTAAGTAATATACACCTCATTATCATTCCAATTTTTCATGTAACAAGTCTTCTAGCCGCCTTCTACACTTTATTATCATAATAATTTTTGAGCGATCAAGGCTTCCATACTTTTCCAATCACAATGTATACACCTTTAAAATACTCTCAATATATTTTTTTTACATAAATTTTTTATTATTTCTAGTTCAAATGAAGATCAAGCATTTCACTTCTATTTATTGGTTTGTCTTTTTCAAGTTAAATACTTTCAAAATTATTACAAAATCTTACAATTTTTCTAATAACAATACTTTCGAATATTGCACACCTACCTATAATAAATTTTAAAGTTTTCTAATAATAATACTTTCAATTATTATATACACCTAACTTTAAGACTCATTCACGAAATTGGGGCATCCCAGCCCACCCTTCTTCTTTAATAGTGTCATCAATTGAATATTTCTATGCCTTATAAGTAGGCTGACTAAGACCTTTACCAAATGAAAAGAAAAACAAAAAAACTCTCAGAATAAAAATGGTAATCTTGTCCCATCATGCATTGCTTCTAAATTGTTAGATTTCTTCAAATTTAAAAAAAATTAAAACTAAAAAACTGAAATCCTAAATCTTTGAACTCTTCAAAGCTTAAAAATTAAATCGTCAAACCTACTACCAACCTATCTTTAACGTTGTTATCATAATAGTTTTTGAGTAATCAAATTTTCAAAAAAAAATTATATTGAATTTGAATTTAAATGTATAAAAAGAGGAATGAAGTGATATAGAGGGGATGCTGGGCCCCACTTTCTTTTTAATTATAATATTATATTTTAATTCTTTCAACGGCGGAGACCTCATATTAACGATCATCCTTATGCTTTCTTGTTATTATAAAATAAATGAGAGTTGTGACGGTTTTCTACGTTTTATTCAGGCACTCATCAAGGTGGTGGATGAAGTACTTCTAACATTGTATACGGCCATCTAGATGAAATTTAAACTTTATTGAGCCACCGATCAAGGTGGTGGATGAAGTACATTCAACCTTGTGAGTATAACATCATCCTTTAATACTTTCAGCGTGGTAAATATCTCTTTATAACGACTCATTTTTACGAGAGTTGTGACAGTTTTCTAAGTTTTATCGAGACACCGATCAAGGTGGTGAATGAAGTACTTCTAACATTGTAGATTATAACGTCATCCTTTAATGCTTTAAACGTGGTAGAGACCTCTTTATAACGACCTCATTTTTACAGTCATCCTTTAGTGCTTTCAACGTGGTAGAGACCTCTTTATAACGACCTC
Organism: Wollemia nobilis; assembly: GCA_028583015.1. Classification (NCBI taxonomy): domain Eukaryota; kingdom Viridiplantae; phylum Streptophyta; class Pinopsida; order Araucariales; family Araucariaceae; genus Wollemia; species Wollemia nobilis. The sequence goes on along the minus strand of JAQPPZ010016819.1, from coordinate 223,016 downwards.
ATTTTAACAATCATCCTTACGTTGTCTTGTTATTAGAAAAGAAATAGAGTTGTGACGGTGATGAATGAAGTACTTCTAACATTGTAGATTACAACGGTCATTTAAAGGATGGATCCATTATTTAGGATAGATTTAACAACGTTTAGATATTATTTATTTATGGTTTTATAAGATTTGAATTTTGGTTTTTTAAATGTTAAAAAATTTAATCTATTGATCAAATGTCATTTTTTTTTAAATAATTAAACTTTATTTATGTAGTTGGATGTATGAAGCACACATAACAAATAAATTCATTGTATGTGTGTCTTGTCATAATCTTATTTAGAAGTCAAACCAAAAAATATATATAAATAAAACATAAAATATATAATAAATAAAATTTATTATTGAAATTTTATTAACTTTTTTTTTTTATTTAATAGATTATATATATATTTATATATATATATATATATATATATATATTTTTTTTTTTTTTTAAATTTTAAAATGGTTTACTACATCTATCATTGGATAATGTTATTGATATAGTGTTAATGATAAGAGTGTATTTTTTTAGAATGACTTTTATGCATCTAATTGGTTGGTCTATGGGTAGTGAATGTAATCCCACCACGAACATAATAATAATAAATTATAATTACTTAATCTTTAAAGGTTATTATTAAATTTTTGTGAAGATTATAATATAATAATGTAACAATAGAAGTCTAATCATTTGGTTGCACCATTAAATAAACAATATTAAACAAGGGGGTCTATTTTTTTATTTTCAATCTATAGTTTGTTTAAAAGAATACCTTTGGGATTCATAGCAAAATTTGATTCACTCATTAAATCAATATCATGAACTTAAATTAGTATGGCATATTGCACCACTTTTGGATTCAATACTACTATAGACAATCATCTAAGTGGATGAGATTGACCAAATCCTATGAAGGTGTCATTAGTGGAGTTGACTTATCTTATTTATCGTTCTTGTGTTCTAGCATGAGGGTCGATCCATGATAGGGGTTATCCTATAGGACCCATAACATCTAGAGGGTGGATGTTTACTTCTCCATCCCTTGTTATTTTGAACCTTCAACCTTGTCGTCGATCATGTTCTAATATTAAATGAAAAAGAAATAGCATATATATACCCAACATCTAACTAATTATCCTCTTCCTAGATTCTATTAGAGTCATGCCAATAACCTAGCCTTGATATTGATCACACATGCTCTTTTTTACTCACGATCGTTTGTCCCATACCAAACATCGAGGCTAGCTCATCTAAGTTAAACAAGCATGGGACTTATCATAGTACTATCGAGCAATAATCTAGATATGGCATCCCATACCACCTTCTCATTATAAGGTCTGATCAAGTCATGTGTTTTGACCAATTTTGTCAGATCAACGACTTGCTCTCAAAATCGGTTGTGTGCATACCCACACCTCAACATAATAGGTGATTTTAAGCATCCTCCACTCTCAATACCTAATTTTCATGAAAAGTAGGATGTTTTGACCTCTTTCTAAGGTTGTGGGGTTTCACCAGTTTAGAAGTTTTCTTTTTAGGAGTTTATCCTTTCAAGGAGATCTAATTAGAAACAAGCTAAAATTTTGGTTCATAACATAAGTTTTACATCTAATATAAATGCAGTGGAGGTCAATAAACATCAACCAAAGTCCGTTTTTTACAAAATTATTCAATAACCAAAATATTACAATATCTGATTTCCTAAGACTTTGGGCTTAACATTGTAAGTTACACAAATTATCTTACTAAGTTGTAATCATTCATATCATGATGCACTTGTTTGTATTATAAATCAAATAATATTTTTATTAATTCCTTTGCTCATCTAGGTAAATGAAACTTACATCCAAACAATGCTTTCAACAATAAACATATTCTTTTATGAGAAACTAAATGTTCATTGGAAGGTTAACTCTTGTTTCACCATAATTTCAAAAAACCAACACGTTCCCAGGAGAAGACAATGGTTTCTTGATTGGAATTTGATCACAATAGGTATAATTTGTTCCACTATTTTCTTTTGTTGATCTCAGTTTCTTAATATAAACCCTTGCCTTAGAGTAATAAATGAAATTGAAGGTGCTTTACTATCATCCAATTTCAACCCACCATCCAAATAGGAATTAGATGAATTCATGCTATTCTTTTTAATATGACAATGATAGTTCTAATTTCATCGATCAGCTAGACCCAAGTTTGCTGGTTTGAAATATTATATTTATACTTATGGAATAGGTGGTACAAAATGGGCCTTTTATATATTTTGTTGTTCTAGTTACACCAGCTCATCAATAACAAGATATTGGTTACTTGGTGAGGTGTTGAATGACTTAGCACCAAAATGTAAACAACCCCTTTGATAGGACGGATCCCTTCTTAAAAACATATTGTCTTCTACCATATACAAATGATATCTTGAACTATAAAAAGATAGAAATAGTTCTTATACACATTTAATTAGCTTTTATAGTGAATAAATAATTAAACCACATCAATAAATATGTATAGTCTATATAGGGCTTGAGCTTGTCCAAAAAATCATTCTTATAAAACTTTTGTAAAATCATTTTACAATACTTTTGGATAACTCAAATAAGGCTTAGATATCAAAGAATTCCTACCGGACTCACTTATTGCCTTTATAGGGTAACTTTAAGCAAGCTATCTTAGCCTAATTCTTCCTAGTATTATTATATTCCTGCAAGACTTGGTAAAAAACTTCCACATAAAAACCCCTATATTATTTTTCCTTTAAACATTTACAACACATTAAACTTAAGCTTTCATCACAACTTTTAGCTAATTTTGCACAATGACATCTACCATGAAACATATGGAAGGAGATACTTTATCAAATATTAATATTAGCTTCAAAAAATGGTTGTTATAGGTTATCTTTTGGCTACCACCAAGCTTGATTGCTTCTAATGATTTCTATGCATTTCTATGTGCAAGCAACTATTTTTACAAATAAATTCATTCCAATGATTCACATTGCATTCCATTATCATATGCATACCTTTAAACATAGGTTGTCCACATTTTACAAACAAAATTTGCCTCAACCATCGCATAACATATATTCATATTTAAACAAAAAATTTAAACGATCATAGCTAGCTATGTCATCATATATGTATACATAAAATTTATCTATTATTTTCTTTTGCATATAGTCAATAGAGCAAATATTTCCATATAAGAGCACATAGAATGAATCTTTCCTTTTCTTTTTCATACAACAACCAAGAAAATTTTTTGGTACAAATAAATTCATTTTATTTAAAGAAAAATAATAGCAAACATACATAAAATAAATTCCACTTGGAACTTTCGCTTTGCTATATGCTGCTTTCTTACACCTAAAAATCTCACTTCCACAAACAACACCCTTCTTATTTCTCCATTGAAGGTGATCTCTCTCCCAACAACCACTCTTCCTACACATAAGGACGTCCCCCTTTCCTTTCTTTTTGGTCATAATATATGGAGGGAATTAAAAATCATCATGACACCACTCACTAGCTCTTGCACGGTTCGGCCGATACCACTCCATACAATACTCATCATAATTCCCCATCAAATATTTCCAATCAAGTTTATATATTTCCACATAGTTAAATATAGGAGGAAGCTACTTGTGATTTACACGTATATTTCCAATCAAATATTGCTTATATCATACACACAAAGACACATTCCAATAATATGTATATACACATGTGTTTAATAATTTCACCTTTATATATCATACTTAACTAATTATATATATATATATAATCCAAAAAATAAAAAGTGGCTCCCATCATCATTGCCACACAAGACATAAGCACATATTACTCTATATCACCAAATAACAAACAAGCTTCTGAAACAAACACATACACTATTCAATCAATCAATAGATCTACATGATATGCAAGTGTGCGAGCATCCATGTACTCGTAAGCCAAATCATCACTTCTCTCTTACCTTTTCCATCAATTTCCTTTCATTCTTTGACAACTTCGAACTTGGTCCTACATCCATAGTAGCTATCGATGGTACCACATTTCACAAGAAAAAGGAAGATTTATCAATTTTATTTTTCAACCAATCATCGTATGAGGTGGGTTGTTACATCCTCACCCACTTTGAATAAACACAGTCCCTGTGTTTTATTATATGATTAAATATCAACTACTTTAGGACAAATTTTTCCATAGTTACCAAAAATAGTCAAAAAATTCATTGTTTTTATTTTACTCAAAATAATCCAATTATCATAGATTCACAATTACTTAGATTTAGACATAGAACCAAATCATAAATTATGCCATATTTCATTCAATCACATATCCATGAGTATATCAAAACATACATTACACAAAAATACAAAACATATACTAGCTACTCTACTCAGTAACTCAAACATACAGAAGCTACTCTACTTAGTATCTAATTTTTATATTCATTTGCATATATACATATATCATCAATTCATATAAAAGTTTATGAAAAAGTCTATATCTACTCAAACAAGTAAGGAAACTATTGTTGCATATCTGCCACATCTTCCCACTTGGTGTTTTTGTCTGAGTAGTGGTCCCATTGGACCTGACATTACTCTATGCTTCTCTTTCTTAGATTCTTGGTTCTAAAACCAAGTATGTGAATAGGTAGAACTTCAATATTTAGTGGATCGATCATATGCAATTTGGAGATATCCAACACATGAGTAGGATTAGAAATATATTTTCTAAAGAGGGACACATGGAAGACATTGTGAGTAGGATTAGAAATATAAGCAACAAGGTTTATTCTAGCTACAATTTCAAATGGACCCACATATCTGGAGTCAAGTTTAGAATATTTTATGGAAATTTTAGTTGGTTTTACCCTTAAGAATATCATATTACACAAAATATTTCCTTGATGTTCTTTTGAGGTCCACATAGCTCTTCTGGCAATCTATGGCCTCTTTTAGCTTTTGTTGAATTCTTTTCAATTGCTCTTCCATTTCCTTTACCATTTATGGTTTGATCACTACCCAATCCTCCATATTATGCCAAGATAAGGGAGTCCAACATCACCTCCCATAAAGGGCTTCAAAAGGTTCCATACCTAGTGATGCATGGTAACTATTATTGTATGTAAATTCTACTAGGTATAAATAGTCTTCCCACTTTGTATGCTTATCCATGTAGTCTTACCACTTCCCTGGAAAACTTACTCGCTACTATAGGTGCATCATCTTACACTTTACCTGGTATAAAATATTTAACCTTGGTTAATTTATCCATAACCACCAAGATTGTGTCATGCTTGAATCTTGTTTTAGGAAAACCCGTTATAAAGTCCATTGATACCACTTGCCACTTTTGTGTAGGTATCTCATGCGGCTACAATTTTCTAGTTGGATGTAGATGTTATGATTTCACTTTTTGAAATTCTAAACATTTGGCCACATAATTGGTGATATCCTTTTTCATTAGTGGCCAGTAATATGCTTGTCTTAAATTCTCGCACATTTTTACCCCTCTCTAGATGCGTAGAATAAGGAGTATTATGTGCCTCCTTAAGGATTGTTTCTCTTAACCCACCTAAGATTGGGACTACCAACCTATTTTTCAAAAAATAATAGATTATCCTTAAAAAAAATCTATGTCCTTTCCAGGTTCTCGCTCAACCTAATCATTACAGGATTGGCAAAATTTATCCTTTCCTTGAAATTTCTTAATTTGGTCTAACATATCGTATTGGTGTTTGGTCATTGTAAACATACGTCCTCTCCTACTCATAGTGTCTACAATATTATTCTCCTTACCCTTAATATACTCAATACCAAAATCATATTCAGCTAAGAATTCCATCCAATATCTTTGCTTGAAATTCAATTAGAGTTGTGTAAATATGTACTTTAGACTTTGGTGGTCTATCTTAAACTCAAATGGTTTTCTTAGCAAGTAATGTCTCCAAATTTTTAGAGCATGAACAACTACTACCAACTCCAAATCATGAGTGGCATAATTTACCTTGTGCCTCTTAAGCTTCCTAGACTCATAGGCAATAAGAGCATCATCTTGAGTCAATACCCCACCTAACCCTTCAATTGATGCATCTGTACATACTATAAATTGCTTATTAAGGTCAGGCAATTGTAGGATTGGTGTGGTTGTCAACCTTTCTTTCAAAATCCAAAAAGCCTCTTCGCACTGCTCTATCCACTTAAAGGCTTTTCCTTTCCTTTGAAGGTTTGTAATGGGTTGGGAAATTCTTGAAAATCCTCTAATGAATAACCTATAATATCCTACAATCCCCATAAAACTTCATACCTTAGACACATTAGTAGGGGCTAGTCAATCAATAATTGCTTCTATTTTCTTGGGATCTACTACAATCCCTTCAACAGAAACAATATATCCCAAATATAGTACCCGTGGAGTGTAAAACTCACACTTGTATAATTTTCCATATAATCAATTCCTTCTCAGAATATCAAGCACAATTCTCATATGTTGATCATGTTATTCCTTGTTCTTGGAATAGATTAGTATGTCATCCAAAAATACGAGCACAAACCGGTCCAATTGCTCTCTAAAAATATTATTCATGAGATTCATGAATGTGGCTAGGGCATTGGTTAGCCCAAAAGGTAAAACAATAAATTCAAAATATCCATATCTAGTTCTAAATGTTGTTTTAGAAGTGTCCTCCTCACGTATCCTTAACTAATGATAACAAGATATTAAGTCAATATTTGAAAATATGTTTTCTCCTTTCAATTGATCAAATAAATCATCAATTCTTGGTAATGAATATCAATTTTTGATAGTAATATTGTTCAGCATCCGGTAATCTATACACATCCTCAAGGTACCATATTTCTTTTTAACAAACAAAATAGGATCTCCCCAAGGTGACACATTTCTCTTGATTAGACATTTTTCTAGTAAATCTTGAAGTTGTATTTTAAACTCTTGTAGCTCTATGGGAGTCATTCTATATAGTTCCATTGCAATAGATACCACTATAGGAAGTAATTCAATAGAAAAATAAAATTCTCTCTAGGGAGGTAATCCTAGAATGTCCTCCAAAAACACATCCTTGAATTCTCCCAACACAAGATGTTTTTGAAAGAGGTCGATTTCCTTTTTAGATTCCTCTTTCTTATTCATATTAACTATGAAGATCATTCCCCTCTTCTTAATAACTTTCTTTATCTGCATTACAGACAATAAATGTGGTTTAACTTCACCTCGACCACAAAAAATCCTAACTCTTTAATTGGATTTATCTATGAACTCCACCCAACTCTCTTTAAAATTTAGAAGAGCCTTATCCACCTTTAACTAGTCAACTCCTAAAATAATATCAAATGTATGCAAAGGTGCCACATATAGATGCCAATTAGTTTTTCCCTATGGCAAAGTGATGTGAGGATCAAACATACATTGGTTTACTTAGTAGGTTTTCCCTGACCCGTACTCTACCTTCCAACCATTTTACAAAACCCTAGGTCTAACAGGTAAGTCCCTCACTATTCTAGTAGAAATAAAGCTATCAATTGAGCCATTATCTATCAAAATTTGCACATTTTTATCAAAAAATTTTTCATTTATTAAGAAAGGAGTAATTTGACCATCAAGTTTAGAACTACCTATGGCTGCAAAGATCATGTGGGTGGCCTCCTCTAGTACTTTATAATATTTATTAGCTCTATGGGACATTTGTTGGCATAATGAGCTCCTTGACATATATAGCATCCATTTGGTGGAGCTCTATTTCCCCTATTACTATTCTCATTTCTATCCTAAGGTATAGTTTCCCTAGTCTTTTCTTGACCTGTTGGTTTATGATATTGTCTTTTGGGAAACTCCCTACCATCCCTCTTGGGCTTACCACCCTAGTAGTTAGATTTATTTCTTCCACCTTGCCTATTCTGGTCTCCCTCTTTGGGTTTCTTATTTTGATATTTTCCCATATATTAAACCCAACACTTTTTCGCTTCTTAAGTTCATATTTCTCCTTTTTAGATAACTTTTGATAGTTAAAATATATATTTCTAGTTTCCTGATTGTCTTCCTCTTTTCTTGCCAAATCAAACGTTGTAGGTAGATTAAGAGGGTTGTGCATGTTTACCACCATCATGATTCTAGGATGTAATCCTAGAATGAATTTTTGAGTCTTCATTTCTTCATTGTTTTCATATTGAGATGCATATTTTAATAGTTGAATAAAATTTTGGTGGTAATCACACACTAACATGTTTTCCTGATGTAAATTAGAGAACTCCCCAAATTTCTCCACATAATATTGTTTGGTCAGAAATCTATCCCTAAATTCTTTGACAATCTCCTCCCATCTGAGATCTGCAACTTCTATATTATACCCTTTCTTGTAATATTTCCACCAATCTAGGGAAATTTCAGTCATATTCATAATTGCCAAAGAAGTATTAGATTTAGAGGATAAAACTACTAGAGAAAAATATGGCTCTAGTTCACTTAGCTAATTTTCTACTAAATTCCCATCATCTTTCCCGTTAAACTTGGAGATTACAATTTTTTTCAGGTTTCTATCCAATTCTTTACTTACCCTAGCCCTTCCAAAATTGGATCCCTTAGGTTCTCTAGGTACCTCCTCTACCCTACCTAATCTAGTTTCTCTTCCCATTTCTAAGTCTTCTATGACCCGTTATTGTTGGACAATGAATTATTGTTGCTGGGTCATATGGGTTTTCTATTGGGCCATTTCTTCCCTTTGATGTTCTATGTGTGTTTGCAGCAATTGAACAACTTTTGCAAGATTCCCTCCTCTCTAGCAGGTTCATTTAGAGTTGGCTTATTTAATTGTTTCATCCTTATTTCATGTTAAGGACCTTCTCATTTTAAACTAGACCTTGGTCCCCTAGTAGGTCCTTCAGTGGTTTCTTCCTCTCTACCCCCACATGATTTCCTAAAGATCCACCTTGCAACATTCATCCCATTTGACCTATAGGTGAAAGAGGTAAACTATTATTAGTTTTTACATTACATCAACCAAGTTTCATAATCAAAGTCTACAACTTAGAATCACTTTTACTCTAATACCATATGTAACAACCCAAGTCTACTCACTTGGTTGCACCATTAAATAAATAATATTAAGCAAGGGGATCAATTTTTTCATTTTCAATCTACAATTTGTTTAAAACAATACCTTTGGGGTTCATAGTAAAATTCAATTCACCCATTAAATCAATATAATGAACTTAAATTAGTACATCATATTGCACCACTTTTGGGTTCAATACTGTTGTAGATAGTCATCCAAGTGGATGAGATTGCCCAAATCCTATGAAGGTGCCATTAGTGGAGTCAAATTATCTCATTTATCATCCTTATGTTCTGGCATGAGGGTCGATCCATTATAGGGGTTATCCTTTAGGGCCTATAACAACTAGAAGGTGGATGCTTGCTTCCCCATCTGTTACCTTTATGAACCTTCAAAATTTTGATTGATCATGTTCTAATACTAAATGAAAGGAAACTAGCATATATATGCCTAGTATTTAATTGATTTTCCTCTTCTCAAAGTCAGTTAGAGCTATGCCAATACCATGGCCTTAGTCTTTATCACACATGCTCATTACAACTCATGATCGTTTATCCCATACCAAACGTCGAGGCTAGCTCAGCTAATTTAAAGGAGCATAGGACTTATTAAATTACTATCGAGTAGCAATCTAGAGATGGCATCCCATACCACCTTCTTGTTATAAGGTCTGATCGAGTCACGTGTTTCAACCAATTCCATCAAATTAGTGATTGCTCTTGAAATCAGTTGTGTGCATATCTACACCTCAATGTAATGGGTGATTTTAAGCATCCTTAATTCTCAATGCCTAATTTTTATGAAAAGTAGGATGTTTTTCCCTCTTTCTAAGGTTTTGGGGTTTCACCAGTTTAGAAGTATTCCTTCAAGGAGCTTACCCTTTCAAGGAGATCTAATTAGAAACAAGTTGAAAGTTTGGTTCATAACATACTTTTTACATATAATATAAATGCGGTGGAGGTCAATACACATCAACCAAAGTCCCTTTTTCATGAAATTCTTCAATAACTAAAATATTATAATATTTGATTTCCTAAGACTTTGGGCTTAACATCGTAAGCTACACAAATTATCTTACTAAGCTATAATCATTCATATCATGATGCACTTGTTTGTATTATAAATTAAATAATATTTTTATTAATTTCTTTTCTCAACTAGGTAAATGAAACTTTTATCTAAACAATACTTTCAATAATAAACATATTATTTTATGAGAAACTAAACGTTCATTGGAAGGTTAACTCTTGGTTCACCATCATTTCATAGAACCAACATGTTCCCAGGATAAGACAATGGTTTCTTGATTGGAATTTGATCACAACAGGTATAATTTATTCCATTCATTTCTTTTGTTGATCTTGATTTATTAATATAAATACTTGCCTTAGAGTAATAAATGGCACCGAAGGTGCTTTACTATCATGCAATTTTAACCCACCATCCAACCAAGAATTAAATAAATGCATGATAATATTTTAATATGACAATGATAGTTCTAATTTCATCGATCAACTAGATCCAAGTTTGCTAGCTTAAAACATCATATGTATACTTACGAAATAGGTGGTACATAGTGGGTCTTTTATATCTTTTGTTGTTCTAATTGCACCAGTTCATCAATAAAAAGCTATTGGTTACTTGGTGAGGTGTTGAATGACTTAGCACCAAAATGTAAACAACCCCTTTGATAGAACGGATCCCTTATTGTAAATATATTATCTTCTACCATCTACACATATTATCTTGAATATAAAATATAGAAAGAGTTATTATACATTTAATTAGCTTTTACAGTGAATAAATAATTAAGCCACATCAATTAATATGTATAGTCTATACAGGGCTTGAGCTTGTCTAAAAAATCATTCTTATAAAACTTCTGTAAAATAATTTCATAATACTTTTGGATAACTCAAATAAGGCTTAGATACCAAAGCATTCCTACCTGATTCACTTATTGAATTTACAGGGTAACTCTATATAAGCAAGCTATATGGGCCTAATTTTTTCCATAGTCTTTATATCCACCTGCAAGACTTGATAGAATACTTCCACCTAAAAAACCCTATATTTTTTTTCTTTAATACATTTACATCACATTAACTTCAAGCTTTCATTACAACTTTTAGTCATTATTGCACATCAATGTTTATCCTGAAACATATGGAAGAAGATACTTTATCAAATGTTAATATAGGCTTCAATAAATGGCTCCTACAGGTTTTCTTTCAGCTACTACCAAGATCGACCACTTCTAATCACCACCGACCAAAACCATCATCTTCCAGCTTGTTGATGTTTGGGTTTGGGGTAGTGTGGGATCAGATTTTGGATCCCTTTTTTAATGGATGCATTTCTACATGTAAGCAACTATTTTTATAAAAATAATCATTCCAATGATTCACGTTGCATTCCATTATCATATGCATACCTTTAAACACAGGTTGTCCACATTTTCTAGAGAACATTTACCTCAACCATCGCAGAGCATATATTCTTCTTTAAACACAAATTTCAAATGATCATATCCAGCTATGTCATCATATATGTACACACATAATTTATCTTTTCTTTTCTTTTACATACAATGAACAGAGAAAATATTTCCATACAAGAGTACATAGAATGAATCTTTTCTTTTCTTTTGCATACAACAACCAAGAAAACTTTTCAACACAAACAAATTCATTTTATTTAAATAAAAATAATAGCAAACATACATAAAAGTAATTCCACCTAGAACTTTCACTTTGCTATATGCTCCCCAAGTGCTTTCCCACACCTAAAACTCTCACTTATACAAACAACACCCTTCTTCTTTCTCCACATAAGGTGGTGTCTCTACCAAAAACCACTCTCCCTACACATAAGAGCGTCCCCATTTTCTTTATTTTCGATTGTAGGATATGGAGGGAGTTAAAAATCATCATGACACCACTCACCTAGCTCTTCCGCAGTTTGGCCGACACCACACCATACAATACTCATCATAATTCCCCATAAAATATTTCCAATCAAGTTTATATATTTCCACATAGTTCAATATAGGAGGAAGCTACTTGATATTTACACATATATTTCTAATCAAATATTAGTTATATCATACACGCAAAGACACAAAGCAATAATATGTATATACGCATGTGTTTAATAATTTCACCTTTATATCTCGTACTTATATTATATATATATATATATATATACTTTTAACTAATGAACATATGCATAATCAAAAATAAAAATAAAAAGTGGTTCCCATCATCATCGCCACACAAGACATAAGCACATCTTACTATATATCACCAAATAATAGATAAGCCTCTAAAACAAACACATACACTATTCAATCAAATCAAGATATCTACATGATATGCAAGTGTGCGAGCATCAATGTACTCATGAACCGAATCATCACTTCTATCTTACCTTTTCCATCGACTTGCTTTAATTCTTTGACAACTTTGAACCTAATCCTGCATCTACAAGAGCTATCTGTGGTACCACATTTCACAAGAAAAGGAAGATTTATCAATTTTATTTTTCAACCAATCATCGTGTGAGGTGGGTTGTTACAAATAGCATGTCAATTTTGTATGAACGTATTTTTTGGAATGGTTTATTTTAAAAAGTGATTATAGATTTATGATGAATGTTTTGGATGTGTACATTAAATTATATGTTATGAATTGTTTCAATTTCTATGGGTATGTGCATCAATATATGAAGTTAACCAGGGTAATGAGAAGCATGCCATATTCTAGAATGTGTGAATACAAACTTTTATTTAAAATGTGATAGTTGCATATATAAAGAGAAGGTATGGAAGGAAACTAAATGCTCCATAAGTGAAAAAGACAATAGTTGTCTACCTAGGATAGTGCAGTGGTTAAGGATTTGGCATTTCTTTGGTGAGGTCTAAGGTTCAAACCATAATGTACCCAAAATGGGATAGGTTGGTTGGTAGTGATCAAGTGCTTGTGGATGGGTTGCACTAGTTTGATGCCCTAGACGATCAGGGTCCTATTGAATCTGTCTTTCCTAATAGGCTTTCTAACAAAAAATGATAGTATTTGGTTGGTCAAGAATTAATGTGTCATTTATGTGGTAAAATGTTCCATCCACTTCACATCAAGTCATATAAATTTTTAAAAGCAAGTCATAATACTTTGAAGTGTGTGGGTAATGGATAGGGTTATGCATATCGGTTATTTATCACCAAATTGGCTAAAATTAGGATTTTTAAAATTTGGAATTGGCTAATATCTGGGACCCTTGATCAAAGTCCATTAGCCAAAAATTTCTATATGCAAATTTTTTTGGGTCGATTCGCCCCAATTTTATAATAATTTGATCATTTTAAGTTTAAATTTCCAACATTACCCCTAATAATAGTGAATCTTCTACATGTGTTTGGACACTATTCACCTAGATTTCGAAATTGATTCGTCAATTTTTTATAAATACATTTTGGGGCTGACACCTTACACATAACCCTAGTGATGGATCTTTAAACTATGATAGTTTCATGTATAAAGTAAAAGTATGAGGGAAAACCAAGTGCTTTATGAGTGCAAAGATAATATTTGGTTGACCAAGAAGTAATGTGTATGGTCCATTCACATCATATTAGGTCATATACATTTTTAAAAGTAAGTCTTAAGACTCTAAAGTGTGTAGGTGATGGGTATTTTATGCATTTATGCTTTTTATCTTTGTGGCATCTATTGAGTAGAAGTATGTATGTCAAAAAGTATTTAGGTTGTGTTGCATTGTAAACAAAGTGCTTTATTGAATATTAAATAATATATACTCTATAATGTGTGTAAATAATTCCATGTCTCATCCATGTTAAGGTTAAAGTAGAAATGATTTTATGTATGAGGTGCCTAGCCTTTAAGATCACATACCATGTTTACATATTATAATGTTGTTAGAAATAATGCTATGGGGATGTATGATAACACTATGTATAGGAAAGCAAATTCCATTGCATTAAGTTAGATAAAGACATGATATGTTTATGATGGCATGATAGGATGAGAGTGGTTAATGGAAGGATATGTGTTGAAATAAGTCTTATAAAAATTATATTCAATAGTTTTGTGATTAGTCAAATTAGTTAAATGAGTGTTATATTTTATTTAATATGATGTATATGGGTGTATGATCGGATAGTCAAGATGAAGGGTGAGTTAACATTGTTCATGGTAATAAACATGGTGGTGAGAAATTTTTGTGCATGTAATGGATATATGTAAAATTATTTAGAAAACCCATAGAGGTGGTTGAGAGGAACCATAAAAATAGAGGTGATCAAGAGAAATTGCATTATAATTTTATAGTGGTTATGGGTTACACATGAAAACCCTTATGTAATATGGTTATGTGTTAGCTATTACAAAAACTATAATATGTGTACATGATGTTTTATGATAATAAAGAGGTATCAAGGATTGCAACTACATCACATTGGTACATGAGTAACAATAAGATTGTCATGATGAGTACCATGACATGAAGCCATGAATGAAATACTTGATGAAGAATCATGTTCTAAATGAGTATGTAATCAATGAAAAGACTTAAAGAGGTAGGTGGGGCCCATATTCCTATGTTGTGTTTATGGGTGATCATTATGTCTTCACAAGATAAATTTATGCAAGGGTGATCGAATAGTCAAGATGAAGGGCAAGTTGATATTGTTCATGGTAATAGACATGGTGGTGAGAAAATTTTGTGCATGTAATAGTTATATGTAAATCACTTTAAAAACCCATAGAGGTTGTTGATGAGAACCATAAATTTTGGAAGTGGTTGAAAGGAACCATATAAATGGGGTTGGTCTAGAGAAATCATATTATAATTTGATCATGGTTATGGGTTACACATGATGTATTATGATTATGGAGAGGTATGAAGGATTGCAACTACATCACATTGATGCATGAGTTACAATAAGATTATCATAGTGGTGAGTACCATGACATAGAGGCATCGATGAAAGTCTTGATGAAGACTCACATTATAAATGAGCATGTAATCAATGATACGATTTGAAGAGGTAGGTGGGGCCTATATTCCTATGTTGTGTTTATGGGGGATCTTTAGGTCTTCACAAGATAAATATATGAGAGAGTGTTGGACTACAAATTCATCTTATATATTGTTATATGAGTGTATTTATACATTCTAATTAAATGAAGGTTAGGTAAAATAATAAGAAAAACAAATGTCTAGAAAGATCCACCAACCATGATATGCATATATAAATATGAGATGATATGGTGTTTGTAAATGTATAAAATTAATATATACCAACTATAAAAATACATAATATTATTTTTTTATGGTATTATATTTATTTATATGATTTATATTATAGTTAATGCCTATGCGTAAGCTAACACTTAGAATTAAATTTCAAGACTTACTATTAATATTGTTAATGTAATCTCACATCAAGAGTGAATGTTATATAACTAAAATTTTAAGGCCATCAAAACATAGTTATACAATATAACATATTATCATGGTGAGATATTTCAAGCACTATATGTTGTTAATCATGTTTACTCTCATAGATTTGAGTAGATATATATGTTTAATGTATGATTTTATTATTACACCATAATTTTTACTCATGGTGAACAAAGTTTAAATATACACCATATCTACATATACCTAAATTACCACCTATACAAATGAAAATTTAGATAGAACCTAAAATCAAAGGTACTATGGATTATGGGATTTAAAAATATATATTATTTGGCATGCTGGAAGTTGTTTCTATGATATAATATTCCACAAGTAGAAGGTTATTGTATTTGAATTCTGAGAATCAAGTATGATCCATGGCCCTGGTGATGCAATCTCACGACAACATCTCTGATTCCAAGAAATCAACATTATTTTAGGTTTAATTTTCAACTTTGAAATATGTTAACACTTGTAGAACCCAAACTAAAAAATAGATACAAAATAAAATTGTACATATCTACATGAATATTACATAGATATGTAATTAGTATGTTTAGAACAATGAACAACAATTATTTCATGAATTCAATGTTCTAGATGTAATAGGTCCCCATAAATGGTGATGCTTCATGTAGTCATGCTGAATAGGATTATTTTATATTTATTTTATTTTTTAAAGATTTTGTATGGGTAACTCCCATATGTATTGTTGAAGAATTAGATTATAGAACTCCACATTGGCATGCTGGTATGGAAATATTTTATTATCATGACTATGATCCATGTCTTAGTGACTTCATATTGTGTTATCCAAAACTATGCATTGTATAGCTTGTTTTATAAATTATAAATTGTATGGTCCTATAGATTTTTTAATATAGATTTGGAATTTTAATATCTATATATTTAAGACTTAATATCACATCCATGTGTATACATTAGTTTTATAAAATATGAATTTCATTTTAAAAAATAAAAAATCATATTTTATTATTGCTTAGCTAACAAATGATATTTTTTCAAATGTTTTATTAAATAATATAAGTTATTAACATGTTAATCCAAAAAAGACTAATATTTTATCCTATGGTTAGTTGATAACTAGTTGTTAAAATAGATTATACCTTAATAAGGAGAATGTTTATTGTATCAATTCTCTTCCAATATTTGATGAGGTACTACACTATTGTTTAAAATATTTTAAATTTATTGTGCAAACTCCAAATATGAATTTGCACCTTGTCTGACCTTATCTTATAACTCACTATATACCTTGTATATTATTAGAATTTATTGCATTATCAATTTTTTTTACTGATTAAATGTAAAAAGTGTGAGGCAGATAAAGATAGTCATTTGAACAACCATGCTTTATCAACTTGAATGGATCGAAATCAACCTTGTTGGAGCCTTTGATGATATTAATAAATGAAAGAAGAGATTAATTTGGGACCATTAAGGATGTGGAGATAAGTCCATCTACATATGATACACTATAGCTAGTAAAAATACCCAACATTGATGGTTCTAATCAACCTCAATTTTTAGAAATGGTTGGTTAGATCCATGGAAATTAATTATCCAATGGTCATTTGGGATATAAGTATCAATTATTATTGCTATAACTATATGGATATTATGAAACACATCCAAAATAATACATGAAGAGAGAAACATAGATAAAAAATAATAAAAAATATATACAACAAACAACAAGATTATTTACATCAATGTACAAATATAACAAAAACATTTGCATGTAAACACTTCATCCATGGAAAAATATTTATACATTGTTATAGCTTATTCTAGAGGAATGGTTGCATCTAATTATCTAGTCACTTCTGACCATTAACTAGATAATCCAACCACACAACTCATTTACTAGTCATTGCCACAATATAGCTTATTATTTGTATAAGGGCATAATGCATCCTACAATTCACATAAAAAAATAATTTACTATCTAACACCTCCCTATATTTTTTTCCAAGACTTGAAGACCACCCACAAACATAACAAGGTCTTTATTGGGTCTTTGGATCTTATGGCTAATTAGGTACCCATTTACAACAAGGTATCCATCAAGTATTCCACTCTAATGTATATATTATGATACCCTCTCTATGATCATTTTGCATACTTTTGTAACACCTCCATCCTACACTATAACTACATATTTCTCTAGTTCTCCTTGGATGTATGTCCATCCTCATCGATCAACATGTATATACCAAGGGTTTTCAATTGGATAACCTATAACAATATCATTTATGATTTTTAATATGGTTAATCAATAACCACCAATTTCATTATGGCCTCTCTTGACCACCTACATGCATAGTGGTTCCTCTCAACCACCTCTAATATATTTGGTTCATTTCAACCACCTCCATAATTATAGCTGATATCAACCACCTCCAAGTTTTTTTATGGCTTACCCATAACTAATATGTACACACACTTTTTTCACTTCATTTTAAGACCACCCTAAAATTGTTGAATAGATCACTTTGACCTTCAACACATTGTTTTTTAATGCCAACAACATCACAAATATATTGAACACAAGTGTTTTCAATTCCTTCATGTCTTGATACTTTATATTTGACTTGACAACTAATTCACCATACCGCTACACATAACACAACATTTTAAGGGTTCCGACTATCACTAATCATGCACACCAAATGCAATACCTCTTTGAATGATTATGGAATAAGTCATACAAATTCTCAATATTCTTTAAGGACACTAAAACTACCTACCCTTTACCATTCTATAATATTTTTTACTCACTAAACTCTATTTTTTAATTACATGTGGACACTTGCTGAACTTGGGAATTGTCCTCACTTCTTAATTGATATTTGCACCCCAATTCTAATTTCATAAAAATAAAAAGAGATTGCCAATGGTGTCTTCCAACCTTTGGATTTATGATAGCTCCTCACTATCCTTACAAAATACCCCTATGCTAACCTACATTGACTTGAATTACAAGTAAGTGCTAAAATAGAAATGCATGGAATAGCCATCAACTCCTTTTTTCTTATCATGTAGTTGGAATAGCCATCAACTCCTTTTTCCTATCATGTAATTGGAATAGCCAAAATCAAGCTACCAAGTCTCTTGAAGATTATTTTCAGCCTTTCCATAGGATAAGAACAAGTTGCTTGAAACTTCCTCTTTCTCATTTACATAACTTACTCATTTTCCTTCATTTGTAGCTTTTACTCTACATTTATTTTCAAAATTTTCATACCTTTTGTAATGGTGGCATTGGGAATTTATCTTGTTAATACTTCCTCTTCCTCTTGAATAAATTTCATTCTTCCCTTTACCTTATCCTTTTCCTTGGTTGCTTGTACTAGTGTAGACACCAAAACAACACCAATCCGATTACGTGACAACAAGCGTTGATCGCATTGAAACACACGACCCCTAGGGTAGCCGCTAGAGGTTAAACAGTGGTCCTAACCACTTCTAAAAGCAATTTTAGAGGTTAGAGGTCAATTTGGCACCTTTTTGGCACCTTGCTCTCTGCTCGTCCCACCCAGGTATGAATACAAACTTGCTATTCGCCTCACCTTGGGGTGAATGCTACTATTCGTCCCTGGGTGGGACGAATGTCATTTTGTATTCGTCCCTAGGTGGTACAAATGCCAGTTTGTATTCGTACCTGGGTGGGACGAGCAGAGAGCAAGGTGCCAAAAAGGTTCCAAATTGACCTCTAACCTCTAAAAATGCTTTTGGAAGTGGTTAGGACCAATGTTTAACCTCTGGGGATGCCCTAGGGTCTGTGTGTGTCAATGCGATCAACGCTTGTTGTCACGTAATCGGATTGATGTTGTTTTGGTGTCTATAGATGCTCCTTTTTGGGAAGCGATGTGCAAGGCGCAACATCGAGAAAAAATAGATAACAAAAGCACTAATGATTAGGGTTTCTCAGTAACCTAACCAACTCTTGATGCCCCAAGTATGGAAAGGGCATGCATTCTTGAATCCTTGCTTCTGACAAGCTAAGGAACTTAATTCAAGTGTTAACCTCATTCAGTGAGGTGTTACTTGAGCTTGGACATTGATCAGTCATGAATAGGCAAAGGGTGCAACATTTTTTCTATGGGAACCTTGAGTTCATGATTAACGAATGCCAAGTGTTTGATCAGCTTGCGATAATTGCTTGTTTGCTGCCCCAAGAAGGGGCACGATTGTCTTTATCAATGATCCTTTGAATGCATGTCATTTCCATGATTGGGTATGTTTTTGTTGATTGGCGACTAAGTGTGACTACCCCCTCAAGCGACGAATTGATGAGGGAATAACCGAAATGAGAAAAGTGACGAGTCGCTTTACCCAAGATGACTTAGGTAAGGGTGCCTTCAGTTGTTTACCATTGAATGCAAAAGCAGTTTTCGAACATTCTGACCTATTTTTGGTGTCTGTGAACCCTTTTCGTGACGCATTTTGGAGCTAAAATTGTCAAAAATTCGTCCTCCCTTGGAGCGGTCCGGCTATGGTAGCCTTCTTAGGGAGTATAATAGGGACAAGTTGTTACCCCAACATCTATTTTGGATGCCAAGAATGTCATGCGCAAAGGCGCTTTCATTCGGCAATGTTATTGCTATTTTTGGATGGGTTTTGTCCCGTTTTGGTAACGTTGCTTGGGGATGAAATTTTCAAAAAACCATCTTCCCATGGAGCAGTCCGGATATGGTAGCCTTCTTAGGGAATAGGATAGTGAGGATTTGTGACCTCGACATCTGTTTTGCATGCCTGAAATGTCCAGTGCAAAATCACTCTTAGGGCTTGTTTTTGGTGTATTTTTGTGCATTTTTTTTTCTGTTTTTATGTACATGTATTTGCATTGATGTATGGAAATGTTATTATGAATGCGATGTTTCTAATTTGTATGGTGTATGCATATGGAATGAATGACATGAGTTGTTGATGACTTGTCGATGCACCATAGACTGTGCAATATTTGACATACTTGTTGTACTAATGGGATGACTTTGTGGAATGACTATGCATGTGAAAATTTTGTTTTTGTATTTTGCATATTTTCTGATAATGTTGTACCAAATGTTTTAAAATGTAGTTAAGCTTTTCAGAGATTCAAATATTTTAACTAACTAGCCAAGACTATGCATTTATCTCGCAAGACTTTTGAACAAGGTATAAATCTGAATTGAATTTAACCAAGTTATTTCACATCCCTATGTGTGCAATTGAGTTCATTTATGTGGTATTTGTCAGGATACCACCAGTGCCAGATAGGCTATCAACCAAACCTATACTGAGGATCACCCAATTAGCTCCACTAACTTCGTTGTTGTATTTAGCAAGATTAATCCATGGGACAATCTAAGGTACCATAAGCTAGCTCATCCACATGCAAACATTGGTCTACGCACATGCAAATCTAATGTGACAGACATATCTTCATGCGGTTAGGATACCACCATTGCAAGGTAGGTTGTCCACCAAACTAGTAATGAGGATCACCTAGATGGTTTGTTCAAATGTTGAGAATTCCAGAGATTCAAGTTTAGGTTGTGTGTTTGCTCAATGGTTTGGGATACTTGCTCGTCTATATAGTGATGAAAATCATTGTTTATTTTTCTCTTTGTTTTTATTTTTGAGCAAGGATTTTGAATAGTGGTGACAACCACTGTTATTTGATTTTGTATTTTTATCTTTGTAAGGTTGAGCTTGTGAATGACCTTGATCCTGTTGGCCTTGGGGATGACTACCCATCATGTTCAGGGACATGTAGTATGAATCCTTACGACTTTGGGAACCAAGGGCGATGATGGAGATTATGAAGTAAGGGCATTGATATTTTAGGCCTTGGGGATGATTAACCATCCTGGTCAGGGACGTGTAATATGAATCCTTACAACTTTGATACTAAATGTGAGTGGAGATGATTGTGATGATGGTTTGTTGGAATTTTGTTTTTGAATGGCATTGATCCTTTTAGGTCTTGGGGATGACTACCCATCCTTGGCAGGGACATGTAGTACGAATCCTTACAAATTTGGGGACCAAATATGATTGGGATTTGTGGGAGTGGTGAAAAACACTATTTATTATTGGGAATGGATGGGGAAGAGCTCGTCCTTTTGTCAATTCTCAACATTTTGGAACCATTCGCACAAGGGGATGAACAGGCTAATCTTTCACCTATGGTACCCTATACTGCTTTGTAGGATGCTCTTACATTCACACAACTTAGGAATTATTTGATGTGTTTTAACTTGTGTAGGGATGCTACGTAACAAGGCATGAGCCAAGTAAAACTTTCCTGTGTAAAATTCGTTGAACTATGTACAGTTTTTGGCTAGAAATTTAAAGACAGCTGAATGACGAAAACCCTATATACATTAGGAGACAATTGACTTTGCTAAAAATGGCGATGGTGTTATGTTGGATGTATGCATTTATGAAATGGATTTGATGTGGAAAATGAGGGAATTTGCCAAGTAATGACAGTCTATGGTGTTGTTGACTTATATGACCTAGTAAATATACAATGTATGGATGTGATGCCTAATGCAACCTATATTTTTGTATTTTGATTTTTATGAGTATGCATGGAATTGAAATGCAATTTTGTTTTGTTATTTTTTATTTTTTTATGAGTATGCATGGAATTGAAATGCAATATTTTTGTGATTTTTTTATGATTTTATTGTTTTTGTTTGTTTTTGAATATTTATTTTGACCAAGCAGTTATGGTAATGCTTGGAGATTTTTGTGTTGACCAAAGGGTTTATGGATACCTTTAGAGCATTTTTGGGGTTGACCAAGCGATTGCGAGAATCCTTGGAGCTTTTGGGTTGATCAAAGGATTTATAGATACCTTTGGGGCAATTGGGTTGACCAAGCGATTATGGGAATCTTTGGAGCTTTTGGGTTGACCAAAGGGTTTATAGATATATTTGTAGCATTTGGGTTGACCAAGCGATTGTGGGAATCCTTGGAGCTTTTTAGGTTGACCAAGAGATTACGAAAATCCTTGGAGCTTTTGGTTTGACCAAGAGATTACGAAAATCCTTGGAGCTTTTGGTTTGACCAAGAGATTACGAAAATCCTTGGAGCTTTTGGTTTGACCAAGAGATTACGGAAATCCTTGGAGATTTTGGTTTGACCAAGAGATTATGGAAATCCTTGGAGCTTTTGGTTTGACCAAGAGATTACAAAAATCCTTGGAGCTTTTGGGGTTGACCAAAGGGTTCATGGACCCCTTTGGGGAATTTTGGGGTTGGACCAAGCGATTTTGGTCTAGCCCCGGCATGTCTTTGTAGGACCATGCAAAAACCTCCTTCTTCTCTTTGAGAAGGGCAATGTAGTCGACTTGCTCTTCGGGGGATAGACTTACCCCCAGTTTGATGATTTATAAATTCACTGGATCTGAGCCGATGTCTATGTCAGTCATCTCCTCGACCGACATGTGGGACCTGTCCTCCAACTGGTGTGGAGTTGGGATCAAATGGATATCATTTGTTGAATTTAGATCATCGTTCAAAACGTCAGGTTCCTCTTTAGCATGGAAGACATCCTGAGTCTGTCCTGGGGTGAAATGGAACATTCCTCCGTGAGGACAGTGCTCTGATGAGGATGGTGGCATGCCAATGTGATCCCATTCGATAACATCTAGATCTAGATCAAATGACCGTGTTGGATCGACTGGATCATGGATGGGGGCGGTTAGGTCAATGGAGATCATGTTGATGAAATGATTGTGATCTCCATTACCGCGGGTGTTATAAATCAAACATCTTAGACAATATCTGTGCTCCAGATCTGGCTCTGTGGGCATTGGCACAAATGGATCATCCCTATGCGTGGAGACAAAAATAGGGTCCTCCCTAGGCACTGATGGTTTGATAGGGTCTCCAAGCAGAAGATGCTCTCTATGTACCTGGAGTAGCTGGTGCAGTAATTACTATAACTACGTTGGGTTGAGGTGCCACCTATGCCTTGGCCCTATGTGTAGGTGTTCAAACATGTCATCTATGTCCAAAGGGTATCGTTGTTGCATCTATCACATGTGGTTGAGATAGGCCATCTCAGTTTCATCTTTCGAATCACTATCAGAGATCCAAAAGCCTTCGTTAGCTCCAACAGTTGCTTGCAACATATGAGGCTCATCTTGTTTGAGCAAATTGATGTGGTCCCATCGAGGTTGTTTCACTCTTTGTGGGGGGACCTGATTCTCTTGAAGTGGCATGTGCTCAAATGGAGCAGCCAATGGGAACATTGTCAGGAAGCTTTCTTGATCATCATTCATGGGATATACTTGCGAATGATTGTTATTAGAATCGAAAGGATCCCAAGGGGCTACTTCATACTCTGACTCATCCTCTAAAGACCCTTCTTGGTCTTGGCCATATCCCTCTTGTGGGTGAGTCCGTGAATTTTCCCCTTGTTCAACCGAAGGGAAAGGGTTGTTATGGTCAACAAGGTTGGTTGTTAGAAATGGGAGATATTCTCCCAATGTATAGTTTGTGTTAGGATTGGCATATGGACCTGATGCCAACCCATCCTTGTTGCCTATCCCTAGGCCTTGCATGTTCTCCACCAAGATTTCTAGGGGCAAGGGGTGGTTGAACCCTACTCCTGACTTGTCATACGACATTTGATATCTCGGTTGGCAAAGAACATGCACTCCTTGCTCATACCTACCCAGCCCATATCCATGCCAATTGCATTGGCCTAGATATCTTAAAGCAAAATTAGGGTTGGAAAGATAGTTGACATCCTCAAAAAAGGGCTCTTCATCATCATCTTCTTGCATACAAATCTCAATGCCATTATCCAGGCCTCCATAAATAAAGTTTGTCTGATTGGGTGGGTAGCCTAAAGGAACCACTGAGCCGATGGGGAGTCGAGGCCTCCCCATGTCTTGCATGGACTCGAGTGTGGGCATTGCTATAATGTTACTCACTAGATACTCCCACAGGCCCGTGCTATCCATTTCAATGGTGACCGTTTGTGGTTGAGGGGAAGCAAATGGGAGTCCTTCCTGAGTCCAATCCATGTGGGGTGAACTAGGCGTCTCGACTTCCATTCTACTAGGCATCTCTTCTGTTGAGATGGTTGAGACTAGAGGTGCTTCTTCTTCTAAGGGTTGCTTTCCCTTGTCCTTGGATGTGGCCACAGTAGGTGACGTCATTGTGGAAGGACTGGCAGAAGAAGATGGACCCGACTGAGGACTCGATGGATTAATCATTGGAGATGTGTACAAAATCGTACCCTTTTGAGATGGATTTAACTAAAAATCCAAATGTGTTGATGAAAGGGTCGATTACGGCATGAGTTGTACTGTATTGTAGTATTTTAAAGGCTCCAAGTCCATCGGGACTACATGCACCTGTCCTTTTTTTGGGTCGATTCGCCCCAATTTTATAATAATTTGATCATTTTAAGTTTAAATTTCCAACATTACCCCTAATAATAATGAATCTTCTACATGTGTTTGGATACTGTTCACCTAGATTTCGAAACTGATTCGTCAATATTTTATAAATACATTTTGGGGTTGACACCTTACACATAGCCCTAGTGATGGATCTTTAAACTATGATAGTTGCATGTATAAAGTAAAAGTATGAGGGAAAACCAAGTGCTTTATGAGTGAAAAGATAATATTTGGTTGGCCAAGAAGTAATGTGTATGGTCCATTCACATCATATTAGGTCATATACATTTTTAAAAGTAAGTCTTAAGACTCTAAAGTGTAAGCGATGGGTATTTTATGCATTTATGCTTTTTATCTTTGTGGCATCTATTGAGTAGAAGTATGTATGTCAAAAAGTATTTAGGTTGTGTTGCATTTTAAACAAAGTGCTTTACTGAAAATTAAATAATATATTCTATAATGTTTGTAAATAATTCCATGTCTCATCCATGTTAAGGTTAAAGTAGAAATGATTTTATGTATTAGGTGCCTAGCCTTGAAGATCACATACCATGTTTACATATTATAATGTTTTTATAAATAATGCTATGGGTATGTATGATAACACTATGTATAGGAAAGCAAATTCCATTGCATTAAGTTAGATAATGATATGATATGTTTATGATGGCATACTAGAATGAGAGTGGTTAATGGAAGGATATGTGTTGAAATAAGTCTTATAAAAATTATATTCAATAGTTTTGTGATTAGTCAAATTAGTTAAATGAGTGTTATATTTTATTTAATATGATGTATATGGGTGTATGATCAGATAGTCAAGATGAAGGGTGAGTTAAAATTGTTCATTGTAATAAACGTGGTGGTGATAAATTTGTATGCATGTAATAGATATATGTAAAATTATTTAGAAAACCCATAGAGGTGGTTGAGAGGAACCATAAAAATAGAGGTGATCAAGAGAAATTGGACTATACTTTTATAGTGGTTTTGGGTTACACATGAAAACCCTTATGTAATATGGTTATGTGTTAGCTATTACAAAAACTATAATATGTGTACATTATGTTTTATGATAATAAAGAGGTATCAAGGATTGCAACTACATCACATTGGTACATGAGTAACAATAAGATTTTCATGATGAGTACCATGACATGAAGCCATGAAAGAAAGACTTGATGAAGAATCATGTTCTAAATGAGTATGTAATCAATCAAAAGACTTAAAGAGGTAGGTGGGGCCCATATTCCTATGTTGTGTTTATGGGTGATCATTATGTCTTCACAAGATAAATTTATGCAAGGGTGATCGAATAGTCAAGATGAAGGGCAAGTTGATATTGTTCATGGTAATAGACATGGTGGTGAGAAAATTTTGTGCATGTAATAGTTATATGTAAATCACTTTAAAAATCCATAGAGGTTGTTGATGAGAACCATAAATTTTGGGAGTGGTTGAAACGAACCATATAAATGGGGTTGGTCTAGAGAAATCATATTATAATTTGATCATGGTTATGGGTTACACATGATGTATTATGATTATGAAGAGGTATGAAGGATTGCAACTACATCACATTGATGCATGAGTTACAATAATATTATCATAGTGGTGAGTACCATGACATAGAGGTATCGATGAAAGTCTTGATGAAGACACATTATAAATGAGCATGTAATCAATGATACGATTTGAAGAAGTATGTGGGGCCTATATTCCTATGTTGTGTTTATAGGGGATCTTTAGATCTTCACAAGATATATATGAGATACTGTTGTACTACAAATTCATCGTATATATTGTTATATGAGTGTATTTATACATTCTAATTAAATGAAGGTTAGGTAAAATAATAATAAAAACAAATGTCTAGAAAGATCCACCAAACATGATATGCATATATAAATATGAGATGATGTGGTGTTTTTAAATGTATAAAATTAATATATACCAACTATAAAAATACATAATATTTTTTTTTTTATGGTATTATATTTATTTATGTGATTTATATTATAGTTAATGCCTATGCGTAAGCTAACACTTAGAATTAAATTTCAAGACTTACTATTAATATTGTTAATGTAATATCACATCAAGAGTGAATGTTATATAACTAAAATTTTAAGGCCATCAAAACATAGTTATACAATATAACATATTATCATGGTGAGATATTTCAAGCACTATATGTTGTTAATCATGTTTACTGTCATAGATTTGAGTAGATATATATGTTTAATGTATGATTTTATTATTACACCATAATTTTTACTCATGGTGAACAAAGTTTAAATATACACCATATCTACATATACCTAAATTACCACCTATACAAATTAAAATTTAGATAGAACCTAAAATAAAAGGTACTATGGATTATGGGATTTTAAAATTTATTTTATTTGGCATGCTAGAGGTTGTTTCTATGATATAATATTCCACAAGTATAAGGTTATTGTATTTGAATTCTGAGAATCAAGTATGATCCATGGCCCTGGTGATGCAATCTCACGACAACATCTCTGATTCCAAGAAATCAACATTATTTTAGGTTTCATTTTCAAATTTGAAATATGTTAACACTTGTAGAACCCAAACTAAAAAATAGATATAAAATAAAATTGTACATATCTACATGAATATTACATAGATATGTAATTAGTATGTTTAGAACAATGAACAACAATTATGTCATGAATTCAATGTTCTAGATGTAATAGGTCCCTATAAATGGTGATGCTTCATGTAGTCATGTTGATTAGGATTATTTTATATTGATTTTATTTTTTTAATATTTTGTATGTGTAACTCCCATATGTATTGTTGAAGAATTAGATTATAGAACTCCACATTGGCATGCTGGTATGGAAATATTTTATTATCAAGACTATGATCCATGTCTTAGTGACTTCATATTGTGTTATCCAAAACTATGCATTGTATAGCTTGTTTTATAAATTATAAATTGTATGGTCCTATAGATTTTTTAATATAGATTTGGAATTTTAATATCTATATATTTAAGACTTAATATCACTTCCATGTGTATACATTAGTTTTATAAAATATGGATTTCATTTTAAAAAATAATAAATCATATTTTATTATTGCTTAGCTAACAAATGATATTTTTTCAAATGTTTTATTAAATAATATAAGTTATTAAAATATTAATCCAAAAAAGACCAAATTTTATCCTATGTTTTTTGATAACTAGTTGTTAAAATAGATTATACCTTAATAAGAAGAATGTTTATTGTATCAATTCTCTTCCAATATTTGATGAGGTACTACACTATTGTTTAAAATATTTTAAATTTGTTGTGCAAACTCCAAATATGAATTTGCACCTTGTCAAACCTTATATTATAACTCACTATATACCTTTTATATTATTAGAATTTATTGCATTATCAATTTTTTTTATTGATTAAATGTAAAAAGTGTGAGGCAGATAAAGATAGTCATTTGGACAACCATGCTTTGTCAACTTTAATGGATCGAAATCAGCCTTGTTGGAGCCTTTGATGATATTAATAAATGAAAGAAGATATTAATTGGGGACCATTAAGTATGTGGAGATAATTCCATCTACATATGATACATTATAGCTAGTAAAAATACCCAACATTGATGGTTCTAATCAACCTCAATTTTTAGAAATGGTTGGTTAGATCCATAGAAATTAATTATCCAATGGTCATTTGGGATATAAGTATCAATTATTATTGCTATAACTATATGTATATTATGAAACACATCCAAAATAATACATGAAGAGAGAAACATAGATAAAAAATAATAAAAAATATATACAACAAACAACAAGATTATTTACATCAATGTACAAATATAACAAAAACATTTGCATGTAAACACTTCATCCATGGAAAAATATTTATACATTGTTATAGCTTATTCTAAAGGAATGGTTGCATATAATTGTCTAGTCACTTCTGACCATTAACTAGATAATCCAACCACACAACTCATTTACTAGTCATTGCCACAATATAGCTTATTATTTGTATAAGGGCATAATGCATCCTACAATTCACATAAAAAAATAATTTACTATGTAACACCTCCCTATATTTTTTTCCAATACTTGAAGACCACCCACAAACATAACAAGGTTTTTATTGGGTCTTTGGATCTTATGGGTAATTAGGTACCCATTTACAACAAGGTATACATCAAGCATTCCACTCTAATGTATATATTATGATACCCTCTCTATGATCATTTTGCATATTTTTGTAACACCTCCATCCTAAACTATAACTACATATTTCTCTAGTTCTTCTTGGATGTATGTCCATCCTCATTGATCAACATGTATATACCAAGAATTTTCAATTGGATAACCTATAACAATAACATTTATGGTTTTTAATATGGTTAATCAATAACCACCAATTTCATTATGGCCTTGCATTACCACCTACATGCATAGTGGTTCCTCTCAACCACCTCTAATATATTTGGTTCATTTCAACCACCTCCATAATTATAGTTGATATCAACCACCTCCAGATTTTTTTATGGCTTACCCATAACTAATATGTACACAAAAAATTTTCACTTCATTTTAAGACCATCCTAAAATTGTTGAATAGATCACTTTGACCTTCAACACATTGTTTTTTAATGCCAACAACATCACAAATATATTGAACACAAGTTTTTTCAATTCCTTCATGTCTTGATAATTTATATTTTACTTGAAAACTAATTCACCATACCGCTACACATACCACAACATTTTAAGGGTTCCGATTATCACTAATCATGCAAACCAAATGCAATACCTCTTTGAATGATTATGGAATAAGTCATACAAATTCTCAATATTCTTTAAGGATACTAAAAATACCTACCCTTTACCATTCTATAATATTTTATACTCACTAAACTCTATTTTTAATTACATTTGGACACTTGCTGAACTTGGGAATTGTCCTCACTTCTTAATAGATATTTGCACCACAATTCTAATTTCGTAAAAATCAAAAGATATTGCCAATGGTGTCTTCCAACCTTTGTATTTATGATAGCTCCTCACTATCATTACAAAATAACCATATTCTAACCTAAAATTACTTGTATTACAAGTAAGTGCTAAAATAGAAATGCATGGAATAGCCATCAAATCCTTTTTTCTTATCATGTAGTTGGAATAGCCATCAACTCCTTTTTTTCTATCATGTAGTTGGAAGAGCCAAAATCAAGCTACCAAGTCTCTTGAAGATTATTTTCAGCATTTTCATAGGATAAGAACAAGTTGCTTGAAACTTCCTCTTTCTCATTTACATAACTTACTCATTTTCCTTCATTTGTAGTTTTTACTCTACATTTATTTTCAAAATTTTCATACCTTTTGTAATGGTGGCATTGGGAATTTATCTTGTTAACAATTCCTCTTCCTATTGAAGAAATTTCATTCTTCCCTTTACCTTGTCCTTTTCCTTGGTTGCTTGTACTAGTGTAGATACCAAAACAGCACCAATCCGATTACGTGACAACAAGCGTTGATCGTATTGAAACACACAGCCCCTAGGGCAGCCGCTAGAGGTTAAACAGTGGTCCTAACCACTTCTAAAAGCAATTTTAGAGGTTAGAGGTCAATTTGGCACCTTTTTGGCACCTTGCTCTCTGCTCGTCCCACCCAGGTATGAATACAAACTTGCTATTCGCCTCACCTTGGGGCGAATGCTACTATTCGTCCCTGGGTGGGACGAATGTCATTTTGTATTCGTCCCTAGGTGGGACAAATGCCGTTTGTATTCGTACCGGGTGGGACGAGCAGAGAGCAAGGTGCCAAAAAGGTGCCAAATTGACCTCTGACCTCTAAAAATGCTTTTGGAAGTGGTTAGGACCACTGTTTAACCTCTAGGGGCTGCCCTAGGGGCTGTGTGTGTCAATGCGATCAGCGCTTGTTGTCACGTAATCGGATTGGTGCTGTTTTGGTGTCTATAGATGCCCCTTTTTGGGAAGCGATGTGCAAGGCGCAACATCGAGCAAAAATAGATAACCAAAGCACTAATGATTAGGGTTTCTCAGTAACCTAACCAACTCTTGATGCCCCAAGTATGGAAAGGGCATGCATTCTTGAATCCTTGCTTCTGACAAGCTAAGGAACTTAATTCAAGTGTTAACCTTGTTCAGTGAGGTGTTACTTGAGCTTGGACATTGATCAGTCATGAATAGGCAAAGGGTGCAACCTTTTTTCTATGGGAACCTTGAGTTCATGATTCACGAATGCCAAGTGTTTGATCAGCTTGTGATAATTGCTTGTTTGCTGCCCCAAGCAGGGGCATGATTGTCTTTGTCAATGATCCTTTGAATGCATGTCATTTCCATGATTGGGTATGTTTTTGTTGATTGGCGACTAAGTGTGACTACCCCCTCAAGCGACGAATCGATGAGGGAATGACCGACATGAGAAAAGCGACGAGTCGCTTGACCCAAGATGACTTAGGTAAGGGTGCCTTCAGTTGTTTACCATTGAATGCGAAAGCAGTTTTCGAACATTCTGACCTATTTTTGGTGGGTTTTAACCCTTTTTGTGACGCATTTTGGAGCTGAAATTGACAAAAATTCGTCCTCCCTTGGAGCGGTCCGGCTATGGTAGCCTTCTTAGGGAGTAGGATAGTGACAATTTGTAACCCCAACATCTATTTTGGATGCCAAGAATGTCATGCGCAAAAGCGCCTTCGTTCGGCAATGTTATTGCTATTTTTGGATGGGTTTTGACCCGTTTTGGTGACGTTGTTTGGGGATGAAATTCTCAAAAATCCATCTTCCCATGGAGCGGTCCGGATATGGTAGCCTTCTTAGGGAATAGGATAGTGAGGATTTGTGACCCCGACATCTGTTTTGCATGCCCGAAATGTCAAGTGCAAAAGCACTCTTATGGGCTTGTTTTTGGTGCATTTTTGTGCACTTTTCATGGTTTGTTTTTATGTACATGTTTTTACATTGATGTATGCATATGCTATTATGAATGCGATGTTTCTAATTTGTATGATGTATGCATATGGAATGAATGACATGAGTTGTTGATAACTTGTCGATGCACCATAGACTGTGCAAGATTTGACTGACTTGTTGTACTAATGGGATGACTTTGTGGAATGACTTTGCATGTGAAAACTTTGTTTTTGTATTTTGCATATTTTTTGATGGTGATGTACGAAATGTGGTTGGTTTAAAATGTAGTTAAGCTTTTCTGAGATTCAGATATTTTAACTAACTAGCCAAGACTATACATTTATCTCGCAAGACTTTTGAACAAGGTATAAATCCGACTTGAATTTAACCAAGTTATTTCACATCCCTGTGTGTGCAATTGAGTTCGTTTATGTGGTATTTGTCAGGATACCGCCAGTGCCAGATAGGCTATCAACCAAACCTGTACTGAGGATCACCTAATTAGCTCCACTAACTCCGTTGTTGTATTTAGCAAGATTAATCCATGGGACAATCTAAGGTACCATAAGCTAGCTCATCCACATGCAAACATTGGTCTACGCACATGCAAAGCTAATGTGACAGACATATCGTCATGCGGTTAGGATACCACCATTGCCAGGTAGGCTGTCCACCAAACCCGTAATGAGGATCACCTAGATGGTTTTTCAAATGCTGAGAATTCCAGAGATTCAAGTTCAGGTTGTGTGTTTGCTCAATGGTTTGGGATACTTGCTCGTCTATATAGTGATGAAAATCACTGTTTATTTTTCTCTTTGTTTTTCTTTTTGAGCAAGGATTTTGAATAGTGGTGATAACCACTGTTATTTGATTTTGTATTTTGAGCTTTGTAAGGTTGAGCTTGTGAATGGCCTTGATCCTGTTGGCCTTGGGGATGACTACCCATCCTGTTCAGGGACGTGTAGTATGAATCCTTACGACTTTGGGAACCAAGGGGATGATGGAGATTATGAAGTAAGGGCATTGATATTTTAGGCCTTGGGGATGACTACCCATCCTGGTCAGGGACGTGTAGTACGAATCCTTACAACTTTGAGACCAAAGGTGAGTGGAGATGGTTGTGATGATGGTTTGTTGGAATTTTGTTTTTGAATGGCGTTGATCCTTTTAGGTCTTGGGGATGACTACCCATCCTTGGCAGGGACGTGTAGTACGAATCCTTACAACTTTGGGGACCAACTATGATTGGGATTTGTGGGAGTGGTGAAAACCACTGTTTATTATGGGGAATGGATAGGGAAGAGCTCGTCCTTTTGTCAATTCTCAGCATTCTGGAACCATTCGCACAGGGGGATGAATAGGCTAATCTTTCACCTATGGTACCCTAGACTGCTTTGTAGGTTTCTCTTACATTCACACAACTTAGGAATTATTTTATGTGTTTTAATTTGTGTTGGGATGCTACGTAACAA
The DNA here is from genome assembly GCA_028583015.1 of Wollemia nobilis. Classification (NCBI taxonomy): domain Eukaryota; kingdom Viridiplantae; phylum Streptophyta; class Pinopsida; order Araucariales; family Araucariaceae; genus Wollemia; species Wollemia nobilis. Next base: position 189,586 of record JAQPPZ010016819.1, on the reverse strand, counting down.
GGTGTGATCCAAGTAAAACTTTCCCATGTAAAATTCGTTTAACTATGTACAGTTTTTGGCTAGAAATTTAAAGACAGTTGAATGACGAAAACCCTATATACATTAGGAGACAACTGACTATGCTAAAAATGGTGATGGTGTTATTCTGGATGTATGCATTTATGAAAATGGATTTGATGTGGAAAATGAGGGAATTTGCCAAGTAATGACAGTCTATGGTGCTTTTGACTTGTATGACCTAGCAAATATGCAATGTATGGATGCGATGCCTAATGCAACCTATATTTTTGTATTTTGATTTTTATGAGTATGCATGGAATTGAAATGCAATTTTTTTGTTATTTTTGATTTTTATGAGTATGCATGGAATTGAAATGCAATTTTTTTGTTATTTTTGATGATTTTATTGTTTTTGTTTGTTTTTGAATATTTATTTTGACCAAGCAGTTATGGTAATGCTTGGAGCTTTTGGTTTGACCAAAGGGTTTATGGATACCTTTGGAGCATTTTGGGTTGACCAAGCGATTGTGAGAATCCTTGGAGCTTTTGGGTTGACCAAAGGGTTTATAGATACCTTTGGGGCATTTTTGGGTTGACCAAGAGATTATGAGAATCCTTGGAGCTTTTTAGGGTTGACCAAAGGAGTTTATGAATAATTTGGAGCTTTTTTAGGTTGACCAAGAGATTATGGAAAATCCTTGGAGCTTTTTAGGTTGACCAAGAGATTATGAAAATCCTTGGAGCTTTTTAGGTTGACCAAGAGATTATGGAAATCCTTGGAGCTTTTTAGGTTTGACCAAGAGATTATGAAAATCCTTGGAGCTTTTGGTTTGACCAAGAGATTATGGAAATCCTTGGAGCTTTTGGTTTGACCAAGAGATTATGGAAATCCTTGGAGCTTTTGGTTTGACCAAGAGATTACGAAAATCCTTGGAGCTTTTGGTTTGACCAAAGGGTTTATGGACCCCTTTGGGGCATTTTGGGGTTTGACCAAGCGATTTTGGTCTAGCCTTGGCATGTCTTTGTAGGACCATGCAAAAACCTCCTTCTTCTCTTTGAGAAGGGCAATGTAGTCGGCTTGCTCTTCGGGGGATAGACTTACCCCCAACTTGATGATTTGCAAATTCACTGGATCTGAGCCGATGTCTACGTCAGTCGTCTCCTCGACCGACATGTGGGACCCGTCCTCCAACTGGTGTGGAGTTGGGATCAAATGGATATCGTTTGCTGAATTTAGATCATCGTTCGGAACGTCAGGTTCCTCTTCAGCATGGAAGACATCCTGAGTCTGTCCTGGGGTGAAATGGAACATTCCTCCGCAAGGCCAGTACTCTGATGGGGATGGTGGTGTGTCAACGCGATCCCAGTCGATAGCATCTAGATCTAGATACAATGACCGTGTCGGGTCGGCTGGATCATGGATGGGGGCGGTTAGGTCAATGGAGATCATGTTGATGAAATGATTGTGGTCTCCATTACCATGGGTGTTATAACTCGGACATCCTAGACAATCTGTGTGCTCCGGATCTGGCTCTGTGGGCACTGGCACAAATGGATCAGCCCGATGCGTGGAGACAAAGATAGGGTCCGCCCTAGGCACTGATGGTTTGATAGGGTCTCCAGGCGGAAGATGCTCTCTGTGTACCTGGAGTGGCGGGTGCAGTAATTGCTATAACTACGTCGGGTTGAGATGCCACCTATGCCTTGGACCTATGTGTAAGTGTTCAAACATGTCATCTATGTCCAAAGGGTATCGTTGTTGCATTTGTCGCATGTGGTTGAGATAGGCCATCTCGGTTTCATCTTTCGAATCACTATCGGAGATCCAAAAGCCTTCGTTAGCTCCAACAGCTGCTTGCGACACATGAGGCTCATCTTGTTCGAGCAAATTGATGTGGTCCCATCGAGGTTGTTCCGCTCTCTATGGGGGGACCTGATTCTCTTGAAGTGGCATGTGCTCAAATGGAGCAGCCAATGGGAACATTGTCAGGAAGCTTTCCTGATCATCATTCATGGGATATACTTGCGAATGATCATACTCCGACTCATCTTCGGAAGACCCTTCTTGGTCTTGTCCATATCCCCCTTGTGGGTGAGTCCTTGAATTTTCTCCTTGTTCGGCCGAAGGGAAAGGGTTGTTATGGTCAACAAGGTTGGTTGTTAGTAATGGGAGATAATCTCCCAATGTATAGGTTGTGTTAGGATTGGCATATGGATCTGATGCCAACCCATCCTTGTTGCCTATCCCTAGGCCTTGCATGTTTTCCACCAAGATGTCTAGGGGCAAGGGGTGGTTGAACCCTACTCCTGACTTGTCATATGGCATTTGATATCTCGGTTGGCAAAGAACCCGCACTCCTTGCTCATACCTACCCAACCCATATCCATGCCAATTGCATTGGCCTAGATATCTTAAAGCAAAATCAGGGTTGGATAGATAGTTGACATCCTCCACAAAGGGCTCTTCATCTTCATCTTCTTGCATACAAATCTCAACGCCATTATCCAGGCCCCCATAAACAAAGTTTGTCTGATTGGGTGGGTAGCCTAAAGGAACCACTGAGCCGATGGGGAGTCGAGGCCTCCCCATGTCTTGCATGGACTCGAGTGTGGGCGTTGCTATAATGTTCCTCACTAGATACTCCCCCAGGCCTGTGCTGGCCATTTCAATGGTGACCATTGGTGGTTGAGGGGAAGCGAATGGGAGTCCTTCCTGAGTCCACTCCATGTGGGGTGAACTAGGCGTCTCGACTTCCATTCTACTAGGCATCTCTTCTGTCGAGATGGTTGAGACTAGAGGTGGTTCTTCTTCTAAGGGTTGCTTTCCCTTGTCCTTGGATGTGGCCACCGTAGGTGGCATCGTTGTGGAAGGACTGGCGGAAGAAGATGGACCCGACTGAGGACTCGATGGATTAATCACTGGAGATGCCCACGAAATCGAACCCTGTTGAGATGGATTCAACTGAAAATCCAAATGTGTTGATGGAAGGGTTGATTGCGGCATGAATTGCACTGTATTACAGTATTTGAAAGGCTCCAAGTCCATCGGGACTACATGCACCTGTCCTTCAAATGTGTACTTTAGGCACTGATGAGCGATTGAAGGGACACACTTCATGTCCCGAATCCAAGGCCGGCCTAGCAAGATATTATAAGCCATCTCGCCTTCCAAGATATGGCACAATGTATGAATGGTCTTTTGTCCCACTTGGATAGGTAGGACAATTGTGCCAACTATCGAGCAGATTGCATCATTGAATGCTCATAGTGTGTAAGTGGAAGCCACGATATGAGATGCTGGCAACTTCAAATGCTTCAGAGCTACTGTAGTGATGATATTACTGGACGAGCCAGTGTCCACCAACACTCTCTTATACGGAATCCCGTTGACCCACGCGATAACGTGCAGGGGTGGATCCGCCACATCACCAGTCACTATTTTCAATTCATCTTCTCTAAAGGTGATGACTGGTTCTGTACATTATTTTACATGCCCCACAAAATTGTTGAATGAGTTCGCTTCGTGGGGTTGCAGCTCGATTGCTTTTAAAATCTCCATGAGAGCCTCCCGATGGGGCGTCGATTGTTGAATTAGCTCATATATGGAGAGCCTAGCCGATGTGGTCCTTAGACTTTGGGTAAGTCTAGTTCGAATCGTGGCCACTGGTCTAGGCGGGGGAAGTTGCGTAGGGTGTTGTTGAGCTTGTGACGTTGATGGAACCTCTCTTGTGGCTACCGTGGGAGCAGCTCCTGGGTACTTCTTGTTCCTAGTCACTATGCTTATCATCCCCACATATCCTTGCATAGGGCAATTCTGTTGCACCTCATTAACTTGAAGGGGTTTTGTCTGTGCCTCATGGGTAGGCAAGGGGTCTCTGAATACTCCCATATGTTGATTATTTGGTGCTACGGGGTTGTCCACCGCCAATGTCTTATTGTCAATGAGATCTTGTATCAAACCTTTGAACTTCCAGCATGCGTTAAGATCATGTCCTTTACGCCTGTGGAACCTACAGTACAAGTCTTCTCTATACCCTTTAGGCTTCGGTGCATTGGGATCTATAGTTTGAATCTCTGGAAGGTTGATCAAATTTGCCGCTGACAAGCGGTCAAACAAAGAGTCCCTGGACTCTGTGTAAGGAGTAAATTGTCGCCTAGGGCGACGCTGCTGATTTTGCTCCTACCTTTGATTTTCTCTCTCATAGTTGTTGGGAGGCACCGCCTGATAATTAGCCTTTTGAGGCTGTGTTGCTTGTGCAGGCTTAGGGACATTGATGGCAACTTGATTAACCATAGCAGGTTTTGGTTGCGTGGTCCCTGGTTTAGTGTTCTTTGTCCATTCTTTCTTCTTAGGTTTGGCAATCTCACCATCCTGTATCTTAATCTCCTCAATAACTCTGGCTTGCACTAGAGCTTCCTCTAAACTGGCATATTGCTGTAGCTGCAATAGCATGGAGATTGATCTCAAACAACTTTTCGAGAACATTTGAGTCAGATCTGACATGGGAGGGAGGTAAGGCAGCTTCGCAAGCAACGCCCTCCACCGGTTCCCGTATGCCACCATGGTCTCTTCCTCATACTTCTTGAGGCTAGCTAGGTCACTCAATGATGCCTTTTTCTTAGTGTTGAAGGTGAAGCGTTCGAGGAACACGTCCACTAGCTGATCCAAATTATTGATGCTATGTTTCGGTAATTGGGTGAACCAATCCGAGGCAGGGCCTACGAATGTGGTTATAAATGTTCTCAACAACAAAGCATCGTTATCTTGAATACCAAAGCACTGGCTTAAGAATCTGGTCACATGCTCTTGGGCATCCTCCTCCCCTCTAAAGAGTGCCAACTAGGGCAGCTTAAAGTGTTTTGGGTATGGAGGTGCCGGCACTAACGGATGCACAGGATGGCTACGGAGTTGGCGTAAAGTGGGATTTTGGGGCCCAAAAGTCTTGATCTCCATAGACTCTAAGCACTCTAACAACGCTTTATATGCATCAGAGGATTTAATTTTGTCCTCCTTAGTTTGCTCCCATTGTGGGTTGCGGGGAGCCTGAGGCCTATTGAGAAGTAGCTGGGTAGCACCCCCTCTACCTTGATAGAGCATTTCAGCCCTCTCTTCTTCTTGTTCATATTCCTCATAAGCTTCCTGAGGAGTGGCTGGCCGAGACCTATGCACATGGGTAGGTGCCCACGGAGGGTGCCCATCATTGTTTCGGGGAGTGGCCTCCCGCTCAGGTCTAGGAGGTCTCGGAGGCAATACTTGATAAGGTCACATGGACCTCTCTCGTACCAAAGGGTTATGCCTCTCATACACTTCTACTTTGTGCATGTGAGGGTTTGGAACCTTCGCAGGCACATTGTTATGAAGCAATTCGGCTGTTTGACGTTGAATGCGCTCTTTGTTAAGCCGACAAAGATGCTCTAACTATTCTTGATCTTGCCTAAGCTGCATGATTTGCGCTTGGCGGGCGGCCTATTTGGCAAATGCCAAGTCACTTTGTTCCGTCGTCTCTTGTTTTGGAAGCCTAGATGCCTCTCCTATATGTCTACCTCGGTCGTGGTGATCCGAGACCTCTATGGGCTGCTTCCCTCTGTCGAGGTTAGCTGCATTAACTTGAGGTTGTAGCCTCGATGGGTGATCTTGATACATGGCAGGCATGGAGGTACATCGCTCCCATGCTATGTACTACTCTTGAGGAACGTGGTAATCTTCCTCATCCTCTCTTTCATATGCATAAAAGGTGCGGGCAGAATTGTCTTGCCCTACCTGGAAAGCTTGATACTCTGGACACTGTCTAGTGTTTCTAACAACAATGCGAGGTAGAGGAGGGATGACGAAATCCTGTGGCCCCTCCATCTGGACCCTCTGTTGCTCTAGCACTTCATCGCTAGGCCACCCATAACGGGCTTCTAAGGGAGGTCTCCTGTCTACATTAAGTGCTACATGTAGGTTCTCTTCTTGGAAGGACCTATGTTGAGTAGGGGTGCCCCTCAAAGAGGTGCCTCTATAGTCTTGTTCTGTTATGGCATGATGTGGACTCTCTTGTGGGTCAGGCCGCCAAGGCGGGATGACCAGGTCCTCAAGACTATATCGGAGGTGACTTGTCCCCCTTGGTGCACTTTCTGGAGTGCTTGCCCGTGATTGGGCTCGGCTACGAGTGAACACCATGGTGATGTGCTCCTAAAGACGAGTAGATTTTTATCTCTTTTAGGATTTTTTACGCTACACTTAAATAGAAAGGAAACACACAATCAATGCAGTGGTTATCTCGTTTAAAGATTTAAAAGTGTGCCCTAAAATCTGGTTTTAGTGTGTTTTGATGTTGTTTTGAAAGCTTTGTGAAAGAACGTTTAAATGCAAAAATGAGGGCTCTTATGACTCCCAAAAAATGGTCGCCCCTTCGATATACCATTGCCAGACCGATATACCAACCTCTCTATATACCCGCCCTTACGTGAGGGAAACTATTGGTACGTGAGAGCAGATGGTACGTGGAACATAGGCGGTACTGAAGGGGGATCACTCTGTTTATGACACCTACCATAGAAGACTTATCCTCATGCACTAGGAATCACCCCCGCTACACTTGGTCAGCTTTCATCAGGATTTACGTCTAGCAACAGTCGCGATCGGGGTAATGGATGCAATATCTCAAGCCAAAGTGATGATGGAATCCACCTTTGGTCTTGCTCAAGGGTTGGGGTTTTATGACCAATGCCTTGTTGTTTTAGTTACCACGTGGTGTGTGGGGTTCCTTTTAAGTTGCATAAATGAAGCACGCAAGCATTCAAACTCTCCTATGCAAGCAAATAAACAGAGAACATAAAGCAAAGAATTGACAAAAGGTGTTTAAGACCTCTACCTCTTCTCTGCCCAAGTCGGATGTCTCTGAATTTCTGCTCTGAAATAGTCCAGTGTTGGAAAACTTGGTACCTGTAATCAAAAGAACAAGCAAATTTAATCAGAAATTTAATTTTAAAAATCAAGGGACAGAGGTCCCACCGTGATCGCCACTGAAAGCACGAGGATACGAAAACAAAAAGGAATATGCCACAAGAAAAGAACAAGAAAGAACATATGCAAATTGACACAAGATAAAAGCAATACGAAATATGGTAATCTCTTTATTGATACGCTTTATAAATTGTGTTACAATACGTCTCCTTCCTTTTTAGGGGATAGGAGAGTCAAATGTGTTTCTTGTCACAAGATCCATGGCTAACAATCCTTCTTCCGCGTGCCCACATGTAAGATGGGCGGACCAAAACGTCACCACCACTTGTTGTATGTGATTCTTTGCTCTTTCCTGCTCCTCTACTATCAGAAACCTGCGTTCAAAGAAACAGAAAATATTAGTAATACCTGCAGACAAAATGAAACATGTATTTCCCAAAGCCTATTGTCAGTGTATGCATGAAAATAATAAAACGACTATCAGATGACCTCTGATTGACCTGAAAATTTTAAAGAAGCATAAAAATATCATCAGAAGACCATTGCAAAAAGAACAGTCTAGAAATTCCTCACAGATTTGTATTCGCTCCAGGGTGGGACGAATAGGACTATGACAATTTGCCAAAAAGCACCCTGTTCAATGTCCTACTTAGGAAGCTCCAAAAGACCTGAAAAGTTGGGGTTAGCTAATTGGGGGTGTTTTGGGAAGACCCAGATGGTCATATTTCTCCAATTTTTCCTCTAGAACCCATATTTTGAAGATGGCATCTGCAAGTTAGTGAAAGCGGGAAATAACAATAACCTGGTCAAAAATACTCAGAATGAAATGAAATTTGAACTGTAACCTATTTAACCTATCTAGAATCAAATGCAAAAGAAAAAACAAAGAAATATATCACATATTTCTAATCATCCCGGGGTGGGGCGATTAGCACTGTGATAGTTTGGGGAGCGCCCGGGGGCAGGACGCCCACCGTTTGAGGCACTGTTTCGGCACCAATCCACTTGGGATGGGTCCAAAACTGGTTATGGGGTGTTGTCGACAAATTTTGTGGATAGTTGTGGCCAAAAATTGGGTTTTGGGTCCGGATTCGCGCTTCCAATAGTCACCCAATAACCTCCCTTTCGAATGAGAGATTAAGGATGTAAAAGCACAAATCGCAGTTAGGTATGTAAATTGGCAGCACTTCGTTGCTCAAATGCTCCTTCTCTGTATATATTTTGGGTGGGAAAACTCCCCAATTTATAGACCTTAGGGTCTCCTTGTTTGAATTGCGCATGCGAGGGCGCCACTTGAGTTAACTGTCCTATTTTCAGAGAAAAGCTAACTCCCTGATTAAAAATCTTCTTGCATGAGGTTTCTAAAATAAAGACACTCATCACTGAAGTCTCTCTTCTTGAATAAAAGCTATTCCTCACAATTGCATGGCCTGAAGCCTCAGTTAACTGGCGGAGTTACCGAGGTTTGACTTTTTGCCAATCAAACTTGCTATTCGCCTCACCCTGGGGCGAATGCTGCTATTCGTCCCTGGGTGGGACGAATGCCAGTTTGTATTCATCCCTGGGTGGGACGAGTAGAGAGAAAGGTGCCAAAAAGGTGCCAAATTGACCTCTGACCTCTAAAACTACTTTTGGAAGTGGTTAGGACCACTGTTTAACCTCTAGGGGCTGCCCTAGGGGTTGTTTGTGTCAATGCGATCAGCGCTTGTTGTCACATAATCGGATTGGTGTTGTTTTGGTGTCTAAAGTTCCATGTATCATTATCACTAAAAACTTATAGTTTCCCTCACATAAGGGTGGGTTTTTGGAGGTACTTGGTATAAAGGCCTGGCATATATTTTTCATTCATCCATTTATTATTTTTGGATATCTCTCTCACTTATAGTTTCCCTCTTGTAAGGGCAAGTTTTGAGAAAATCCAAAATTATAAATTGGTTGAACTCTTTGCATTTCAAGCCTAAAACCCTTGACAAATTATTTTTTATATTTATAGTTTTCCTCAAGTAAGGGTAGGTATTGAGAGGAACTAAAAGGACTTGGTATTTCTCAAAAAAATAATATTCAAACCTCAATTTACTTATAGTTTCCATCTCGTTAGGGTGGGTATATTGAGTTTTAGTATATTTAAAAGCTTCATTTTTTCCCTTCAAACATTTACATTAATAAAATTTGAATTTCTAAGGTGGGATATATTGGTAAATTATAACTTCAAACTTTTCTTGTGTTAAAAAAATATGAACTCAATTGAACCTCTCACCCCTCATAAATTTCACACTTGGAAACCTAAAATTTTAAATCTTATCTCTCAAAAAGGTCTTACTCATTTTTTAGAAGAAAAGAAAACAAATTTTGATAAATAATATGAAATTTTTTTTCATAAAGAAAAAATACACGAAATAATGGGTATTATTAGATCTAATGTTCATGTATGTTTGTGGTTTCATATTAAATATTGCAAAAATCCTCATGAAATTTGGGAGAAACTAAAGACCTTATTTGGGAAAATAGATAAGATGAGATCAATGCAACTAGAATCTAAACTAACATCTTTGTCTCTTGAATATTTTAGTAGTATTGTTGACTTCCTCACTAAGTTCAAAGAAGTCTTCACTCAATAGAAAGGCAGTGGGAAGACTAAGACTGAAGAAGAATGCATTTATCTAATCCTTTTTAAGCTAAATGGTGTTTTTAAAATTTTTTCTACCACATTTATATCTACCAAAGATGCTCTTGGTGCAACCTTTAAAATGCCTTCTTTAGAAGAATTTTGTGATAGATTAACTAGGGAAGAAACCAAACTTACTTTATATGAAATATCTTCTTCTTCATATTCTTCAGAAGCCTTAGTATCCTCCACCTCTTCTAAATAAAAATTCAAAAATAAGGAAAAGACTCCCATAACCTGTACTCACTATAAAAATAATGGTCACTCTGCTAACAAATGCTACAAAATGTTATAGCAACTAGAGGCAACTATGAAGGATCAAAATATAGAAAATAAAAATCAAACAGGAAAAGTCCTTAATGTTCAAGAAAAAGCTTCCAATTATTCCTCTAATTATTCGGTCCTAGATTCAAGAGCTACTCATCACATGACTGCTTTAGATAAGTCTTTCTCTTCTATCTCCTCTAGCTCTAACTATAGAATAGAAGTGGGTGACTCTTCCTTCATCCCTATCAAAGGAAAATGGGATATAACCATTAATGGTGGCTCCATAAACAATGTTCTCTATGTTCTAGATATTTCTACCAATATCCTATCTGTCTATCAGATTTGTACTTCTAGAAATGGGAAAATTGTTCTCTTCTCTTCAATAGGAGTTGAGATAAGAGATTTTCAAGATACCCATTATATTATAGCCAAAGAAAATATTGATCATAACTCACATCTTTTTCACTTCAAAGGTTTTCAAAATCCAGAAAGAACCTCCTATTTTATGGCTCATGGTGATATTAAAAGTCAAATATGGTATGAAAGGTTTCATCATCTTAGTTAAAACTACCTAAAGTATTTAAGCACCCATGATATGGTTACAGGATTACCCCAATTCTCTTCTAGTGATGGATTTTTTCTTGGATGTGCTCTTGGAAAGCAACATCAATATCCTTTCCACCCAAGTAGTTCTCTAAAAACCTCATCCCCTCTATGTGATGCAACTTTATACCGTCAACTTGTAGGAAGTTTTCTATACCTTACTCATACTCGCCTAGATATCTCATTTGTAGTTGGCCTCATATCCAGATTCTCTCATCAACCTCACTTCAGTCATTCGCAAGCAGTAAAAATGATCCTTCGTTATTTTCAAGGCACTACTCACTTTGGGCTCTTCTACAAGGGAAAATCAATAGATATTGGCTACACATATTTAGATTGGGTAGGTTTAGTAGAAGACATATGTTTCACCTCGGGCTATATATTTTTCCTTGGTTCTTCACCAATAGCCTGGTTATGGAAGAAACAACAAGCAATATCTCTATCTTCTACAAAGGCAGAATATAGGGCATTCTGTTTTGCTAGTCAGGAAGCTCTTTGGATTTTTCAAATTCTAAGAGAATTTGGTTTCACCCATGAGAAGCCTATAACTATTTGGTATGACAATCAAAGAATAATTCATATTGCACAAAATCTAGTTGAACATCAGTGAACCAAGCACATTGAGATACACATGTACTTCATAAGGCAACATATTGAAAGCAGGGACATACACTTGGAATATATTCCAACTGAGAATCAAATTGCAGATATCTTCACCAAGTCATTTCCTTCTCCATGTTACCTTCAGTTGTGATATAAGCTTGGATTTATACAGCTACATTGATTGCTTTTATGAGGATAATCTTCACCATATGAAGACAAGCCTCTATTCTTATAATAGTAGGTTTTTCCCCACATGGGTTTATTCAATAAATATTTATTGTATATGAGTACCTAATCAGGCCAATTTGTCGGACTCATATTTATTTATTGTATAAAGAGGATAATATTTGCCATATGAAGACAAGCCTCTCATTTTTGGTTTTTCCCCATAGGGGCTTTTTCACCAACAATATTATGTAAATGAGTACATAATCAGATCAAGTTTCTAGTACTCATATTTATTTCTTATATAAAGAGAACAATATTCACCATACGAAGACAAGCCTCTCATAGTTGGTTTTTTCCCATAGGGGTTTTTTCACCAACTATATTAAATGAGTACCTAATCAGGCCAAGTTTTTGGTACTCATGTTTCTTTCTTGTTAAAGAGGACAATATTTACCATACGAAGACATGCATCTCTTCTTCTCATAGTTGGTTTTTACCCATAGGTTTTTTTACCAACTATCTATTGTATTAGGAGGACAATATTTGCCATACGAAGAGGCCTCTAACTTCATTTTGATTTATGGTTTTTTCCATTGGATTTTACCATCTCTTCAAAATAAGTCATTTTACATGAGTACCTCATCATGTCTTGTTTCCAGGACTCATTTGTACAATTCACCTATAGTATCACTTAAGGGGGGTGTTAGAATAGGATAATATTCTCTTAAGTTCCACTAGGATAGAGACTTGAGTTTCCACTCCTCCATGTGTCAGGAGAACTCTCAGTGGTATCTTCATCGGGTATGATGAGTTATTGTAATCCAATGGCTCTCAATGATCAACTTTGTTATTTATACAGAGTTGATCCTTGGAATAAATTAATGAGTTCCACTCTTCTCTTCATATTTTATGTAATGCTTTGCATATCTATTATTGTGAAATTATAACAACTATTACATTCATTTTTTTATTCATTATTGAATGTTAATTATGTTATTATAAGACCTACTCTACATATTAATTTGCTCATATTATTATATTCATATAATTATCTTGACCTTATTGTATTGTAGCTATATTATATTTGATCTTTGATATTTTATTTGTGATATTTAGTTTGTGATATTTTTGATAGTATTAAGGCTTAAAAAGCCTTGATATACCTTTTGTTTCCTTGACCAACATAAAAAACTTTTTGTTCACTTATGTGTGATCTTTCCTTTGGGAAATGGGTCATATTGATTTCTTAATACCTTTTTGAAACCTTTGATTACACCTTAAAATTTATTATGCAATACATATACAAATGATTAATGATAATTATTTTTTTCTTTTTTGATCAAAGCAATCATTTTGATGCCCTTCTTGCTTTCCTAGATGAATTCGTTGTTTATTCACCTTGAGTGAGAATTCTATATCCTTAGAGTGCTTTCATTTTTTTTCCACTTTGATATTTATGTTTCACATCTGCTTTCATGTCTACTTTGATGTCTATATTTTTCTTCTATGTTTCATTTCTACTTTCGTGTTTGCACTTTTATTCTTGATTATTTTCTTGTCTAATTTTATGACTACTTTTATATCTACATTTATAGCATAGTGACTATGATCACATGTGCAAATTTAGATGATGTGCTTCATCCACATGTTTCTAATTTTCTTCTTAGATGGTTCCAAGGGATATGCCAGTCTGATTCTCCTTGGATGATACAATAACATCCATGGCAGAGAAGGTAGCAAGGCTTCTTACTTTCTTTATTTTCTTACAATAATACTTTCTCTTCCTCCCTCTCATTTTACCTTGTTCTTTCTTTATAACCTTTGCCTTGAGGTCGTTTGATTGAAACATGGAATTTTTACCTATTCAAATATTCTATTTTTTTTCTTCCCTAATTACATTTTGTTTTTCTAAATATGGATGAGTATTTGTCTCATGCACTATTTTAACTATTAATTTCTTTTTATGGTCTTGATAACGATGAAGTTCTTTCCTTGGTTTCTTATCTTTGTTTTTTGGACTTAGGTTTGGTGTTATGTTAACAATAACTTTATATTTTGAGAGTTTGTTCTTCTCCACACAAGTATTATTTCTTCTCTATGTAATAAGAACCTTCTTCTCATTCAAAATTCAATGATTAGATTCTTTATTTCTATTTATATAAAATCATCAAACTCATTTATCTAAAATAACCTTCATGCCTTAAATGTCAATCTCCAAATATCTCAAATATGGTGGCTTTTCTTACTAATTTCTCCTTCAACCACTTTATCAAATTTTGACTTCAATATTGGCCTACCTAATGGCATTATTATAAGTATTTTTATTTTCTTGAGGTATTCACCATTCTCCTCAAAATTTTGGAAAAATCCTTACCAAATTCTTCTCCTTTTGGATTTGTTTTCAATTGGTGAAAATTGTCCCAAAACATCCTTTATCAAGAACTCCTTGCTACTAAATATTTCCAATAATTTCTCCTGCAAACTTCTTCAATGGACTTCTTCTAATTTTGTAATGAGGCTTTCCCAGCCTTCTCCTTCTTTGAGACCTCTTCTCTAGGGTATTCAAAATTTTGCAACTTCTCGAATCTTCTCAATGAGACCTTTCCTTCAATCTTAAACTATGGAATATTTGCAATGATATATCTCTCTTGGATCTTTGAAATCTACTACTTTTGAATTTTGAAACAGGACTTTTGATAGTCCTTGTCTATATTAATCTTCCAAAATTCAAACTTCTTCAATGTGACCTCTTATGGGTCTCTTCAACTTCTTGAGCTATTTTCTCTTCCTTCAATCTACAATCTGCAGTCTTCAATCTTCAATGAATATCACCAACCTCCAATATTCTCCTAGACTCTTATATAGATTCTCTTCTTCTTCAATTTACAATAAAGCATCTTTAGACTTTTTCTCTCTTCTGCAATCTACATATTTGCAATATTGCAATGGGATCTTCTCCTTAGGCCTCCAAATATTCAATCTTATATTTGTTACTTCAAGTAATGGATTGATTCCAAAGAATATATTATTCCTAGCTCTTTGTAGGAAGCTTCACAAATTTCTTTGAATCTTCTTTTTTGGCAACAAAGCATTAGGACTATAATGTAAGAAAATCTAAATATTATTGAATATTTACTAGTTGATTTGTAAATCTAGTGAAGTCAATCATGAGTCCTAGTCTTTATGATTTTTTTTACAAATATATGGAATGAATATAGCCAATTATAATTTTAAAAATTTCTAAAAATAAGATGTTTTATCTCCTCTCAATCTCTCTTGCGGATGCCTCTCCATTTCTTACTGATCTACCATGGATTTGATACCACTGCTAGATTTTGAGGATGTATATTAAAGGAAATGCAACCACAAGATGTAAAATAAGTAATCTATGATAACTATATGATAATAACACTATAATATGCAAGAAAACTATATGATAAAATTTTGCAATAACTCAATAATATGTCATTAATAACAGCTCACAAAAATAGTACAATGTAATATAATGGAGGACTTGAACACTCCAAAAAATTTAGTGAAAAACTACATTGTACCTACTTACTACTCTCTATATTCATATCATTCCTCTCACACTCTACTCATAATCTCAAAGACCTATATATAGGAATATATGTTCCTTGGCCTTTACTCTCCCCATAACTTTTCATATACCTATCCTATGACGCATGTACATGTGGACTACATGTACATTTACATCATTGTACCTTCTAACACTTGTGCATTTATTACATTACATGAAGTAACCACTCAAATATTAATTTAAGATAAACTCCTAATATAAAAATATACCCAAGGTGGTACATTGGCATGTACCAAATAATGTAATATAATCTAACATAATGTTGTGAATTAGATTCAATGGGCTATTTCAATTTTACTTTAAACTTTATTTTCCAGTGCCTTTAAAAAAATTACTTAAGTGGGTTGTTTCAATTTACCTTCAAATACTTTTTTTCATTTTCTTTCAAAAAGGCTTCTTTGTAATTTTCAAAATCAGCTTCAAATAGATTCCTTATTTTCAATATTAAGGAGATTTTATGGATTTTTTTTTTTTTAACTTTTGAGGAGCTACAATGACTTCCTTTCTTGCCTTAATTTGGCCTAGTTTTTTACTTTTAGGCTTTTGCCTTTGACAAGGGTTTTCCACTCTGATATCCTTGTATTCTACCATTTTTCAAAAGGAGCTTCAAATAGATTTCTTCTTTGAAATATTAAGGAGATTTTAGAAATTATTTTTTTAATAAATTTTGACGAGCTACGATGACTTACTCTCTTACCTTAATTTATTCTAGTTTTTTACTTTTAGGCTTTTTTCTTTGACAAGGATTTTCCACCCTAATATCCTTTTATTCTACCATGGAATTTTGCTTCATGGTGACAAATTTATATAGGGTAATTTTTACCCTTGAAACTAATTTTCTTCAAACATCAAACTTCTCCTTTAAACAAAGTTTTCTTTTGGCTATCTTTGTGTCAAATCTAGAGAGGGATTAGAAGGAGAATAATTTGTTTCTTCAACCATATTTGATACCACATGTTTCATTTCAATGCTTTGAATGAAAGTGTTATGGTAGTGAAGGGTGTTTTAGTACATAGAATGCTTAATCTAGAATAACAAACCCTCAAATAAACTTACAACTATTTGTTCCTATATCATATGCATGTACTTTATGATGAATAGTTATACCACTCAACTTTTTACATGGTCTATGATGTCATAGCTCCTAACATAAACATATATGATTATTAAAATTGTTTTTAAAAAAATATATAATTAATAAAAAATCCCCAATTACATGGTAAATAAGTTACTTACAAAAAATATTTAAAACTAAAATTTGTACTCTTTTTAACAATATAAATAATTAAACTCAACTAAAAAAAATTAACACAAATTTAACACGTAAATGTGATTAAATTATAATTTAGAACACTATGAAATAATTGTTATAAATTTGTGGTAATTCTTAAAAGAGAAGTAATGAAACTATTTACTTATCTATATAATCCTATATTAAAAACAAGACTTTTCAAGTGAAACCAATAATGAAATCTAATATTTTTTAATGCATGAATGATTCCTAATAATATAGGAAAAATAAGCACTAGGTAAGATGATTGTTGTTCAAAGCTATAAAAAGGGACATCCTGAAATTTTAGATAAAGCAGCTCTGAACCACATTCATAGTCTCATGCAAAATGCCTTGGTCGAATAGAATTGGTATCTAGTTAACAATAAAGATGTGTCAGATAAGTGCAGGAAACTGATATTTAACACGGTAAGGGCAATGCAATTTTTTTACACGGAGGAAGACGAATTTACCTTCCCACACCTGCAGAAGAGGGAGCTCATATACGAGTGTCTTTTTGAGCGTGTATCAGATAGCTTGCTTCATCTGAAGAAATAAATTAATGATCATAGGTTATCTTTGTTTTAGGATTATGATTAGGCTATGGGTTATTCATGCAAGGCAGTTGTCATAGGTATGTGGCCATATCGAAAAGTCTATTTTCAATATAAGAATATATAGATAAGAAGTAGTTTCATTATTTCTCTTTTATGAAATATTACACATTTATAACAATAATTTCATATTCTTTTAACCTATGATTTAATATCATATATGTATTATGTTTGTATTAAATCAATAATTTTCACTTGATTTTTATTATTTATGTGGTTAAGAAGAGTATAAATTTTAGTTGTAAATAAAGTTAGTAATTTTTTTAATTTTAGGTTTTTTTCAAAAATTATTTTAGCAATCATATATGTTTATGTTAAGAGCTATTGCATCATAAACTATGTGAAAATTTAAGTGGTATAGTCACCCCTCACAAAGTATATGCATGCGATATAGGAATAAATAGTAGCAAGTTTGTTTGATAGTCTACTATGCCTAAACTAGACATTTTATGTACTTAATACCCTTGACTACTATAATACATTCATTCAAAGCAGGTTGAAGAAAGAAATAATTCTCCTTCTAATAAATCTCTTGCTTCACAAAGATAATCAAAAGAGCACTCTATTTAAAGGGAAATTTTGAATTTTGAAGTAAAGTAGCTTCAAGGATAAATATTACCCTATATACATTTGTCACCATGAAGTAAAATTCTATGGTAGGATAAATGGATATCAATGTGGAAAACCATTATCAATGGCTAAAGCCTGAAATTAAACTACTAGGAAAAATTAAGGTAAGAGAGGAAGTCATTGTATCTCATCAAAAGTTATAGAAAAAAGAAGCTATAAAATATCCATAATATTACAAAAAAAGGAAGCTATTTGAAGTTCCTTTTGAAAATTACAAAGAAACCTTTTTTGAAAGGCATTGAAAAAAAGTTTGAAGAAAATTTAAAATAATCCATTAAAGTTTTTTTTGAAAGGTGTTGGAAAAGAAATTTTTAAATAAATTTTAAATAACCCATTGAAGTTGTTTACAACATTACAAATATTTCAAGAGAACATGTTAAATAAAAAATTTAAAATATTACATAATACTTTCAAAGATACTTCAAAATTTGAAACCAAAAGTAAGAAGGAAAGAGAAACCAATAGTATTTGTGTCAAAATTTGGCTACAAGAAAAAAATAGTCTAAGCTAGAGAAAGAAAGAAGCTCCTCATAGTAATCCATAATATTCTATAAATCCAAAGGAGGAGCTAGAAGAGATAACTCCAACGGTTGAACATCCTTGTAATTGGCTTGGGTAGAGAATCCACAACCACCTTTCTTCAATACATTTTTCATGCTATATGAACTAACCACCTTGGAGCGAGGGGGTTATATTATTGGAGATAAATGACCCTTCCATTCTCTATCTATTAGAAATTCAGAGTAGTTTTGTTGTCATTGATGTCAACAAATTGTTGTTTAAGTTTTTTCACCATTAATATCATCAAGAGTTTTTTCCAAAGGCAAGAAAGGTTTTAAAAGGAATAGGATATAATATTTATTTTTAATATTATATGCCTAAAAGGTTGAAGATCCAAGGAAGGAGAAGCATGTTTAAGTTAAATTTTTATGGGGCATCTAGGGGCAACCCAGGTGAAGCTGGGGCTGGTGGCTTACTTAGAGACCACAAGGGTGAGGTGCTTGTAGCTTTTGCTGAACATCTTGGAGCTCAAACTAACAATGTGGCTGAAGCGAGGGCAGTTTGGAGGAGCCTCAAGGTGGCAGATAATTATCCAGGGAAACTGTTGGTGGAAGGTGATTCTCTTATTATTATAAATATTCTAAAGAACACTAAGAGAGCTCCTTGGAGATTTGATGACTACATCCATGAAGCAAGGGCTCTAATTCATGATCGACCTGAGGCCATAATTTTGCATACCTTCCGGGAAGCAAACATGGCAGGTGATAGGTCGGCAAATGAAGGCATTGTAGTAGTAAATTTGATCACGTGGACTGAAAATCTTCCTCATGCAGTCTCAATGGTGATAGATAATGAAAAATTTTAGATTGGAAGGCTCAAAGTGGATCAATGACAAAAAATGGGGGCATTTTTAAAAAATATTTTTTTGAACCTTATAATGGCTTTTGTCATATTTGTTTTTTTTTTTCATGTGACTAGTGTTTTTTGCAGCTGGTGGGGCACTGATATAGGTTTTTTATCTACAAATTCATGCATGGGAAACATCCGCTTTGGCCTCAAGTATTTCCCAAGGTGTGTTTGGATTCGATGTCACAAAAAGGCCCTAGCAAGAAATAACAAAGTGTTGGAGATCCCTGACAATGAGGTACCAGACCCCACCATAATAGTCTTGGAGAAGATGACAATTTCATCAGCCTCCAATAGTATCAACCAGTTGAAGAGTCTGTCTGGCCTCATCAGTGCAATTGTTGATTTGTGTGATTCTCTAAATCTTCTGTTTTATAGCCAGCAGTTCCAGGGGCACAAGGAGTCGAAGGAAAAATCTAAAGATGATGGCAAGGAGGATGATAAGAAGTTAGATGAGGACTACAAGGAAGACTGCTTGGCCTCTTGGCTGTCCATTCTATGGGATGTTTTTTTTACCATATTCTATTATTTTTATATGGGCACAAGCTAATCTGCATGGTGCTTGCATGATTAGTTTTTGTCTTTGTTAGTTCTATTTTGCATCTTTCTTTTCTGATGGCCATAATATTAGGCTTCCATAGTTTAGTTTGGCTGTATTCTGTTGGAAGAGTAGGTCTTGGCCCTTTTTGTTGTCAGTTTAAACTTTTAGGGCTTGGCCTTTGTCCAGTTGGTCAGTGGACCCTATTTTGTAAAATGGTTTTGGGTCAACCAGTTAAAACCCGATGTTAATTATAATATTCTCTTACTTACCAAAAAATTAAAATTAAAATAATAATATTATAATATTATAATATTTTCGAGCAAAATGGTGAGGTGAAGAAAATGAGGTCCAAGGATTTTTAAAAAATATTCTATCCTTGAAAAGACCCATTATGCAGCTTGAAAAGGATTTAATTTAATTTATTTAAATTAACATATTTTAACCTATGGTTAAAATTTTAATTTAAATAAATATTGGGTGCCAAAGGTTTTAAATATAATAATTAATTTAAATTCGAATTTCAAAACTTGAATGTTGAGTCAACATGTAAGGACAAAAAGGAAATATATTTATAGGAGAAATAATCTTCATTTTCTCCCCGATCATATGATATTTGAATGCTATGCTATGTGAAATATTTTATGTGTTGCTTTGCTAAGGAAGAAGAGGAATTCACGTGTTAAGTGTTATAGGTAATACAAGGGTTCAAGTGCAAGCGACATGGCAAGAAGTTCCATTGGCATCATTAGCATAGGTGGCAGTTGAGGCCAAGCTAGAACATTGTGTGGGCAAGGTGATGGGTTCGATTCATGTTGTTGTATTTTTGCAAGGGAAATCGCTTTTCATCACGGTGAGAGGAGACAAGGGTTAAAAGGGAGTTCATGCACCCTTGGTTTTTGTGTGGACGCGTAGCCCAACCAGTGGCCTAGCTTTGGGCTAGGGTGTTGGAAAGGTAAGGTTGTGTGTTCAAATTTTTCCGAAAGCACTTTTTGGGCAGATTTAAAAATAAAGGTATGCATTTCATGATTTAAATTTTCAAAGGTTTTTTGATATTTGGAAATTTGCATTAAAGGGTTTCATGAGATCTAAAAGGAAGTTTGAGAGTTTGTTAAGGGAGATATAAGGCATAAGAAAATTAAAATATTTTATTTTAATTATTTGGTGGTTAGAATTTATTTTATAAGGTAGGAGTGATAAGGTATGCAAAGGAAATTGTATTTTGTATTTTGAGATAAATATACATTGTGTTAATTATTTTGAGAGGAGAAATAAAGTGTATAAAGGGAATTATTGTGTATGTTTTGATATAGTAAAATGGTTAACCTATATTATGAAATATTGCAGATTATAAGGTGTATTTGAGACTTGTTATTTTTTGTATGGTGAAGCAATTATTGGGAAAATATTAGTGTGGAGATTTTGAAATAGATTATTGCTACCTAACCCTGAAATTGGTAAAGAAGATCTGATTGTGATTAAGATAGGTTTTGAAGATATATCTTCATCAAAACAAAAGATATGGGCACATCTTCCTTATGAGTGAAATATTATTGGATTGAATGTTGTGATATGCAAAGTTGGAGTGAAAAGGATTGTTTTATAAGCATTATTAGAAATATTTGAGTGAGTGTTCATGTGCATGATTTATGAGTGATAAAAGAACATGAGTATCATTGATATGTGAAGTTGAGAACATGAGTATTGGAGTGATAGTTCAATATTTGTAAAACAAATTATACTTTATTTCTGAATTGATTTGAAAGTAAGTTTGAAAGTGATAGAGTGATTTGTGAGTGTGAAACATATTGAGTCTCTTACCATTCTCTATATGCTTCTATGGTTAAACAATATTTTGAGTGAAAATTGTTTATGTGATTGAAGAGGTTTCTAAAAGATTAAGTTGAGTTGTGTATGCATGTTTTGCAATTGATTTGAATAAGCTTTTATGAAATCTAGTGGACTATTTTGAGTAAGTCCTAGAGGGGACTTAAGGATAGAATGAAGTAAGATTTTGTGAAATCTTGTGAGCAGATTTGAGTAAGTCCTAGAGATGACTTAAGAACAAAGTTGAGTGAGCTTTTGTGAAATCTTAAGGATAGATTTGTGTGAGATTTTATGAAATATTACAAGAAAATTTGAGGTAAGTCTTGGTGAAGACTTGTTGAGCGATTAGACAAGTTCTAGAGAGGACTTGTTGGATAGATTTGAGGTAAGTCTTGGTGAAGACTTATTGAGCAGATTGGAAAAGTTCTAGAGAGGACTTGTTGGATAGATTTAAGGTAAGTATTGGTGAAGACTTGTTGAGCAAATTGAGCAAGTTCTTGAGAGGACTTGTGGATAGATTTGAGGTAAGTCTTTGAGAAGACTTGAGAGCATATTTAATTGATTTATTTGTTCAAGCTTTGAGTTAAGGCTTGAGATAGATCTAAGCAGAGTTGATTTGTAATTGGATCAAGATTTGTGTTAAGTCTTGAGGACAGATTTAAGGATAGAGTATGGTGCATATTTGAGGATAGATTTGTACCATTGCAGAGACAAAGTTTGGTGCATATTTGAGGGTAGATTTATGCAAGACCAGAGATAGACTTGTGAGCATATTTGTGCTAGATCTAAGGACAATGTTTAGTGTAGATTTGAGATAGAGATTGAGCAGAGCTAAGATCAAGCTTTGAAGGTGATAGAGTAGAGGATAATAGTCTCTAGTGGATAGAGATCCATTAGCCAGGGTAGTGAGGACAGAGGTCTTCTAAGTGAGGACAAAGGTCTTTAGTGGAGAGATATCCACAAACCAGTGCAGTGGAGGTAGTAGTCTTCTAAGGGATCACCAGCCAAAGTAGAGGAGAAGGAGTTCTCCTATGGATAGAGATCCACAAACCAGCTGAGGGGAAAGAGTTCTCCTATGGATAGATATCCACGAACTTGATTAGGGGATTGGCATATCCTTTGGATAGAGGTCCATAAACATTGTAATAGGGAAGGATTCCCAAGATATTGGTTGAGAAAATTTTAGTGAAATATTTTCTCCGTGGAGTAGCCCACATTGGGTGAACCACGTAAAATTGGTGTCTCTATTATGTGTGATGATTTATGCATTGATTTGATTACTGTTATTGATATTGTCATTGATTATATTGAATAATATTATATGGGAAAGAAAAGTAAAAAGTGATCTTATACTGTTCACCCCCTCTCAGTATAAGCTTGTGTTCTTCAATTGGTATCAGAGTGGGTTCTTTCAAAAGAGTTTAACATCTTGAAGGAAAAGCTGTCAGGAACACAGATGGATTCTGAGAGTGGATATTTAGGAAATAAGGTACCATTGTTCGATGGAAATAATTATGCATTTTGGAGTATAAGAATGAATATTTATCTAATGGCACAAGGAAATGATATATGGCAAGCAGTTGAGGATGGGTACACACCACCAACTACTCCACCTATAGATAAAGATGGTAAGCTCCTACAACTAAATAATTCAAAGGTAATTAATGGAATCTTAAGTGGTTTATGTGCATCATAGTTTGTAAAAGTTATGCATTGCACATAAGCAAAATATATTTGAGAAAATTTATAGAAAATATATGAGGGAGACAAAAAGGTCAAGATGATAAAATTGCAAAATCACAAGAAAACATTTGAAGACTTGAAGATGAAGGATGAGGAAGATATTGCTGCATACTTACTCCATGTGGATGAAGTTGTTAACTCCATGCAAGGACTTGGATTTAAAGTGGAAGAATCAGATGTTTGTTAAAAGGTTTGAAGGTCACTTCCTAAGAGGTATAGTGAAAAGGTTTCAACCATAGAAGAAACAAGAGATATTGAAAATTTGACTAGGGATGAGCTACATGGAACTCTCATAGCTTTTGAGATGAGAATAAAAGAGGAATCTATCCCCAGGAAGAAGCAACTTTCAAAGTTATAAAAAAGATAAAGGGTAAGAAGTCAGATTCAATTAATGAGTCATCTAGTGATGAAGAAGTAAACTATGGTAGAAGGAATAAGGACACAAGAAAGCACAAAGGTACAAATTCATTTAAGTGTTTCAATTATGGTAAATATGCTCACTATGCATTTGATTTTCCAAAAGCTAGAAATAGCAATGATGAAGAGAAACAAGATCATAAGAACAGGGAAGCAGGAAAATCAAGGTACCAAAGGAAAAATAGGTATGGACAAAACAAGCATGAAAAGAAGTTTTTCCAAAGGCATAAAAAGAGTTTCTATGTAGACAATATAGGTAAGAGTTCAAGTGATAGTGATGAAAGGTCTTCAGATAATGAAGAAGAAAAAATTCTATTTCTGATAGTAGAAAAATAAGATGTTAAGAAAAAGGTAAAAAGAGAACCATTAATTCTCAAGTGTTTTAGGTGTGGTAACTTTGGTCATCTTGAAGATAGTTGTACAAGGAATGGGTTCAGTTTCAGTGAAGATGAATATGAAGATGCTCTTTAAGGACCAGAAGAAGAAAGTCTTCTTATGGCAATAGAAGAAGAAGAAAGTGCTCCTAGTGGAAATGAATCAGAAAGGAATGAAGATGATTTTAAAGACAAAGGAACAGAGGCAGAATCAGAGGAAGGAGAAGTTAATATTGAGGGTGAGCTTATTTCTTCTCTTAAGGAATTAAGAAAGGTAGGAAAGTAGAACTCAAAACTCAAGCTTCAATTTCAAGAATATGATGAAGAGAAAGGAAAGCTTATAGAAGATCTAACCAACTCAATAACTAAGACAAGGAGATTTAAAGAGAAGTTAGAGGTAAAGGTTTTAGAATGTAAAATATTAGAGCATGAGGTAGCTTCACTAAGGAAGGAAGTAAAAGAGTCTAAAGACAAGCTACACAGATTTCAAAGAAGCTCAAAGACCTTGGATAAGATTATCAAGGTACAAAGATCTTCATCAAATGAAAGAGGACTTGGTTTTGAAGAAGAACATAGAGGAAAAGGAGAGGAGTCAATATCAAGCTCCAAATAAGAAGAAGCTTCAGAAGAAGAGAGTATAAGAGAAAGTGAGACTTCTGAGGATAAATTGGAAAATAGAAAGTTAAACAAGGAAAGGAACAATGCACAAATAAGGAACAAATGCAACAGGAAATATCACAAGAAAGAAGAGACTAAGAGACCAATGGGGTCAAGGCAATATTTCTTCAATGGATGTTGCTTCTCATGTCACAGGTTTGGACACAAGGCTATGCAGTGCAGGACACATGAAATACAGGGACATGGTTTCACCAATAGAAATTTTAGAAGTGGGTATCTCTTTCAAAGGTATTGTCACTCTTGTAATTAGTTTGGTCATAAGGTAGTTAGTTACAGGGTTCATGACAGGAATGGATATGGCTTCACCAGGAGGTTCATGACATTTGCACCTTAAAGGAATCACAATATTAAGTGTTATAAGTGCAATAATGTTGGGCATATTACTAAGTGGTGTAGAGCATAATTTCCAAAGACAAGTAGGAACAAGAATATTCAGAGGAATCAAAAGGATCAGTTGAGGAAGAAGGTGGACAAAGGAAAAGAGCAGTGTATGCTAGGAGTAGAAATAATCCCACCCCAAAATTAACCACATCAAGGAGAGGAGGTGGGGAGGGGGCTGAGCTAAGAGTCTTATCTTTAGCCCCAAGCCCCATAGGTGGCCCTTTGCCATTGATGACAAAGGGGGAGAGATTTGAGTTATGGGGAGAGTATTCAGTTAGGGGGAGCAATTTCTCAAGGGGAGCAAATTTTGAAAAGAAAAGAATGATTAAGGAAAAAGGATTGCCATAAAAAAGGGGTTGCCATCAATGACAAAGGGGGATATTGTTGGAAATTTTGAGTAGTTTTGTTGTCATTGATGTCAAGATATTGTTGTTTCAGTTTCATCATCATTAATTTCATCAGGTGGTTTTTCCAAAGGCAAGAAAGGTTTTAAAAGGAATAGGATATAATATTTATTTTTAATATTATATGCCTAAAAGGCCTAAAATATTGAAGACCCAAGGAAGGAGAAGCAATTTTAAATTAAAATAATAATATTATAATATTTAATATTATAATATTTTTGAGAAAAATGGTGAGGTGAAGAAAATGAGGTCCAAGGATTTATTAAAAATAATCTATCCATGAAAAGACCCATTATGCAGCTTGCAAAGGATTTAATTTAATTTATTTAAATTAAAATATTTTAACCTATGGTTAAAATTTTAATTTAAATAAATATTGGGTGCCAAAGATTTTAAATTTAATATTAAATTTAAATTCAAATTTAAAAATTTGAATATTAAGCCGATGTGTAAGGACAAAAAGAAAATATATTTATAGGGAAAATAATCTTCATTTTTTCCCCCGATCATATGATATTCGAATGCTATGCTATGTGAAATATTTTATGCACTACTTTTCTAAGGAAGAAGAGGAATTCACGTGTTAAGTGTTAGAGGCAAGACAAGGATTCAAGTGCAAGCGATGTGGCAAGAAGTTACACTAGTGTCGTTAGTGCAGGTGGCAGTTGAGGCCAAGCTAGAATGTTGTGTGGGCAAGGTAGTGGGTTGAATTCACACTTATGTGTTTTTGCAAGGGAAATCACTTTTCATTTGCGCTCACGGTGAGAGGAGACAAGGGTTAAAAGGGAGTTCATGCACCCTTGGTTTTCGTGTGGGTGTGTAGCCCAACCGGTGGCCTAGCTTTGGGCTAGGGTGTTGGAAAGGCAAGGTTGTGTGTTCGAATTTCATCGAAAGTACTTTTTGGGCAAAGGTAAAAATAAAGGTATGCATTTCATGATTTAAATTTTCAAAAGTTTTTTAATATTCAGAAATTTGCATTAAAGGGTGTCATGAGATTTAAAAGGAAGTTTGAGAGTTTGTTAAGGGAGATATAAGGCATAAGAAAATTAAAATATTTTATTTTAATTTTTTTGTGGTTAGAATTTATTTTATAAGGTAGTAATGATAAGGTATGCAAGGGAAAATGTATTCTATATTTTGAGATAAAGCTACATTGTGTTAATTATTTTGAGAGGAGAAATAAGGTGCATAAAGGGAATTATTGTGTATGTTTTGATATAATAAAATTTTTAACCTATATTTTTAAATATTGGAGATTATAAGGTCTATTTGAGACTTGTTATTTTTTGTATGGTGAAACAATTATTGGGAAAATATTAGTGTGGATATTTTGAAATAGATTATTGCTACCTAACCCTGAAATTGGCAAAGAAGATCTGATTGTGATTAAGATAGGTTTTGAAGACATATCTTCATAAAAAAAAAGGTATGGGCACATCTTCCTTATGAGTGAAATATTGTTGGATTGAATGTTGTGATTTGCAAAGTTGGAGTGAAAAGGATTGTTTGATAAGCATTATTGGAAATATTTGAGTGAGTGTTCATGTGCATGATTTGTGAGTGATAAAAGAACATGAGTATAATTGCTATGTGAAGTTGAGAACTATATTGAACTAGGGTTTGAGAAATATCATGATTATCATTGTTATGTGACATTGAGAACTATCTTGAACTAAAGTTTATGAAAGATCATGAGTATCATTGTTCTGTGAGATTAAGAACTATCTTGAGCTAGGGTTTGTGAAAGAACATGAGTATTATTGTTATAAGAATTTGGAATCATCTTGAGTCAAGGTTTGAGTTCCATAGTGTGAGTTGTTAAGGAGTATAGTGAAACACCTGGTTAGGAATTGTAAGAAAGTTGTGTTTCATTGAGTGAATGATTGAGTGAAGTTGGTTGAGTATTATTGATTGAAAGTATTGGAGTGATAGTTCAAGATTTGTAAAATAAATTATCCTTTATTTTTGAATTGATTTGAAAGTGAGTTTGAAAGTGATAGAGTGATTTGTGAGTGTGAAATATATTGAGTCTCTTACCATTCTCTATATGCTTCTATGGTTAAACAATATTTTGAGTGAAACTTGTTTGTGTGATTGAAGAGGTTTCTGAAAGATTAAGTTGAGTTGTGTATGCAAGTTTTGCAATTGATTTGAATAAGCTTTTGTGAAATCTAGTGGACTATTTTGAGTAAGTCCTAGAGGGGACTTAAGGATAGAATGAAGCAATCTTTTGTGAAAGCTTGTGAGAAAATTTGAGTAAGTCCTAGAGGGGACTTAAGTACAGAGTTGAGTGAGCTTTTGTGAAAGCTTAAGGATAGATTTTTGTGAGATTTTATGAAATCTTACAAGCATATTTAAGGAAAGTCTTGGTGAAGACTTGTTGAGAAGATTGGACAAGTTCTAGAGAGGACTTGTTGGATATATTTGAGGTAAGTCTTTATGAGGACTTGTTGAGCAGAATGGACAAGTTCTAGAGAGGAATTTTTGGATAGATTTGAGGTAAGTCTTGGTGAAGACTTGTTGAGAAGAATGGATAAGTTCTAGAGAGGACTTGCTGGATAGATTTGAGGTAAGTCTTTGTGAAGACTTATTGAGCAAATTGAGCAAGTTCTTGAGAGGACTTGTGGATATATTTGAGGTAAGTCTTTGAGAAGACTTGAGAACATAATTAATTGATTGATTTGTTCAAGCTTTGAGTTAAGGCTTGAGATAGATCTAAGCAGAGTTGATTTGTGATTGGATCAAGCTTTGTGTTAAGGCTTGAGGATAGATTTAAGGATAGAGTATGGTGTAGATTTGAGGATATATTTATGCCATAGTAGAGATAAATTTTGGTACATATTTAAGGGTAAATTTGTGCCAGACTAGAGATAAACTTATGAGAATATTTGTGCTAGACCGAAGGGTAGTGTTTAGTGCATATTTGAGATAGATATTGAGCAGAACTGAGAGCAATATTTGGAGGTGACAAAGCAGAGGACAATAGTCTCCAGTGGATAGAGATCCATTAGCCAGGGTAGTGAGGATAAAGGTCTTCTGAGTGAGGATAGAGATCTTTAGTGGAGAGAGATCCACAAGCTAGTGTAGTGGAGGTAGTAGTCTTCTAAGGGATCACCATCCAGATCAGAGGAGAAGGAGTTATCTTATGGATAGATATCCACGAACCATATGAGGGGAAATAGTTCTCCTATGGATAGAGATCCATGAACTTGATTAGGGGATTGACATATCCTTTGGAAAGAGGTCCATAAACATTGTAATAGGGAAGGATTCCCAAGAGATTTGTTGAGAAAATTTTAGTGAAATATTTTATCCGTGGAGTAGCCCACATTGGGTGAACCACGTAAAATTGGTGTCTCTATTGTGTGTGATGATTTATGCATTGCTTTGATTACTGCTATTGATATTGCCATTGATTATATTGAATAATATTGTTTGGGAAAGAAAAGTAAAAAGTGGTCTTATACTATTCACCCCCCTCTCAGTATAAGCTTGTGTTCTTCACTATCGACTTGATATATAATTTTTATAGATTAATAGTAACATCAAAAATACCTAAGTTCATGGTAAATTTATTTCCCACCCAAGTATAATTCTCTATTTGGATGTTAAATTTATCCATTTGACCCACATACTGAGTGATACCCTCATTTAGAATTAAGACTTAAAATTTATGTTAATTTGAAGTATTTATATACAAGCCCAAGAAATTTGTTGTCTTGGTATCTACAAAGTTATGTGTGCTACCTCAATCAATCAACACATTGATACACTATCATTTAATAAATTTTTATACCTTGATAGTATGGTGATCTTGATCCCCATAATCATGTGAGAAGAGAGTAATGGTATCATCCTCATATTCCACTTCATATAATTATAATAGTTGCTCCTACTATAATGAGTCTTCATCTTCATATATTTCTATGTTCAACATCTCCTTGAGATTTATGACATTCTTTATAGGCTTGATTATAGGGGTGGTGAAAATGACATTTGAAATAGAAAATCCTTAGGAATTATCAATATTGTGGTAAGGACAATAATATTTGAAGTCATTTCTATATTGAGGACTAGAATTTTGGAGCTTCTATTCTACTATCAAAGCTATGTGTTGAGAATCATCGAGATTATAGGAATTGAGCATTTTTTCTTCTTATTGAATTTTATCCTTAAGACCATGGTAAAAATATAAGACCACCACTATTAGATTTAATTGGTGGGTATAGGTGAGAATACTAGTGAACTCAGAGAAATACTTGACTATATCTATTTGCTTTGTGTGAATAAGATAGACCACATATGATGTGGAAGATCCTTTGTTAAATATTTAAAATAATTATTCTTTAAATTCAGGTCAAAAAAGAGGACCTCCATATTGGAGAAGCTATCACAACAACCATTGATGAGCTTGGGTTACTACCTTAGTATCTACTAATATAACATGACCAACTTTAGGAACATGGTGTAGGTAGATTAGGCTTTCTATCTTGGTCAACCATACTTGAGGGTTGATACCTTCAAAGGTGGATATGATGATTTAAGGAATAGTAACATAATGAGGCCATCCAAGGAAATTAGAAGTACCTCCTTCCATGGAATCCAAATTAAAAGTAAATCCTAGGTTGTAAGCACTAAAAACTAGAGGACTATGACTAGGTGGTGGCTATGAAATAATGCTAGTATTTGGTGCTTGATGGATGATTAGAGGTTGTTGCTCGATGGTTTTTTGTGACCCTTGGACAAGAGGAGGTATAGTAGTTGATATTTGTAGGAATTTTTTGATGTTTTCCAAGTAATTTACTACAAAAATAATTAAATAATGTTGATTACTCAAGTTCTTCACAATGGCAGTAATCATTTATTCTTGATTCAAAAGATATGTACATAGATTAGGGTCAATAGTATTGGGAAGAAGATTACCAATTGGATGAGTAGTGAAAGGAATGACCAGGGGAGGATAATTTGGAGGAAGAGAGGAATAAGCCAAGGTATTGGGTGGGGGTGAAGCTATGGCACTTAAGGAAGAAATAATATGTTGGTTAAAACTATTGATATTTGAGGAACTATTTGTGATGCTTACAAGGATTTATAGGTTGGCACTTATTTCTACTCATACGAACATCCTCTAAATTAATAGAGCATTGTAATAAATCATTAAATCGTACATAATATTAGTGGTAGTAGGTTCATTCACGCACTAAGGGAAATTGAAAAACTCAAAAAGTACTTGAAATACTACTAAAAAAAGTGTTGTTAAAAATATTATTATTATCAACTTGAAGAGATAATCCCAAAATGATAGGTCACTCACAAGGGTCCTAGGAAACTCACCTTTCAAACAATTATTTTTGGAAATACTCCTTATTTTGAATCTTTCAAAGAGATGATTGCAATGGTATAGGTCTCCTAAAAGAGTCTTTTGACACATGATACATTTTTTTTTTTTGTTTTTAAATTAGCTTTCGGACAAGGATGTAATAATAAAAAACTCACAATATCCTATAACATAATTCAAAAAGGATATGGACAAAAAAACTTCATGAAAAAATTACCAATCATCAATAATATTTTTTGAAGGTTCTAGAGTGGTTTAAACACTCTTCTATTACAAATTTTCATCCCATAGGGATCCAAGATCGATTCTCTAACACCACTTGTTATGAAATAACTTTAAGAATTTTAGCAATAGTAGTAGCAATCGAATAATATAAAAATAAAATATTTGAATAATGATAGTAATTTAGATCTAATTGATAAAAAAATAAAATATCCAATAATCAAATCCTTAATTAAAATAAATGCAAATCCTTAGCCACTTAGAGTGGGAAAAGTCTCATAGCCACTTGAAGAGAGTGAAGTCTCATATGTGTAGTAAACATGACTCAAATTTGAAGATAAAAGATGATTCCAACTACCACATAACTCTTCCCATTTATAGATTAAATTAATATTAACTCCAAACCTAATTCTCAAGGATTGACTATCTAAATCTAAGTCCCAAGCTAATGAAAATAAAGATATATTATGGCTATATTAGAGCCATTATAGTACTATAACCATTATCATTAAGAAATTCAACCACCTTAGTATAGCAATCAACCTTGGTCTTATGTTTCCACAACTAATTGACCCTAATGATTATATCATATGATCCTAGAGGGGCCACATACAATTCTACATCTATGGTAAAGTTGAAAAGCTCCAACTTAACCATGCTCAAACATTGCTTTACTCTTTTGTCAACATGGTTCCCATACCAAACCATCCATGTTGTCTCCAATAAACCCATCCATTTTTTTTAATATGGTGGATGAAAGGAGTTTTGAAAAGACCTCCAAATTTTTTATAAAAATGAGCTAATCCCCAACTACAAAAGAGGATCCGAGAGAAATAAAATACTAAAGAACATCAAATATAAACTAATCATAGAGAGAAACCAACCCTAGAAAAAAAGAACCTAAACAAAGTCAAAATAAACTAAAGACCCACAATCCCAAGCAAGGGTAAACAACACAGATAGTAGGTCCGAAGAATAAAAACAAAGCCAAAAAAAAGAACCACTAGGATAAAAGAGACCACTCAAAATTTATATCCATTGGGGCTCACCCTATTCTCATCTTTGAACTCGTTAACTATCACCTACTAGCTCATGAGAGCCAGAACCTCCTCAATGCATGAAATCATCGTCTGCATAGAATCAATAAAAGAGTGCTACAATTTCATCATCATCACATTAAGAGAATTTGGGTTTGAAGTCCCCATATAGAAACATAACAAACCAAGTCTACTCACCTAGTTGCACCACAAAAAAACAAGGCAAGTGATTTCTCAGGGTAATTTTTTAAATTTATTGTTTTCAAACTAATAAGTTCTTTTAGGTTCATGGCATTTTTGTTTCACCCAATGAATATTTAGCATAAATTTTTAAGTAGTACAAACATATCAAACCACTTTTGGGTTTCAAGACTACTGTAGAAAACCACCTAAGTGGATGAGATTGGCCAAATCCCATAAAAGGTGCCATTATGTGGATTCGACTTATCTCATTTATCGCCCTCTTATTCTGGCATGAGGGTCAAACAATAGTTGGGGTTATCCTTTAGGGCCCATAATACCTAAAGGGTGGATGCATACTCTCCCCATCCCTTATCATATTGAACCTTCAACTAACCAGTTGACTTGTTCTAATAGTTGTATGCAAGGGGTTAGCATACATATGCCTAGTGTCTAGCTATTTATCCATTATCTCTGGAACTAGCTAGAGCCATGTCAATACCCTGACCTTGGTCTTGATCACATTGTCCATTATGACTCATGATGGTTATCCCATACCAAATGTCATGGTAGATCAAGATGATTTGTCAAGCTCGGTCCCTATAGCCTAATGGTACAAGGACTTATCACTTGTACTCTCTAGCAATAACCTAGAGGTGGCATCCCATACCAGCCCCCATTACTTTTTCTAACTAGGTCTCTTATTTTAACCTTTCTTGTTAGAAAAATGTTGCTCTCGAGTCTCGTCGTGTGCATACCCACACCTCAGCAACATTGGGTGTATAGTACCAACCTTTTTCATAATTTCACATAAAGGTTCGAAGAAGTTCCACCAAGAATTTAAACATTATTACTTATACTAGTTTGCTCTAATCTTAGCCCATAAATAATCTAACTTCTTTGGGTTGGTTTTCACTAATGTTATCATTTTCCCATCTAGGCCTTAGTGTAACTCCTCTCCACACTATAATAGTACTTATTTTTCCTTGTCACTATAAGCACGATGTTTTAAGAAACTCTGAGAGTTTTTATAAGTGTAAATCATTGTCATTTAATCCATAATAAAGTTAGCTTCTAAGGATAATATTCACCCTTTTACATATAATTCATTTTTTCAAGATAATTTTTGTGAGAATTTAAATATAATGACATTACCCATCATATTATGCTATGCTAATTGAAAATAGCGAGTAGCAAATCTTCTACTCACATTCTAATGCATAAGCACGTGCACACACACACACACACACACACACACACACACACACACACACACACACACACATATATATATATATATATTTATATAAAGAAGTATGGTCTTCCCATAGCCTAAAGTTTTAAAACATACATTTACAAAAATAAATAAGACAGTTCGTAGAACATGGTAGTATTCTTACATTTGACTTGGTCAATTTCATATATTTTCCATCAAACCAAGGGCTAATAATTATCATGAATCTCCGATACCCCTGCCTCCTTGGGTCTTACCCGAAAGTGGCATCCCTTTTGGGATATTTTCCACAAAAAAAAAAAGTATCATGAATCTCCAATACAATTACTATCGGAGCTAGTGAATGAAGAAATGTAAGAACACAATTCTTTTTTATATATATTTCTTTATCAATGCAGATTCATCTAGGTTTATAAAAATTTCATTCCAATTAAAGGTCGAATGCAAATTTGGAAGTTTCCACACCGCTTACAACTTTGTAATGCTAAAAATCAATTGATAATAAATGATCAACTAAAACAATTACCTCTTCCATGTGACGTCCAAATACATAGTTGGATATGGAAATCATTTTACATTTTTCCTTTTTTTAAAATTGAATAGAGGTTAGGTTTTCAATAAATTTTGTGAATCACTAAGGTTTGAGATTGAACTTGTTCAATAGTTCCTTAATTAATGTCTTTAACACAAAATAAATATTTCACTTACATTTCTGGAAGGAAAGCATAATTATACACTTTGTAGTGTAACCATCATAGCTTCTATCTTAAACATGACATATGCAGTTTTGCATCCTTAGTTTAGTTAGTCTACAACTATACTAGGGCTAAACCAAATATTTTATGGTAATAAAGGTATTTCACTTCCTCACTTAATAAAAACCAAATATCAAAGTGAATACAAATTACTACCATTTTTCATCACCATATAAATAAATAACTTATGAAGGACTTTGTAAAACAACTTAAAGTATATATTGAATGCTCTAAAGAATGTAAGATTCACATTTGGTAACTTACAACAACATTGCAAGTTCCAGAGCGTCTCACACTTCACAAAATTTAAAATTTTCCCACACTACAAAGCTTTATTTAAACAACTAATGGCTTCAACCATTCTCTTATCTGAGTTTACTTCTCTCTATGTAATAGTGGTCCAAACTTGGTAGCTAGTCCTCACTATAGTCTCCTAGCACCGAATCCCAACGACTCGAAGGTAGTAACATTGATTTAAGGGGATCATATACAACTCCCAATATTTTATGATATGCCTAGGTTTACAATCCTACATGCATACATATGCCAAGAAAAACCATGTAAACCATTCAACTTTTGAAATTACTAGAATTCCAAACACACAGTCCTAGGTTTCATTTTTGTTATCTTTTCCAGATTTCATATATTCACATCACTGACTATGTTTTGGTATCATTTTTAATTTATCACATTGACTACGAGTCATAACAAGATTTTGTTCTCCAACTTATACAAAAAATACACACAATTTTCTTTTGGAAAACAAAATACAATGTCTTTCACACAACAAATAATCATATTTAATAATGGCCCAAAAAATCTTAAAACCAACATAGAAGAGCATTTCAAAAACATTTTATTTTAATAAAATAAATACGAAAGGGTTTTATATATCCCATACCTATTCCGAGTATACAATGGCCAACAATATTATGTTCTAACATACACAATAACCAACAAATTTTTTTTCTCAAATAATTAAACACATCTTTTCTAGATAAATGATTTTATCACAAAAGAAGACACAAAAAAATTTCTTCATTGTAACATGTGGATGGTTTAACTTTAATAAAAGTAAACTTGTCTATCATCACATGCATAGTCATAAATCTTCCATAAAAACACCTAGAAAATATTATTCGATACAACAATGTCCAAATTCTAGCTTCTATAACACGTTGAAACAAAATAGTTCTTCCCCCAAGATCTCTCTCTGTCTATTTTTTTACATGCAAGATGATATCCAAATACCCTCCTCCTTTCAACTATTTCCTTATTTTTTTCTTGGAAGATCATGGGAGGTTTTAAAAGTAATTATTGTGAGTATAAACCATCATCGAATTCTAATAGTCACCACTATTCCATTTGACTATTAAGCAATAGAACTTTATAAAGAGTAAAATTACTTTATTAACACCTTTTATTTGCTTTCCCTATGGCTCATCCTTTATATGCCTATGTTATGCACGAATCAACACAACAACCTAAATAATAATAATCATAATTGCATTTTTATTTGATCATGTTTATTGATACTAATTCATTTATATTTTCTTTCTATTTTCAAACTTAATAGAAAGCATCCAAATAAACTCTATTTCCTAAATGTTTGATAAAAGAGGGCTCATGCTCTTGGCACTTCATTGCCACTCAACAATTTTACGAATACATTTTGCTCTCATAAATCAACAACCATATTTTCCAAAGCAAAATATACACACACCGTAAGCCATTCATTAAATCCATGATGTGCATATGCATGAGCTTTCATGTACTCACAAGCCAAATAAACACTTCCTCTCTTATATTTTCTATCCATTCACTTCCATTAATCGAATATGTGTACTTGGTCTTGCATTCATAGTGGCTAGCAGTAGTACCACATTCCACAAGAAAAAGTAAGTTTATCATCAATTTGGTTATAACCAATAGTCATGTGAGAAGGGTCATTACATCAGGCTATTTGCAACAGTCTTGAAACCTAAAAGTGGTTTGATATGCATGTACTGCTTAAAAATTTATTTTAAATATTCATTGGGTGAAATAAAAATACTATGAACTTGAAAGCACATTTTAGTTTGAAAACAATAAACTTAGAAAAAAAATTGCCCTAAGAAATCGCTTGGTTTATTTTTTGTGGTGCAACTAGGTTAGTAGACTTGGGTTGTTACATATGGTTTCAGAGTAGAAAATATCTTAAAGTTGTAGGAATCTGATTAAATAATTTTTTGAACAAATTTAAAGTCGATAAATTAACTTACTTATTTTCCCTGTAGGTCTAATGGTACATAGGTTATGATGTGGAACTTCTGGGAATCCCATGGGAGGTGGGCGAGAGGAATCCATCGTAAGGCCTCCAAGAGTACCATATAAAGGGAACACAAGAGAAGATCCTCAAATGGAAAGAGGAATATAATAGTTGATCGAACCCTCACCAAATGAGCCTAGTGGGAGGGAAGTAATTTTGGTAAAAATAATTCAACTGCTTCAAACTCATTTGGATCAACAACAAGATTTAATAGATCAACAACAAATAGTGATTGAGGACTTGACTAGGGAAAGGAAACCTGTAGGTAGCTCTGGGGAAGTACCCAATGAGCGTACAAGAGAAGGTGGTACCAAAGTGGGTATTGAACTGGTCAAGGACCTAAAAAAGGTCATGAATCCCAAGTTTAATTATACAAGTGAAGGTAATGCAATGGAGAAATTTTGGGAACTCATTAATTTATAGAAAGGATTAATGAAATTCTAAGCTTATCATAAAAAAATTATCCAACTATTAGAATATGTGTCAACCTATGAGGGCATGGAGGTCATGAAGGTACAAAAGTTTATACTAGAATTGTAACCTAATATTAGGATTGAAGTAAATATGCTTAATCCTGAAAGCCTTTCTAAATCATTTGATTTAGCTCGACAAGAAGAAGCCTATCAAGAAGCTAAAAAGGCTTATTTCAATTACCAAAAATTGACTAAAAAAGAAAAATATGATCTTAAGAAGCGTAAAAGTGTAAGATTTATAAAGTGGGTTAGGTAGAAAAGTAAAAATCCTAAAGGAGGAGATCAAAATAGATAAGGAGGAAAAACTAGAAATATTGTTCAAGGCAACATGTTCAGGAAATATGGCAAAGAATAACTTAGGATAAATGATCAAGGGCCATCAAAACAAGGGAAGACTAAATGTGCAACAATGAAAGTAATAACAAGGGTAGCAAAGCTCTTGAAAATGGTTGTTACATTTTCAAAGGCTCCCACTTTACCAATAAGTGTCCATATAGAGTTGATATCCTCTAGAAAACTCCATAATAAGCCATCCACAAGATCTTTGTAGTGACAAGCAGTACCATACTTGATGGTCAAGTTACTCCTTTCTTGTTAAATGGTAAAATTTATGATAAGGATGTACTTATTTTTATAGATAGTGGATCAACTAATAGCTTTATTTCCACTAGATTAGTGAGGTACATACTTGAAAGACTTGGATATTTGGCTAATGGTTGGAAGGTGGAGTATGGATCAGGGTAGACTTATCAAGTAAACCAATGTCTATTTGACCCTCACCTCATTATACCTCAAGGTAGAACCAACTGGTAGTTGTATGTGGTACCTTTACATACCTTTGATATCATTCTTAGTGTTGATTGGTTAAAAGCCATAAGGCTCTTTTGAACTTTGAAAAACTATGGGTGGACTTTATGGATGAATTTATTCAAAGGATTAGAATTCATTGTGATTGTGGTGTAATTAAATCATATTTAATGATTGCAATGTAGGTAAAGAAATTTATTAGGAAGAGGGGAATGGTTTTTGTATTTAAAATGAATAATAAATAGGAGACTGAAGTGGAATCTGACCTCTTCCAAAAAATATCTTGTTTTGGGAGAATTCAAGGATGTGTTTCCAGAGGACCTTCCAAGGTTACCTCCTTAAAGAGAATTTGATTTTTCTATAGAATTAATGCCCAAAGATGCACCCATTGCTAGGGCACCGTATAGGATGAATCTTATTGAGCTACAAGAGCTCAAGACACAATTTCAAGATTTATTGGAGAAAGGGCTAATAAAGCCCAGTGTGTCACAATGGGGAGCTCTTGTCTTCTTTGTTAAGAAGAAATACAATAGGTATTTGTTACATAGAATTGATGATCTCTTCGATCAACTAAAAGGAGCAACCATCTTCTAAAATATTGGCCTAAGACATGCTACTATAAATTAAGAATTCAAGAAGAAGACACTTTTAAACAACTTTTAGGACAAGTTATGGATTTTTTGAGTTTACAAGTCCTACTTTTTTGGATGAATAACACCCTAGCCACATTCATGAATCTCATGAATAACATTTTTAGAGAGTAGTTGGAATGGTTTGTACTCATGTTTCTTGATGACATATTGATCTATTCCAAGAACAAGGAGGAACATGATCAACATATGAGAATTGTACTTGATATTCTTAGAAAGAATAAGTTATATGGAAAGCTATCAAGTGAAAATTTTATACTCCACAAGTGTAGTATTTGGGACATATTATCTCTTCTAAGGGGATTGTAGTCAATCCCAAGAAAATAAAAGCAATTATTGAGTGGCCTACACCTACTAACCTGACTGAGATGTGAAGTTTTATGGGGATTGTAGGCTATTATAGATGATTTATCATAGGTTTCTTGAGAATTTCCCAACCTATTACAAACCTTCAAAGGAAATATAAGGCTTTTGAATGGAAAAATCAGTGTGAAGAGGCCTTTCAAATTTTGAAATAAAGGTTGACAACCACACCAATTCTGCAATTACCTAATCCTAGTAAGAATTTTATAGTATGTACTGATGCATCAATTGAAGGATTACGATGGATTTAACCCAAGATAATGTGGTTATTGCCTTTGAATCAAGTAAAATTAAGAGTCAAGAGGTGAATTATACCACTCATGATTTGGATTTGGTAGTTGTTGTACATGACCTTAAGATTTAGAGGCACTTTTTCTTGGGAAACCATTTGAAATAAAGATAGATCACCAAATTTTAAGATACATATTTACTCAACCTTTATTGAATACTAGGAAATGATGTTGTATGGAGTTTCTAAATGAGTACAATTTTGGCATTGAGTATATTAAGGATACGGAGAACAAGGTCACTGACACTCTGAGTAGAAGAGAGTGCATTGCTGCAATGACAAAATGTCATTATGGTTTGTTAGATTGGATTAAATATATACAATAGAAAGATGAATTTTGAAAGTCTTGTAATGCTCAAATTGAGAAAGAACTTGGAAAATATATAGATTTTATATATAGATATGACTTTTTGTATTATAAGCACAGATTGGTTGTTCCAAATATGGGTGGATTGAGAGAAACAATCCTTAAGTAGGCACACAATACTCCTTCTTTGATGCATCCTAGAGGAGAAAATATGCGTGAGAGCTTGAGAAAGGCCTACTATAGGACATGAATGAAAAGGGATATTAATAATTATGTGGCTAGGTTCTTGGAGTGTCAAAAAGTGAAAGAAGCATATTTTACATCCAACAGGTAGATTGTACCCACATGATATACCTACGAAGAAATGGTAGGTGATTTTGATGGAAATTATAGTGGGTTTACCTAAAATAAGGTTTTAGCATGATGTAATCCTGGTGGTTGTGGACAAGTTAACCAAGGTTTCATATTTTATACTTGGTAATGTACAAGATTATGCACCTGCTATATCAAGCAAGTTTACCAGAGAAGTGGTAAAACTACACGGATTTCTAGAAGTCATAATCTCTAATAGATATTGTTGCTTTACATTTGAATTCCGATAGGCTTTGCATGAAGCTTGGTGAAAGGCTACTCCACCTAACACACACAATACTCAAAATCACAAAAAAATTTAGAAGAAACCCCACATATGATATTATTTTATTGAAATAGAAATACAAAATCAAAAAATTACATAGTTATGACCACAAGGCCGATTCTATTACAAAGAAAATCTACTGGAAAGCTACAAGTTGGAGCCATGATCCCTAATCCCCATTTAATAAATTCCATAGAAGATTCTGCAAAGCGTAACTCCTCTTTTCCCACCATTCATTTTCCCGCAATTCATTTTCCTGCCATTCATTTTCTCACCATTCATTTTCCTGCCTAGGAAGATATTTTGGTGGCATAACTTCCTGGAGCCATAAATTTTGACTCGGTTTTTCGATTGGCTATTATAATATATCATTGGAAATCTTGCAAAGAGATCTATAGCATCACAATGATCTAATATCATTTCATCCATTTGGTTGTTGTGTATGTGAAAATATAATATTGTCAGCCATTGTATACTTGGAATGGGTCTGGGATATATTAAACCCTTTAATTTTTATTTTATTAAAGAAAAAAAATTTAGAATGCTCTTATATGTTGGTTTTAAGCTTGGTTGGGCCACTATTAAATATGACTATTTGTTGTGTGTGAAAGACACTGTATTTTGTTTTCCAAAAGAAAATTATGTGTTTTTTTGTATGAGTTGGAGAACAAAATCTTGTTATGATTGGTAGTCAATGTGAAAAATTGAAAATTATACCAAAACACATTCAATGGTGTGAACATATGAAATCTGGAGGAGTAACAAAAATGAAACATGGGACTGTGTGTTTGGAATTCTTGTAATTTCAAAAGTTGAATGGTTTGCATGGTTTTTCTTGGCATATGCATGCATGTAGGAATTATAAACCTAGGTATATCATAAGATGTTGGGAGATGTATATGATCCCCTTAAATCAATGTTACTACCCTGGAGTAATTGGGAGTTGATGCTAGGAGACTATAGTGAAGACTAGCTACCAAGTTTGGACCATTGTTGCACAGAGAGAAGTAAACTTAGATAAGAGAACAATTGAATATATTTTCTATAGGAATAAATATTTATAGTGTGGGAGAAATTGAATTAAGCATAGTGTGATACACTCTAGAAATTTCAATGCTATTTTAATTTACCAAATGTCAAACTTATATTCTTTAGAGCATTTAATATATACTTTAAGTTGTTGTGTAAATTCCTTCATATGTTATTTATTTATATGGTGATGAAAAATGATAGCAAGTCGTATTCACTTTGATATTTTGTTTCTATTAAGTGAGGAAGTGAAATATCTTTATTACCATAAAATATTTGGTTTAACCTTAGTATAG
The DNA here is from genome assembly GCA_028583015.1 of Wollemia nobilis. Classification (NCBI taxonomy): domain Eukaryota; kingdom Viridiplantae; phylum Streptophyta; class Pinopsida; order Araucariales; family Araucariaceae; genus Wollemia; species Wollemia nobilis. Next base: position 148,522 of record JAQPPZ010016819.1, on the reverse strand, counting down.
TTGTAGATGAATTCAACTAAGGATGCAATTGCAAATGTCATGTTTAAGCTAGAAGTTATGGTGGTTAGACTGCAAAGTGTATAATTATGCTTTCCTTCCAAAAATGTAAGTGAAATATTTATTTTGTGTTAAATATATTCATTAAGGAACTATTGAACAAGTTCAATCTCAAACCTTAGTGATTCAAAAATGTATTGAAAACCTATCCTCTATTCAATTAAAAAAAAAAATAAACCTGTAAAATGATTTCTCTAGCTGACTATGTGTTTCGACATCACTTGCAAGAGGTAATTGTTTTAGCTGACTATTTATTATCAATTGAATATCAACATTACAAATTTTTAAGTGATGTGGAAACTTCTAAATTTTTAGTTGACCTTTAATTTGAATGAAATTCCTATAAACCTGGATGAACCTGCATTGATAAAAATATATATAAAAAAAGAATTGTGTTCTTATATTTTCTCATTCACTAGCTCTAGAAGTAATTGTATTTGGGATTCATGATACTTATTAGCCCTTGGTTTGATGGAAAATATATTAAATTATCCAAGTCAAACGGAAGAATACTACCATGTTCTATAAACTATGTCTTCTTTATTTTTGTAACTATTTGTTTTAAAACTTCAGGCTATGGGAAGACTATATTTATTTAATATATATATGTTTATGCATTAGAATGTGAGTAGAATATTTTCTATCCATTATTTTCAATTAGCATAGAATAATATGATGGGTAATGTCATGATCTTTAAATACTTGCAAAAGTTATCTTGAAAAAATGAATTATATGTAAAAGGGTGAATATTATCCTTAGAAGCTAACTTTATTATGGATTAAATGACAATGATTTATACTTATAAAAACTCTCAGAGGGTCTTCAAACCTTGTTATTATAGTGATAAATAAAAATAAGTACTATTATAGTGTGGAGAGGAGTTACACTAAGACCAAGGTGCGAAAATGATAACATTAGTGAAAACCAACCCAAAGAAGTTAGATTATTTGTGGGCTAAGATTAGAGAAACCGGTATAAGTTATAATGTTTAAATTCTTGGTGGAACTTCTTAGAACCTTTATGTGAAATTATGAAAAAGTTTGATACTATACACCCAATGTTGTTGAGGTGCAGGTATGCACACGACGAGACTCGAGAGCAACTATTTTTTTGATAGGAAAGGTCAAAATATGTGACCTATTTAGAAAAGGTAACAAGGGGAGGTATGGAATGCAACCTCTAGGTTTTTGCCTAGGAGTACAAATGATAATTCCTTGTACCATTTGGCTATAGGGACCAAGCATGACAAATAATCTCGATCTGGCATGATATTTGGTATTGGACAACCATCGTGAGTCATAATACACAATGTGATCAAGACTAAGGTCAAGGTATTGATATACCTCTAGCTAGTTCCAAAGATAATGGATAGATAGCAAGACACTAGGCATATGTATGCTAACCCACTTGCATACAACTATTCGAACAAGTCGATCGATTAGTCGAAGGTTTAGTATGATAAGGGATGGGGAGAGTATGCATCCACCCTTAAGGTGTTATGGGCCCTAAAGGATAACCCCAGTCATGGTTTGACCCTTACACCAAAACAAGAGGACAATAAATGAGATAAATCAAATCCACATAATGGTACCTTTTATGGGATTTGGTGAATCTCATCCACTTCGGTAGCTATCTGCAGTAGTATTGAAACCTAAAAGTGGTTTGATATGCATGTACTACTTAAAAATTTATGTTAAAGATTCATTGGGTGAAACAAAAATGCTATGAACCTGAAAGCACTTTTTAGTTTGAAAATAATAAACTTAAAAAAAACATTACCCTGATAAATTGCTTGGCTTGTTTTTTTGTGGTGCAACCAGGTGAGTAGACTTGGGTTGTTACAGGAAATTAGGATTCTGATTCTTTCTAACACTTCCATATCTCAAAGTTAATTTTGGCTTCTTGGGTGGTAGCAAATAATCCTCAAAATCTGAGTCATTAACCATCATCAAAGCCTTCCATTTATTCAAAAACTTCATGACCATGTGTTTAGATCTCCTTATTTCTTCCTCACTATATCCTTGCCCTCTAGGCATTCACTCTATCTCATACATCAGTTGCACCAGAAGGGTTTAGCTTCAATGACTTCCTGGTTTGAAGCATCTAAATCCCTCGAAATAGAAGAGGTTGGGTAATCAACGATTGGGGTATAGACTCTAATTAATAAATTAAGGATACTATCACCATCCAGGCCATGCAATTTGACCACATGATCAAAGATCATCTTCAACAATCCTTGGTAGACCGGATTACAGGCCACCCTTTTCTTAACATTAAAAATTGACCTATCCAAAGATTGAAATAAGAATGACAAAATATTAATCATTTTATTATGATGGAGATGGTTCAAAATCATGAAATGATAACTCTGTAGTATCTCCTAGTTCTCATCTAGGGTAAAATACTACATATTTACTAGAACCACATGATCCCGTGGAAATCTTATGGAGTTACATCTAAACCCATTCTGGGTTTTGGTCAGCTCCTCTTCAACTCCCAAGAAAACTTGAACCTCTTTTGCTAGGGAATGCTTCTCCCGATTATGTTGTAACAACCCAAATTCTAACCAACTCTAGAGAGTAATTTGTTTTTTATATATTATGACATATGATCAATGTAAATTTCACAACCAACATTAATCCATTACTTGTTTATTTTCCTCTCTATTATCTTAAGAAGTTTAATTAAGTCTACACACTTAATTAGTTGATCAATAATTTATTATTTCTATTGTAGCGAAATACATACATTCTTAGCCAAAGCATAAATATTACTTCATTTATTTCAAGATTATTACTTGAATCAAGCATAAACCATTGCATAATATTTAGACATCCATTCCATTTAAAATCTATTAATAGCTTTATTAAACATCAAGTGCAAATATCATTCTTTCCATTGCAGCATAATGCTTATACAAATTGAACAATGCTTGTTAACAAAAATTAAAGCATCACTTCAGTATTCATCTCATGGAAATATAATTGTAGCATCCATTTAATAAGCTATCAATCAAGAGATGTCAATCCACAAAACAAATATCCATAACACATTGTTTATCCTAGGAAAAACCCCGAAGGGAAACAATCCAACCTCAAAATATGCATCCTCATATCTCATTAATCCTTTTTGTATCAATTTACAATGATAAAAAGAATCCCAAGATCCTTTTCCAAACCATCATTAAAAACATGGCTATAGGATTATCCCATACATTCCCATTTTTAGGTCATCATTACAATTGAAGCTCATAAATGAAATATTCACTAGATACATATAAATTGAGAAATGAAAAAATCTCATGATTTTCTCAAGAATGAATCTTGCATTCATTCTTCAAACCTAGATATCATTAATCCATTTAATCCAATATGAGTGGAAGTTATCTAAGGTTTTGTAATACAAAAAGAAACCCCATAATATCTTCAAGATTAGATTCCACATGCATTCATCATCAAATGCATTTCTAAGGTACCATGTAGTTTTCAATGTAATCTACATAAATATATACTACTAGCTTAGATATAAAGGATATATATCTAAAAATGCTGAGAGTTATCAATCTCGAGGCACCTATCTCATTTCTTGGGGGTGTGATCTCCAAGATAGGCACCTCGGGATTGATAACTCTCGGTATTTTTAGATATATATCCTTTATATCTAAGCTAGTACTATTCAAATTTACGGATTATATATATGGGACAAATATTATAATATAATTTAATATTTAATGATGTTTTTAAAATTTAAATAAAAATTGAAGATTCAAATTTAATTAAAACAAATTATAAACATAGTATTTCATAAGTGGAATTTTGTTAAATAAACATTGGAAACCAAACCCTTCATGTGACCGCTTTAGAAGCTTGGGAACGTTGGAGAAAACGCTTCCTCCTTCCCATGCCAAAAGGTAATTTTTTAATAATACTTTTTTATATTTTGAAAATGACTCTGAGTTTGAAATATCACAAGTAACGTCCCAAAATTAAATGGTCGTTAGCCTTCTAAGTTACCTGGGTCGTCGGATAGGCCTGGCAGAGAAACGGACGGTGGATATTGGCGCCATTCAAACTTTGAATGAGGAGCCAGAGAAGAAGAAGAACAAATGGGGGGTGGGGAAGCGGCAGTGGTGTACTTGGTGGTGATCATTTCATCTGAATCCAAACGACAACATTGCAAAAATCCAGCCTTACAGAAGGGATATACACAGCAGTAATGGTCATGGAACCCCTGGTTCATGCAAATTTCTATTTTTCACTAACAAAAGAAGAAGAATAGCACCCTTCCACCATTTTTTCCCGAACATTTCCAGCAAATGTCAGGCGAAATTCATTCAAAATCGTCGTTTTATTTTTGCGAAACCACGACGAAAAAATTCAAGAGATTTCAGTTTTTTCACGGTGACAGTAGACGGATTACTATCCAGGAAGCCAGGGAGTTACTATTTTTTTTTTTTTTTTTTTTTTTTTTTTTTTTTTTTTTTGTTTTTTTGCTTTGGGGGGGGGGGGGGTTTTTTGGGTTTTTGGGGGGAATTTTTTTATTTTCGGCTGTCCTTTTTTTTTCTTTCTTTTTTTTTTTTTTTTTCTGTTTTTTTGGTTTTTTTGCCTCAGTGAGAATCAGAGATGAAGAAAGGGGTATCTCCTCTTCACATACCTGCAAGAAACTCCCCGAGGAAAGTGTTGCTGGAGGGTGGTACTAATACCGCTGATGGTAATCCCTTTCTAGAGCCCAGTGCCAGGGACCACGGTTTCCTGCGGCCGCCGTTATGCCCTATTTCAGAGTCCAGCTCTAACTTACTGGCTGGGGCAAATACAGAGCAAGATATGTCTACTCCAAGAATGAAGTCTGACAATATTGTGCCTTTCCCTGTCCGGGGGAAGCTGTTTGCTTTGGGGAGCGGGCAAGGTTTGACCCACAGTGGGGAAAATGCATTCAGGTTATTGAATTACAGCACTCCAGACAGCGATCTTACTAATATATCAACAGGGTTTTCATTTTAGTTTAAATATTTTAAATTTTTGCAACGGTTGGTTAGTCGGTTGTTTTAGTTTAAATATTTTAAATGTTTGCAATGGTTGGTTAGTAGGAATGCCTCTCGACGTAAAGAGAAACCCCATATTTTCCACAAGAATGGATTTCTCATCCATTCTTCCTAAATTAGATAATTTTCCACCATATTGTCACTTGATCTATCAACAAGAACCTATTATAATTTTCATAATCTATCAATAAGATCATACTAAAGTTATCACCAATTTGATCCACAATTTGTCACAACTTGGACCACAAAATTTGTCTCATGATCTATCAATAAGCTCATACTATAGTTCTCAAGGTTATTCTATAGTTCTCACAACTTTGACACTAACTTGTCTCATAGTTTATAAAACAAGATTACACAATTTTTACCATGAATTTGTTTCATAATTTATCAATAATATTACACAAGTTTTACCACCAATTTATCTCATTATTTATCAAACAAGATTATAGTATAGCCTCTACAAATTTTGACACAAATTTGTCCCACAAATTTTGTCACAAATATGTCTTATAATATATCAAATAATATTATGCTATAGTTTTCACAAATCTAGCCACAAAATTTATCTCATAATCTATTAACAAGATTACTTACAAATTTATGATTAAGTTGTGTAACTAGGTTCAAGATTGTATTAAATGATGTCAAATTTTCCTTCCAAAATTTGACCAAAAATTATATCCAATTTATTCATCACATGCTATCAATTCCCTTCTCAGAACGTATTTAGTTGTTTTGTAAACTATTATCAAATCTTTTCCTCAAATTTTATCCAAGGGCACATTCATTTTTTTTCTCCAATTGGATTATCAAATTCTCCAAAGTAATATTCAAAGCTACATTCTATCATTTCATAAATTGGTACCAAATTACTTCAATTTGGATCCAATAATACCATCAATTGTTCTACTTAATTGATCCAAGAATACATCTGGATACTTAACTAATTGGATATCAAATTATATTAAAAATTTGGTTGATGAATGTATTCATTATCTCCATGGCCATCAAATTTCCTAGTTTCTTATCTCAATTTTCAAGAACCTTTGAAGCCAAGGAATTATTTGTAAAAGTCCAAGGTACTCCCCATTCATCAAAGTCTAGGTATCAATTGCACAACTAAAAGGTAAAACTTAAATATCTTTATCATCAATAAATAAGGGATATATTCCTTCATCATCAAATTGCAAATACAAAATATATTTCAAGGTTTATATAAAAAGATATATTCCTTCATCATCAATTTGCAAATACAAAATATATTTCAAGGGTTATATAAAAGTTTAGGTTTAATCAAACCCATAGTCAATGGTTAGACTTTCACAAATAACCTCCAATAACTGGTCAAATTTTGGTGAATTCTTCAATAGTCTAACCTCACCAATGCCTAGTCACTAGCACCCTTACCTACTGACCACCATCGTGTGGTCATTCCTTTTAGTGGAGCCTTCTTAATAAACCTTTCAAGGTTTCTAACATACCCGATGTGGGATACTTCATTCCATATCAGTAGTTTAAAAAGTCACAATTATCCTTATGAGTCATAAACATACATATGGCGACCTCCTTGAGGTGTGGCACTTGACCACCACATGGTGGTTGATTTCCTATGGGAGAATTTTTCCCTACAAACATCTAGTGGGTCCTAGCACATCCTATGTGGGATGATTTATGGGAGCCCTTTTTACATATCTTACTTGCACGAAGCCCAACATAACATGATGATCTTCAGATATGCAAGGAGGCATAATATGAGTCACAATTTCTTAAAACCCCCCTTACAGGTATCATCAATGAGGATTTTTATAAGGTTAGACCTTTTTTAATACAACACAACATTCAATCTAGAGATCGTTAGATGAGGGAATTACCAAATTGTGCTTAAGGGGTTGATAAAAGATGATCTATTAATTACAAATATTCATGCAAGTTATTATATTCTTAATAGAATGATAAAATCCTCTATTGAAAGACTCAAATTGAACTAAAGAACACCTCAACTCTGACATACACCAAGGCCAATTTTAATATAATTTTATCTATTTATGATGTGACAAATAAATTTATAGATGTCTAACAAGGTAATGGATATTGGTGCAACACAAGATATCTTTAGATGGTAAAATATCTACCTGTAACCACGACTAAGGCAATTTTTGAGCAATCAATTGAAACTTAATTAATGGACAAGGCAAAAATAGATATCAACTCACTATTATAGACATCAATTGAAAATATTCTTAAACATAGACATGGTGAGTTGATAGGGTTTGAATCTGTGATATGATCTACCTTGGTAATGATTTTACCCCATCAAGACCTTTGATTTTCAATCGAAAACTAATTTAATTCAAACATTCCATGAAATGGGGATCAAAGGATAATTTTTGTAGCAAGGAGAGTATAACAGTATGTTGCACATTTCTTATGTTGTGGGCTTAGTACAAGATATAAGGTTTTATTCACCATAAAGTTAATAACCACCAAGTAGTGGTTGTAGCTCCATTGGTGGTGGTTTGTCAATCTAATGGGCATTTAGTGATGACTCCAGATGTTAGTTACTAGACTCAAGTAGAGGTATGGCCTTCCAAGATGATCCCTTATTTTGATACCAATATTATAGATAACGTAGGACCACCGCAACCTATCCATAGCTAAGGTATAGTATCGAGACCGATAGAGATAAACAACAAGTTCTTAATTATAACAGTTGAAGAGTTACCTAAAGAGTTATCCCAAAATGGATCTTGAATTGAAACCTTATTAAGCACTATTCTATCATGTAACCAGGGGTTCTTAATATCAACTAAATTCAAAATCATATACCACTCACTAATGATTGTTAATGGTAGTCAATTCCCATTGAAATAGAGGTATCAAAACAACATATAAACAAACACATAACCTTATTAGAGATTATGCAATTATTAAAGAAAAATAATATAGTCATGGCCCAACCTGAGTATAACCGACTCCTTGAAACTTCCTTGATCATAGCCTCCATGTTGGTCTCCTATTTCTCTTCCATGCTCCCTTCCATGCTTACCACCCAAGCTCCTCCCTTTCTTGAACATAAGAGATTTTTATAGACTTTTGAAGGTACCCCTTTTAATCAAAGAATGGGTCAAGCTAAGTGTGAACAAAAGGCAGGGTTCAAGAAAAGTCTTACTAAGGAGGATAGAAGGAAAGTTCATAGCAAGACATTTTTTTGCCATTCTAGGACTGAAATGACTAAAGCTCTATTTTTATATTCTTTTTCGTACCTTTTTGGTCCAAATTTCCTCCCTTCTAGAACTTAGGACATATTTTTCCTTCTTCTTATAGAAGCTAGCTTCGCATTAATTAAATCATCTTGCTAATATTTAGGCCATAGGTTATTAATTTAATTTTCTATTTCTTTTATTTCATTTATTATCATTTTGTAGCAACAAAATGATTAATAAGTTACCATATAGGTATTAAAAATAACTAAGTAGATTTAAAACAATAAACAATGTCAATTATTAATATTGGCTATTAAAATTAACATTCTCCCTTCTTAATGGATCCTTTTTCTAGATAGTTAAAGCATTTTGAGCTTTGGTAGTTGCTTTTCCTTGCCACCTTTGGAAATATTTGAAATCATCAAATCATTAGCAAAAACCATACTCCAAACATAAATGATAATTGACTATTAATCATACTTGTATCTACAAAATATGATAGTCTACATCATTAATGGGACCTACCAAGGGAGGGCTATGACATACTTCCCCCCTTGGATTAAACATAGTCCTCTGTATTTCCTACAAAACAAAGCAAATATTAGTAAAAGTACAAGCTTACATAATCCCCTTTCCAAAATGGTATTTGTCTAATAAAGTGGTTATTATGGACCTCACTTTGATCCTTCATCTGCATCACATATATTGTTAACAAACACAGAGTTATCATCATCTCATAAAGAAGATATGAATTCATATACAATAGGCTAGACATAACAAATCTTAGATTTACCAAGAAATCTCACAAAAGAGTTTCAAACTATGATTTGATAGTCCTTTCTATGAATTATTTTCATAGAAACAAGGTGTCATCAAAGATAAAGATATAATTTTATAAATCTCACTTCAAGATACCATATATCTTGAAATCCACTTTGGCAAACCTATTACCAGTGCATCATCCCTGATGTGCCCTATTATTCATATTTAGTCAGACTGTTGACTAATTATGCTAGATTCATATCTCAATAGACTCACACATAAAGTGTAATCCTCTAAAGAGTCTAAGGTACACCACTTAAGACCCATAAAATATGGAGGATTCCCTATAGTCTCTGAGTATTTACAAAATTTACTCGCAATAATATTGACATATTATCATTTACTGATATTATTTATAACTACAATTACTCTATGTAAGGTGTTATTCCAAGAGATATTCTGAGAATCCTCTTAAGAATAGATTCCCAATCTATTCTTCTTTTAGATAATGTTCCTACATTAACTAAGAGTAGACTTTCCATGTCTAATATTTTCCATTAAGGTTAATTTTTCAAATCTTAGCTAAGAATATAATTTACCTCTCTATTCCTACTGATTAATATTATTTTCAACTAAGAATAAAATTTCCAACTCTCTTTAAGTTTGTTAGACTCACACCTATATGCATCCCAATTTTCTTCTTCTTTCATTCTAAGGTATTCTCTACTTGCAAAATATTTATAGCAGATAGTTTAGAATTTTACCTCCTTGTATAAGATAATTAGTCAAAGATTTCTTTCTTAGGACCTTCCAAAAGCTAACCTAATATATGGAATCTTCTGAGTCCCAACCAAAATATCATAATAAAGCAAGGAGATACAAGCATTAAACCTGCTATATGGAATCTTCTGAGTCCTACCCAAAATATCATAATAAAGTAAGATGATACAAGCATTGGGATCATTTGGTTCAATTCTTAATGAGATCTAATCAAGAGAATTATTCTTAGTATGATAACATTTTTCCACATACATATATTCATGTTTATATAGATTATTGATGCTACAATAATCTAAATCAGACATTGTCTAAATATTTTTATTATATTGTATAACAAGGATACATATTTACATAAGAAAAACCCCTTGGGTTACAACTAGCATCCTTATAATATAAAAATGGTGACTTTCAACCATCCATATAATCCTCAAGGATACTACCTCTCAGTCCGATCACTTCTTTGTGTTGAACTTAATCCTCCTATTTGAGAGGTTGTCAGAGAAACTACCCTAGAGGTTGCTCTGCCTCATGTAGTTGCTCGAGTTGTTCTTCCATGCCCATGTTGAGATCCTTCATCCATGTTGAGCTCCTTCATCTGGTTGAGATAGAATGAGCAAACTATGTCCTACCAATGCATCAAAATAAGAAGTTAAGAAGGCAACTTTGTATTCTTCCCTTGCTTGGTATAGTTGTGCATTCTCTATTTGTAAGGTTCTTAATGCTAATGATATCCAGTTATTTCTTTGTGCTATTACTATCCTAAGCCTATCTCACTCTACTATGGTTGCATCTCTCTCAGGCTCTAGCCTTATTCTATCTTGTGCCCATATATCTTCTTTGGCCTGCTCTCTTTGTACATGTTGCCTAGGAATATCCTCTTTAGCAACAACCTCTATTGTTTCTTTAGTTGTTCTACCAACTTATGTTATAATCACAATTCTTGCTACTACAATATTATCTCCTTGACTTGATCCGACACCACTAGAATCCATATTTCCTTTTCAAAGTGTATGTATTGTTAGAATTTCCCAAGAGTAGAACTACAAAGCATTACAATATTTGAAGGAAAAAAATAGAACTGATTGATTTATTCCATGGATCAACTTTGTATAAATAGCAAAGTTGATCATTGAGAGTCGTTGGATTACAACTCATCAAATCTGATCTAGACTATATTGAGAGTTCACCTGAATCATGAAGGAGTGCTAACTCAAGTAAGTCTTATCCTAGTAGAACTTAAGAGAATAATTACTTATTATAACACCCCCCTTAAGTGATACTAGGGGTTTTGGATACAAATGAGTCCCGACAATAGGGTCTGATGAGGTACTCATGTACAATGATTTCTTATTTGAAGAGATGGTAAAAACCACATGGGAAAAACCATCTTTAAAAAAAATGAAGAGGCATGTCTTCGGTTTACGAATATTGTCCTCATTGACCAAAAGGATGAGTCCTGACAATAGGACCTGATAAGGTGCTCATTTACATATATGAGAGATGGTGAAAAAACCACTTGGAAAAAAACCATCTGTCAAAAAATAAAGAAAGAGGCATGTATTCAGATGGCAAATATTGTCCTCATGTAAAAAAAGGAATGAACCCGACAACTTGGCCTGATGAGGTACTCATGTACAATTTATACATATAGGAGAGATGATAAAAAAAACCACATGGTAAAAAATCATCCTCCAAAGTAAAGAACAATAAGAAGAAAGGAGAGGTGAAAACCTTTGTTCCTTTTAATGCAGCTGCTTTACCCCAAGTTTCTCTCGCAACTGAATGTAACGCGGAGAAGGAAATGATTTGGTGAAGATGTCTGCAATTTGATTTTCAGTGGGAATATAGTCCAAGTATATTTCCCCTCTTTGAATATATTTCTAAATGAAGTGCATGTGAATCTCAATGTGCTTGGTGCGCTGATGCTCAATTGGATTACGTGCAATATGAATTATGCTCTGATTATCACACCAAAGAGTAATAGGTTTGTCATGGGAAAAATAAAATTCTCTTAGTATCTGACAAAGCCAAAGAGCTTCCTGACTTGACAAAACTACTACCCTTTATTCTACCTCTATAGATGATAAAGCCACTGCTTGTTTTTTTGCATGACCAAGCAATTGGTGAAGAACCAAGACAAAAGATATAGCCAAAAGTTGAACATTTGTATTCTACTAAACTTACCCAATTAGAATCCATGTAACCAATGATATCCATGGATTTTCCCTCATATAAGATCCCAAAGTGAGTAGTTCCTTGCAAGTAGCGAAGGATTCTTTTTGCTACTTGTCAATGACTGAAATGAGGTTGATGTGAGAATATGGATATCAAGCCAACAACATATGAGATATCTAGGTGAGTATGAGTAAGGTATAACATACTCCCTAAAAACTGATGATATAGAGTTGCATCACATAGAGGGGATGTGCAGGAAGTAGTTAGAGTTACTCCAGATTGAAAAGGTGTAGATGAGGGTTTACAATCAGTCATATTAAACCGTTGAAGAAGGTCTAGAGTATATTACTATTGACATAATGAAATTCCTACAGTTGTTTGATTTATTTGAATCCCAAGGAAGTAATGAGCTAAACTCAGATCAACCATTTCAAATTTTTTAGAAATGGAGTCCTTGATAGATTGAATGTGAGTGATGTCACTACCAGTGAGTAGTAGATCATCAACATAGAGAACAAGTATGGTGATTTTTTCTTCATCTCTCCAAATGTAGAATGTGGCATCAGACTCATAATGATAAAAACCTGAGGAAAGAAGGAAGGAGTCCATTTTTTCATACCAAAATCTAGGAGCTTGTTTGAGGCCATAGAGAGACTTCCTTAGCCTACAAACAAGGGAGGAGTCTTGAGTGAAACTAGTAGGTTATTCCATGAATATCTCTTCCTTTAAGTCCTCATGTAAGAAAGCACTTTTTACATTCATTTGAAAGACATGCCACTTTTGGGAAAAATCTAGAGCAAGAACAAGTCTAACAGAATCCATTTTGGCAACTGGTGCAAAATTTTTAGAATAATCAATCCCTTCAATTTGAGAGAAACCTTTGGCTACCATGCGGGCTTTGTGTTTGTCAATTTATCCATTAGGTCCATATTTCGTTCTGTAAATCCATTTATAGTGAACTAATTTCCTTCCTTTAGGTAGGGGAACTAAATCCCAAGTTTTGTTTTTGATTAAGAAAGAGAATTCATTCTCCATGGCATCATCCCATTCTTTAATACCAGTTGCTTCTTTGAAGGATTGAGGATCTATGGAAATGGACATACAGACAAGACTAGTGCCTACGGAGTTGCTTAATCTGGATGATGGAAGATTTTGGATGTAAGGAGTAGCTTCTTTAACAATGGTGCAGGCCCATTTTGGTATAGTGGAAGGAGAAGTAGGAGTGGCACGATTTTGAGTTGGAGTTATAGGTTCCTCATCTTGATCATTAATCTCTAAATTAATCTCTAAAGTTGGTTCTTCATTATATTGAGGCTCTAACATTGGAGAAGGCTCAAGAGAATCAATGGTGGAAGAGGATGGTTGAGGATCTTTATGAGGGAATGTTTCATCAAATTGGACATTCCTATGAAAAATACCTCATGAGTTGTGGGATCAAGGAGCCTGTATGCTTTCATTTACTCACAATAACAAAAAAAAATGAGCTTTTTGCTTTTCTTATCTAGAGCCTTCCTTTTATTCTTTGGGATATGCACCCAAGCACTACATACAAAAATATTGAAGAAAGAGACATCGGGTTTTGAGCTAGCCCATGATTCCTCGGGAGTCAAATGACCAAGAGCTTTATGAGGTGTGGGGTTTTAAATATAGTTTGCATAGTTAATTGCTTCTAAAAAATTGTTTTTTGAAGATCTCTTGAGTGGAGCATACAGTTTGCCATTTCCTTTAGAGTTCTATTTTTCCTCTCTACAATACCATTTTTCTATGGATTATGGGAGACATAATGTTGATGAATTATGCCATGACTTGATAGGAAAATTGAGAACTCATTACTGAAGTATTCCCCCACATTATCTATATGAATTTGCTTTATTTTGCAAGAGGCCTAATTTTTAACTAAGGATTTGAAGATTTTGAAGTGGGATAGAACATCACTTTTGTATTTTAGGAAGTAGACCCAAGTTCTTTTGGAAAAATCATCAATGAAGGTTAGAGCATATTTTTCTCCTTTTAAAGAAGGCTCTAGAAAGACCATCAAGTCACTATGGATTAACTCTAGAGGGGATGAGGCTTTTAGAGAACCACTTGGGTGGAAAGGATATTGATTTTTCTTTCCAAGAGCACATCCAGGACATACTCCATCAATAGAAGATACTTGAGGTAATCCTGTTACCATTTCATGGGTGTTCAATTCCTTTAGGTAGTTATAACTGAGATGACCAAACATTTCATACCAAATTTTGCTTTCAAGATCTCCATGTTCAACAAAACAGGAGGCCCCTTCTGGATTTTGAATCCTTTGAAGTGAAATAGGTGAGTGTTATGATCAATATCTCCTTTGGCTATGAGAGAGTTGGGGTCTTGAAAGTCTCTTATCTCAACTATTGTTGGTGAGAAGAGAATTGTTTTCCCCTTTCCAGAAGTAAAAATATGATTGATAGAGAGGATATTTGTTGCAATGTTTGGAACATAGAGAACATTATTGATAGAACCACCATCAATGGATATGTCACCTTTTTCTTTGACTGGGATAAAGGATGAGTCACCAACTTCTATGCTACATGTTGAACTTGAGGATATTGAAGTGAATGACTCATCTGAGGCAGTCATGTGATGAGTTGCTCCAAAATCAAGAACCCAATATTTTTATGAAGTGTTTGTGGTCTTTCCTTGAACATTTAAGGTTTTTCCTATCTGCTTCTTAGTGTCTATCTTTTGATCCTTCATTGTTGTCTCTAGTTGTTGTAATCTTTTCCAGCATTTGTTTACAGAATGACCATTCTTTTTGCAATGAGTACAAGTTATGGGATTCCTTTCTTTCTTTTTAAATTTTTCTTTAGTGGATGCTACTAAGTATTTTGAGGAAGAGTAAGAGATATCATACTTTGCAAGTTTGGTTTCTTCTCTAGTTAGCCTATCACAAAATTCCTCTAAGGAGGGCATTTTGAAACTTGCACCAAGATCATCTTTTGTAGATAAAAAAGTGGTTGCAAAAATTTGAAATACACCATTTAATTTAGAAATAATTATATAGATGCATTCTTCTTCTATTTTTTTCTTGCCACTGCCTTTGTATTGAATGAGGAATTCTTTAAATTTGGTGAGAAAGTCAACAATATTGATGAAGTCTTCAGGAGATAATGCTATTAATTCTGCCTCTAGCTGCATTGACCATGTTTTATCTACTTTTCCAAATAGGTTCTTTAGATTTTGCCAACTTTTATATGGATTTTTAAAATCCGTAATGTGAAACCATAAGCTTTCATTTATATTGGTGCTTATAATACCCATTGTTTCATACATCTTCCCTTTATGAACAAAAATTTCATATTATTTTTCAAATTCAGGTTGCTTCTCTTCTAGCAGGTGTGTGAGCCCTTTTTGAGAAATGAGATTTAATATTTTAGGTTTCCATGTATGATAGTTGTGAGGGGTGAGTGGATCAATTGTATTCATTGTATTCATTTTGCCAAAGAAAATTGAAGTGAACCAATAATTCCCCCTTTTAACTTCAATTATTGTATTTAAAGAATGCAATGGATCTTATAAATAAGGAAACAAAAGCCTTTAAGAAATACCAAGCTCCTCAAATTACCTACCCTAATGAGAGGGAAACTATAAGTAAATGAGGATTTTTGATAAAGCTATATAGGCCAATTGTATATTGCCAAGCCTATATATCTTTTCTTCTCAATTACTCGCCCTTACGTAAGGGAAACTATACGTAAAGAGGAGAATTGATACTTGGAACATAGGCTTTTAATCATCTAGATCTTAATATCAGATTCGTAATAACCCGCCCTTACGTGAGGGAAACTGTAAGTTATTAGAAGTCCAATACTAGGAAGATAGGTGTTTAATAAATTTTTAATGATCTTGTTAAGGTTATTAAAAATTTATTAAGTAACAATATTGAAGGATTAATTTTTTTTATTAAAAATTTAAATTAAAATAAATATCCTATTAATAAAAAAAGGAATATTTCCTTAATAAAAGGATCCTTTGAAGTTGCTTCTCAATATTTAACTTAACTAGTAATTATATCAAAAAAAAAGGAATTATATTTTAATATTAATTCTATTAAAGAACATAGTAATAGGAATAATATCAAAATAAAAATTATAGAGGCAATGACCAAAACAACAACAAACCCCCCCTATGAAGCTTTTAGAATAGGTGCTAAATATTGCACCTAAAAACCCCTCCAAAAAATATTTTTTATTGAGATTACAATTTTATCCTTTTGATTTATTATAGTGGCCAAGGAAAGGCACTAAAAGAAAAGGATATAAGAATTTTTAGAGGGTTACAAATTTATACAATGAGAAGAAGTTTTATTCTCACTCGAGAAAAAAATTTGAAACCCTAAGATTTGAAACTTAAAGTAAATATAACATTATTTACCAAGGATTTTAGAAAAGAGACGTCACAAGAGAAGAGGCAGTGAGGTAATATTTTAAAGTATTCAAAGGCTACGAACTTTGTTGTACCAATGAATGATTAACTCAAAACCAGAAAAAAATATTAAAATTTATACCTAATTTAATGAGAGTCTTCAGAAGAGACATCAAGGGGAAGCATGGAAGATTTGAAATCCTTCAAAGGCTTTGAACTTGTAGGTATTTGGTGCACACAGAAGATGTTAGGGAGGTGCACCACAATCCTAGCTACCAAAGACTTCATGTTTTGGCGCACACAAAATATGTTAGGGATGGCACTATGCAGAGAGGCTCCCAAAAATATGTCAGTGATTGCACCACTTGCTACCGAAGACGTCAGGGTTTGGCGCACATGGAAGACGTCAGGGATGGCGCTATGCAGAGAGGCTCTTGGAAAGATGTCAGCAAATGCACCACCAACTTTCAAAGTGCAGCTAAGGCTGCGGAAGACCTTAGAGAAGGCACCACACCATATACTATCAATATTAATGCTCTATATTGAAGAACCAATATGCAAACATAGGTAAAAAACTAGTATTTCGAGTATTCATAGAGGAGAATAATATTTTAAGCTTTGACTTGATGAATATATATAAAAACAATTGAAACTCTTCTCTGAAGCACCGAGGGACAAAAAAGAGGAGAAGCTTCGAGATAACTTGATATGGAAAATCTAATATTTCGATCGTTGAGATTTAACTAGGAAATTCCCGTTGAGAAGATGAAAGTCTCATACGTTGCGCGCCATATAAAATCGTTGGCAAAGATGCCACGTATTATAAACAATTAATGGAATTTGGTATTTTTTTTTAAAATAACCAAATGTCCACTTAATTTGGACATGAGAAACATTGCATTTATTTGTTAAATATTTCACGAAGTTCAAATATTTTCCAACATAAAAAACCAACTATTTAATTGATCACCAAATATGATATGCCTTTCAAAGTTTGTCTCCACTACAGAACGAAACACAAAGATGGCTAAAAAGAAGCCAAAGTAAGCATGCATTCATGGATTAACGTTTCTAGTGATGGCTATAAGGAGCCAAGCAAGCAAGCATTCGTTAGGAGAGAGTAGAACAAATAGGCATATGAGGAGAACAATAAAATATGGAAGGCAATTATAAATTTCAAAATCTATATATTTTGTAGTGTAAGAGTAGCAATTTTAATATTTTTTGAAAAAAAATAGGAGAATATTTGCATAATATGGTAAAATAAATCTAGACAAACTATTTAGATATTACCATAAATAAATTTCTCTAAAAAAAATTGCAGATATAAAATGAGCAATCTACAATAGATATAAAAACCTCTTTCCCCTTTTTTTAAAAAATCAAAATATAAGAGATAATGAACCAGTTCATGAAACTGCCTTCAAGAGAGAATGCCTAGCAGAATCTATCCTGCTCTGGTACCATGTTAGAATTTCCCAAGAATAGAACTACAAAGCATTACAAGATTTTAAGGAACAAAATAGAAATGATTGATTTATTCCATGGATCAACTTTGTTTAAATAGCAAAGTTGATCATTGAGAGCCATTGGATTACAACAACTCATCAAATCTTATCTAGACTATACTGAGAGTTCACCTGAATTATTGAGTGGTAACTCAAGTAAGTCTTATTCTAGTAGAACTTAAGAGAATAATTACTTATTATAACATGTATCAACAATTCGACAAGCAATAGTAGTATGATCACAAAAATTACTATGGGGCCTACTCCCATTATGCTCATAAGTAGCAATGACAACCCTAATATAAGTGCTACCATATTGCACTCCATGGGTAGAACTCTTGTTTTCTCAATATTTATGAAATATAGCTTCTTCAGTTCTCACCAAGTATCCAATTAGCTACCGGTTCATGGTACATTTATTTTGATCATAAATCTAATAGATCATTCCTCAATTATTTAGATTTTATTCATTTTTTACCATAGATCATTTCTCAATCGATACATATGTCCTATATCAATAATCTTCTCTTAATTATTTAGAACATATTACTCCTCTTCAGTTCTTGAGGTAATAATTTTTCTTTACAACATGCTTAAATCGTATATTTTCTTCATGTGTGTCCCATTAATATGGCCTCATGATGTCTTATAATTGCCCTTTCGATGACTCCATCAATCAGTTTTGTACGCATTTATTTATGTATCTTACTCTTAGGAGCCATTTTCAATTATGACCATTATTATTTTGTTGACAATTATCTAGGTCATGTTTACTTATACTCAAGATACCATCACAAAATCTTGCACATTATCACTTAATTGATACAAAGTTGATTTTAGTTACTAGCTTATCTCATTGTAAATCACTTGGCACTAGTTATAGTTATTCTTGCTCCATGCAAGAAGCTATCTCTAAGTATGTTTAATCCACTATCATTAATTGGATAATTTACTTATTCTAGAGGTATGCTTGCTCCATGCAAGATGTCCTAAGAGTTACTTAAATTCTAGATTAACTCTTATCCTCCAGGAGGTTTTCTTGTGGTCACATAATCTCCAAGGACTACACTTCTGCTAGTTTTGTAAGTCCATCCTGACTAGTTCCAATATTTCTTGTAGCCATTCTTTACTACCTCAAACCTCTTAAATTGGAACTTTTTGTTTAAACCAATCTTTGATGGTTTATACCCCAGGTTGTCCTGTGTGGATAATAATACCACATGCAATGTGTAGTGGGGTAATCCCATATTTAAATAGTGTATAACACCTTATCAAACTTGACCACCATCTAGGTGGTCATATGGTATACTATTTAGTGGAGTCGGGATACTTGAGGAGGTTGGTGATGTGATATTTGGGTGTTGGCCATATTTTCAAATATGGAGTTTCTCAGTCCTTGCCTTCATTCACCATAGTTGGGATATTCAACTTCTTGCTCTAGACAAAGGCCATGAGAGTATTGTAACATTAAGAATATAAATAAAAGAAAACATTATTTTGATGATCCCATGATCATATCCACACACTTGCCTCATCACAAGGTATTATCATAATTGTAATTCCAAATGGGATTTACTTCCTACTTTCCAAAACTAACCTTATGGATTAACTTCCATAGATATCATTCAATATCAAATACTCTTAGAAAATTTTATGACTCGCATAATTATGTTTATGATCAAGAGGTTACTGTAGAAAAATCTCCATGTGGTTCTCTTAATATAAATTTTCAAGTAATTCCAAGGCTTGCACTTCACAGAATCAATGTGGTCAGCATCTATCTTATGGCATAGGAGTGGCCAACCCTCCTGCATTAAGACCAATGGTAAATCCTATTTACCACATAGTTGGGAATTCTCCTATCTTAACATTGTTAAGATCAGAAATACCATTTTCCCTTACTAACTTAGATCAAACATTATGCTAGCTCCATAGGTCCAATTGTCCAAGGATAGAATACCAATCGAATGCAATGCTTAACCAAAGCCATGTACACAATGGGTAGTTAAGGTGGTCATCAAATAGATCCACATAGACACCCTATGTTTATCATATAACTTGCTCAATTCATTATTAACCTCCACGATAAGAGATAGGATCTAATGTTTTCCCACTTTATCATTTTTAATTTTTCTCAACTCAAAGTTACACTAGAAATCCATATTTAGGTATGCTTATAACCCTATTCCTAGAGTGTGTTCATATATTATTCTAATAACTCTTTTTGTTCATCATACAATGCTTAAGTAAGGGAGGAGTCTAGCTTAGAGTCATAGACGCCAAGTACAATACTAGGATATTCCACTTAATATCTACAAGATATGGAGGGTTTCCTTAATTCTTCCAATAAAACATGAAAGAAAGAGAATTGCACATAAATAACCTCCAAGCCCTTACTCTTTCCTTACCAAACTTGTATTATTTTAGAGTTTATTTAAGATAGTAGTCTTACCATATAAAATTTTAACAATACCCAAAACTTTTTTTAGCCTAGACCTAACATTAGAATCCATTAGCTAAACCTAGGCTCTAATACCAATTGTAACAACCCAAATTCCCACCAACTCTAGAGAGTAATTTTAAATTTTAATTTTTTTATATCATGACATATGATCAATGTAAAGTTCACAACCAACATTAATCCATTACTTGTTTTATTTCCTCTCTATTATACTATGGAGTTGAATTAAGTCTACACAATTAATTAGTTGATCAATAATTTATTATTTCTAGTATAGTGGAATACATGCATTCATAGCCAAACCATAAATATTGCTTCATTTATTTCAAGACTATTACTTGAATCGAGCATAAAAAATTACATTATATTTAGACATCCATTGCATGCAACATCTATTTTTAGCTTTCTTAATCATCAAGTATAAATATTATTCTTTCCATTGTAGCATAATGCTTATACAAATTGAAAATTGCTTGTTAAAAAAAATTAAAGTATCACTTTAGTATTTATATCATGAAAATATAGGAGTTTGTTTTAAAATTGGCTAGGGTTTGATGAGGAAAAACTATTCTGCTAGGGTTTGATGAAGAAAAACTGCTCTACGGGGATGGCAACAGCTTCCGGAGGAGGTCTAAAAAATTGGAGGAATATCGTGATGGCATCGGGTCCGGCACAGAGAGTGCATGCTCGTGATGTTTTTTCATCTAAAAATGACTGGAAGGAACAGGATTTTCCAGTGCATGTCGGGAACCACTTGTTAAATAACAATGGATGTTTGGAACGATGTGAAGCCAGGACAGTTCTAGTGGTTCAACCAGACTCGGTGGTGGAATATGTGGAGTATCTAACCAAACATGCCCTTATTGGAAAATTTTTGGGCATCCGAATTTCTCTCCCCTTTGTGGAGGCTTGGGTCAGGAAGACTTGGAATCCTAAAGGCGATGTGGAGGTGATGTTGAGTGCGAACAACTATTTTATGGTGGTTTTCTCTTGTATTGCAGATCGTAACAAAGCATTTGAAGGGGGTCCTTATTTCTATAACCAAGTGGGACTCTTTCTTAAACCCTAGCATGTGGGTTTCAACCCATCAGAGGAGCGGTCGTCGCGGGTTCTAGTATGGGTGTGGCTTCCATGGCTCCCGTTGGAATTCTGGAGAACTGATATCTTGCATAAGATTGCCCTTCTACTTGGGAAGCCGGTTGGACCATCACAATAGACAATGGATAAAAAGGTAATCTCTATTGCTCGTATTTGTGTTGAAATTGACTTAAATAATCCTATTCCAGATTCTATTGAAATACAATTTGGATCAACTACATGGGTTCAAAAACTTGACTATGAAGCTCTTCCATTTCGTTGTCGAATTTGCTGTGAATATGGCCACCTGCAAAGAAAATGCCCTAATTTTGTCCCACCTGTGGCTTCAAATCCTAGGTCCCTCTCGGTATGGACAAAGTTTGGATAAAGGAAAAGC
The DNA here is from genome assembly GCA_028583015.1 of Wollemia nobilis. Classification (NCBI taxonomy): domain Eukaryota; kingdom Viridiplantae; phylum Streptophyta; class Pinopsida; order Araucariales; family Araucariaceae; genus Wollemia; species Wollemia nobilis. The sequence goes on along the minus strand of JAQPPZ010016819.1, from coordinate 126,662 downwards.
CCCGATAAAGGAAGGGAAATGGGATAAGGAAGGTTTTGTTCCGGTAAAATCCCGAAATAGAGGACGAAGGGCAAACAAAGACCTTAAGGATAGCCAGCCAGATGCTCTACTCAACCATTTTGAAATATTAGATGATCTTGATCAGTGCATGGAGATACCTAAAATGTCGCTAGTTGATGCAAATATAACAAGGCCAAATCAGATGTCTCTTCTTGAGGGTGAACTTAAGGAATCAGATCTAGGGGGTTTAAATGAAGAACAAAGGGCTTTGGATATGAGTATAGGGGACATGGTTGGGTCTAGCCCTATAAGGAAAACTATTTTGGAAAGTGGTACAGATTTATTTATGCCCTCTCCTACTCAGACATGGATGCAGTCATCCTTGGACTGCAAAACTCCTATAGTGTTGGGATTGCAACAGAAAATAATTAAAAAAAATTTTTTGATAAGAATATGAAGGTGGGTCGAAGAAGGACCAAGATAAAATTAAGTTAATGGGGGAGAATTTGGTGGAGTCAGGCTTGGTGAGAACATTGGACTCCCATTTTTATAACCCCCAAAAATTATTATCCTCTCATGGAATGTAAGGGGGTTGAACAACATCCCCAAACAAAAAGTTGTTCGTGATTTGGTTCGTGTGCATTCTCCGGATGTGGTGTTTATTCAGGAGACTAAATTGGCTATTGATAGTATGTTCAATATTGCTCCCAAGTTGTGGAGAAGGGGGTAATGTCAGTGTATTGGTGCATGTGGATATGCTGGTGGCATTGCTTGTTTATGGGATCCGGTTAAGATATCCCCTCTTACTTGGATTTCCAGTAGATGGTCTATTTCGATGGTCGGACATGATAATGAATCTGGTGAAACCATCCTACTTAAAAATGTGTATGCTCCTATTGATTACAATGGTAAAGTGAATTTGTGGGAGCACATTTGCTTTGTGAGAAGTTTGGTTCCCCTGTACCCATGGATTTTGGCTGGAGACTTCAACTCTATCACTTGTCTAGAGGAGAAACATGGTGGGGTGGACCGTCTCGAGCCTTTTTATTTTGTCTTTAGTGCTCATATCTAGGCCCTAAACTTGGTTGAAATCAAGCTAGATAATGGGATATTTACTTGGCACAATAGAAGGTGTGGGGAAGCTTCCATCTCAGAGAGACTGGATAGGTTTTTGATATCCAGTTATTGGATGGGTAATAACAAAAGTGCTAGTTCTGTGATTCTAGAGGGTAGGGGATCTGATCATTGGCCTATCAAACTCTCTACTTTGGATTTAGGGCTAAAAAATAATCCCTCCTTTAAGTTTCAACTTATGTGGCTTCGTGATCCTAAGCTTCATGATTTCATGCGAGGCTGGTGGACCACTGGCAAACCTCCTCATGGCATCGCTATGTATTCCTTTATGAAGCGACTACAATTTGTAAAACATAAATTGAAGAGATGGAATAGACTAAATTTTGGGAACCTTTCCTTGGCTAAGTTGGAAACTCTTAGGAGGATGGAAGAAGCTTCAAGGAATATTAGAGATCAGGGATTCATGAAGGAGCTTCTTGTTGAGGAATCTGAGGTTGGGAAAGACCTTGTTGAATGGGAATTGAGGGAAGAATTTTTTTGGAAACAAAAAGCTCGAGTAGATTGGCTTCAGGAAGGGGATAGGAACACAACCTTCTTTTATAACTCAGTTAAGGCTCACCATAATGGTAACCTGATTACCTCTCTTGTGAATTCTCAGGGTGCCTTGCTCTCTTCTTTCAGGGATATTTTAGAAGATACTAAGAGGTATTTTTCCTCTCTCTTCAAGGAGGACTCCCTATCAGATGATGAGAATGAAAAGATTATTCTAAACTGTATTCCAACGATTTTTTCTAGAGAGATGAATGAGCACTTGATGGGTCCAATTTCCCTTGAGGAGTTGGAAAATGTTGTATTCAAGATGAAAAAAGGAAAAGCCCCAGGCCCAGATGGATTCTCGATTGAGTTTTATCAGGAGTTTTGGGATTTAATCAAATTTTATCTTTTGGAGGTGGTCCATGAGTCCCAAAATAACAAACAGATGCTAAGGGTCCTAAATGCTACCTTTGTGGTGCTTATACCCAAAAAAGAGGGAGCAAATTCCTTGGATATGTTCAGGCCTATTGCTCTCTACAATGTTGTGTATAAGATCATCAAAAAAATTATTGTTGAGAGGTTGAAGATATGGTTGAGAAAAATAATCTCTGAGGAGCAAGGAGGGTTTGTTGTTGGCCGACAAATATTGGATGGGGTTGTTATTTCTATAGAAGCTATTCACTCGATGGAAAATTCTAAGGAGAAAACTATGTTTATTAAGTTGGACATGGCCAAAGCCTATGATCGAGTCAGATGGTCCTTTCTTCAAAAATTTCTTGCTACTTTTGGATTTGAGGAGGAATGGATAGTCCTTTCTTCTTCCTCATTCTCTGTTCTTGTTAATAATGAGCCATTAGAGCTGTATGAGGCCTCAAGGGGATTGAGGCAAGGAGATCCTTTATCTCCTTATTTGTTTATCATTATGGCGAAAGGGTTGGGAAGATTGCTCAAGTCTCAAGTCATGCAGGGTCTCATTTAGGGGTCAAAGTGGGATAGTAGTTTGCCACCTCTTTCCCACCTTCAATTTGTTGATGATACTACTTTTTTGGGAGTTGCCACTATCAGGGAAGCTGGAAATATTAGATAGTCTCTTGACATATATCTTGGTGCTTCTGGATAGTTGATTAATGAGGACAAGTCTTCTATTTTCTTCTTCAATATCCCTCCTCTTATTCAAGACAGGATTGCTCGTATTCTAAGATTCTAGGTTGGGACTCCCCCTTAATTTATCTTGGTATTCCAATTTCATCTCATCCTCTACCTAGATCTTCTTGGCAGTCTATGCTTGATAAGTTTAGAAGGAAGGTGAATCACTGGACTTTCATATGGCTATCCACTACAGGTAGAGTGTTGCTTTTAAAATATGTTGTTCAAGCTTTACCCATTTATAGATGTTTTGTACAAATAGCTCCCTCTCACTTCATCAAGGACATGGATGCTTTGTCAAGATAATTTTTATGGTCTAGAAAACTTGATCAATCTAAATAGAGTTTGGTTAGGTGGGATTCTATATGTAGGCCAGTGCAAGAGGGAGGCCTTGGGTTGCGACAGACAACTCTTTTTTGGTAGGCTTTGGCTGCAAAACTTTATTGAAGATGGTGTACCTCTCAAGATAAGATTTGGGCTAAAATATTATCTTGTAAATACTTGAGAGGTAATTATGAGGCTGAGATACCTAGAGTCAGCTTGGTTGGGAAAGGTTCAGTTATTTGGGACACTCTAAAAAGAGGAGCTAATTTAATCAAGTAGGGTTTGTTCTAGATTTGCAATCAGGGATCAAATACTCTTTTTTGGGAGGATTCTTGGGATGGCCACCCTCCTATATTGAATCAATATCCTAGGTTACATTCCCTAAGAATTTTTTTCTTGGAAGCAGGCTGGTCTCATGTGGAGGACTTTAAAAAAATCTAGTCTTTTGGAAATATGGAGATGTACAGGTGGAAAGATCCACAAGAATGGCCCCAGGGGGACTGACCAAGGACAGAGAGGTGTTTGCTCTTATTATTATGAGGAGGCCTTGTTCTTCATTGAGGGGTAAAGATATTATGGCTTGGAACCCTGATCCTAAGGGAACCTACTCAGTAGCCTATGGTTATCAGGTTCTTGATAAGCAAAAGTATGGGAGTCTTCCTATCACTTGGTGGAAAAAGGTGTGGAGAAAAATTTCCTAGTCAAAATGTAACTTCTTTCTCTAGTTGGTAGCTTGTAATAAATGCCTCACTTGGGATAATGTGAGAAAGAGGGGATTTCAGGGTCCCTCTTTTTGTGTCCTTTGCAGTAAGAATGAGGATGACTCTTCTCATTTATTTTTCCAATGCTCCTTTGCCAGAGACATTTGGCACCGTTGGTGGAGCACCTGGAACCATCCATGTTTTCATGTGTTATCCCTGGTGGAGTTTTGGAGTAGTCTTGGCAGACCTCCGGCCAAGGCCCCCTTCCTTCGGGTGGCTTGGAATTTTGGCCCTTCTTGCATCATCTGGTAAATTTGGCTCGAACAGAATCGATGCATATTTTAGGGCATTTATTTGGCTATTCAACAAATCTGGAAAAGGATCCTGTATATGGTTTAGGAAACCATCCATAGCAAATGTGATGTGGACCCTCTTTTGGATTCTAGGGAGGAGAAGGTACAACAAGCCCTTGGTCTCTTTGGGGATGGTGTGAACTCTTCTAGCCCTAGTAGGGTTCCTCAGCTCAACAAGAAGGTTAGGAGAGATGGTAGGTGGAGGCCACCCCCTAGAGGAGTTTTAAAAAATAATACTGATGGATCGTCCAAGGGTAATCCTGGACATGCTGGCATTGGCGGTGTTGGGAGAGATTCTACTGGTGGTGTCAGTTTTTTCTTTTCCATTTATAAAGGTGTTCACTCCAACAATTTTATGGAAGCTCTTGCAATTCTTGAGGCCTTGTAGAGGGGGTTTTATCTTGGATGGCATAGGATTATCTATGAGTCTGACTCTCAAATTGTGGTTAATATTTTAAACAGTAAAAGGGTGGAGGAAGTTAATTGGCAGTTGGCCTCTATAGTCGTTCAGATTCTCATAATGAGTGAAGAGTTTGAATTTATATCCTTTGTGCACATTCCAAGGGAATGGAATGTGGTTGTTGATTACCTAGCCAAAAGGGCTTCTGAGCTACTAGATCCTTGGAGTATCGATAATTGGGAGAGTCTCCCATCTTGGGACTCTCAATGCCTATGGGAGTTGATCCACAAGGATGTACAGACTTAATGTGGTTTGTTATTTTTGTCTTTTTTGGGTGTCATTCTAGTCTAGTGGTTTTAGCCTATTTGGCTATTTATTTGAGTCCTGGTTGGAAGCTCAGTTGTACTCTGTAATCCAGAATTTTTATCAATAAATTTTTACCCCTTTATTTAAAAAAAATATCATGAAAATATAATTGCATCATCCATATTATAAGCTATCAATCAAGAGGTGCCAATCCACAAAACAAAGACACATAACACATTGTTTATCCTAGGAAAAACCTTGAAGGGAAACAACCCAACATCAAAATATGCATCCTCATATTTCATTAATCCTTTTTGTCTCAAATTATAATGATACAAAGAATTCCAAGATTCTTTTTTGAACCATCATTAAAAACATGGATATAGGATAATCCCATACATTCCCATTTTCAAGTCATCATTACAATTGAAGATCATAAATGAAATATTCACTAGATACATATAAATTGAGAAATGAAGAAACCTCATGATTTTCTCAAGAATGAATCTCGCATTCATTCCTCAAATGTATATATCATTTATCCATTTAATTGTTGGACATTTTGAGCCCCTAAGTCAAAGTTGTCATTGATGTCACCATTGATGCCACCAGATGGAGTTATCATTAATACCAAATATTTCAGAAGGAAATAAAGGTGACAAATATGGTCATTTGATATTCAGCAAGAAGGCAGAAGTTCGAGTGAAATAGTGCAAAAGACAGAAGTTAAAAAGGAGTTATAATATTTATTTTATAAATTATTTAAATTCAGGATGAATTTAAATTTTATAAATAAATATTAAAAGGTGAAATATTATAATGTTTAGAAGTGCCATGGTGAAAACCCAAAATAAAATATTTGTAATTTTCATTACAATATTTTATATTGCAAAGGTGGGTTTATAAAGTCTAAAAATATTTTAATAAACCCAAATATTGGGTTTAAAGGTTTAAGACCAAAGATTATTTTAATAAATCCAAAGGTTGGATTTAAAGTTTTTAAACAAGACAAAGTTTATTTCCGACAACGTCATAAAATCCAAAGGGAAGCACCGACATTTTTTATTTAGTGGAAATGCATATAAATACCATGCCCAAAGTTGATTTCTGAATTATCCTTGCTCGAATTGGAAAGAGAAAGCATACAAATTAAATGCAGAGCTCGTGAGATAGTAATTGTGAAATTCATGTTTGACTTAATGGTGAAAGGAAACAAAAGCAAGTGCGTTGATTAGTTGGAAGCCAACAAGGCACCTTGGCCTAGTGGCAAGTGGGCTGCAAGCTTACATTTTGGTGTGCATGGTGGATAGTGTTTGAATCTCGTGGAAGCTTTTGGTGGATGTGTTGAAGGCGCCAATCGTTAGGTGCATACGTTTTGTTTCTGTTTTTGGTATTTTGTTTTTTTGTTGGCCTTCGCCGCGCCCGTTCCCGCCTCCCCCCCCCCCAGGCTTACCGCGGGGAATGTTGTTGTGTTTTTGTTTTTTTTTTTTTTTTTTATTTTTTTTTTTTTTTTTTTTTTGTTCTTTTTTTTTTTTTTTTTTTTGTTTTTTTTTTTGTGGTTTTTTTTGTTTTTGTTTTTTATTTTTGTTTTGTTTGGTGGTTGTTTTTTGTTTGTGGGGTGTTTGTTGTTTTTTGTTTGTGGTTTTGGGTTTGGTGGGTTGGGGGGTTTGGTGTTGGTTTTTTTTGTGGTGTTGGGTTTTTGGTGTGGGTTTTTGGGTTTGTGGTTTTGGGTGGGTTTTGTTGCTTTGGGGGGGGTGTTTTTTTTGTTTGTGCTTTGGTGGTGGTGGGTGGGTGTTGTTTGGGGGGTGTTTCTTTTTTTTGGTTTTTTTGTGTGTGGGTGGTTTTGGTTGGTGGTTTTTTTGTGTGGTTTTTTTTTGTGTTGTTGGTGTGTTTTGTTGTTTGGTTGGTGTTTTTTTTCTGGGGGTTGGGGTTGGGGTTTTGGGGGGTGGGGGTGGTGTTGGGTGGGTGGGGTGTGTTTGTGGGGGTGTTGTGTTTGGGGGTTTTTGGTTGTGTTGGGGCTGTTTTGGGTTTGTTTTGTGGGGGGGGGTTTGGTGTTGGGGTTTGTGGGTGGTTGGGTTTTGTTGGGTTGGTTTGTTGTTGGGGGTTGGTTGTTTGTTGGTGGGGTGTGTTTGTTTTTTGTGGTTTTTGTGTGTTTTTTTGTTGTTTTGGGGTTTTGGGGTTGGGTTTGTTGGTTTTTGTTGTGGTGGGTTTTTTTTGTGTGTTTTGGGGTTGGGTTGGTTTGTTTGTGTTTGTGGGGGGGGTTTTTTGGGTGGTTGGTGTGGGTTTTTTTTGTTTTTTGGTGGGGGTGTTTTTTGTGTGGGGGGGGTTTTTTGTTTTTTTTGTTGGGTGGTTTTTGGTGGGTTGGGGGTTTTGGTGGTTGGTGTTTTGGTTTTTTGTGGGGGTGGTGTTGGTGGGTGGTGTTTTGTTTTTGTTTGTGGGGTGTGGGGTGTTTTTTTTTGGGTTTTTTGGTTTGTGTTGTGGTTTTTGTGGGGGGGTTGGTTGGGTTTTTGTTGGTTTGGTGGGGGGGGTTGTGTTTTGGGTGTGGTTGGGTTGGTTTGTGTGTGTGGTGGTGGTTGTGGTGGGGTGGTGTGGTGTGGTTGGGTTGTTGGGGGGGGTTGTGTGGTGTGGTGGGTTGGTGGTGGTTGGTTTGGGGGTGGGGTTGGGTTGGTGGGGGGGGGTTGTTTGGTGGGGTGGGGTGGTGGGGTGGTGGTGGTGGGGGTGGGGGGGGGGGGGGGGGTGGGGGGGGGGGGGTGGGGGGGGGGGGGGGGGGGGGGGGGGTTTTTTTGTGTTTTGTTTTTTTTTTTTTTTTTTGTTTTTTTTTTTATTTTGTTTTTTTTTTTTTTTTTTTTTTTTTTTTTTTTTTGCTTTTTTTTTTTTTTTTTTTTTTTTGCAAGGCAAGGAATGGGTGTTGAAGCACGTGGTGCTTCTTCCTTCCCAATGAGCTTGTAGCTCGTGTGGTGGTTTGCACTGTGGGCAAAGACGTTTGTGTGGGCTGCGTTGAGAGTTCGAAACTCTCCAAAGGTAAAGGTACATTTTTATGTTTTATTTTATTAATGCCTAAGTTGGAGGTATAAGGTATTTGGTTGTTGAAGTATTTGCATTGTGATAAAGGTTGGTAGTTGAGAAATACCATTAGGAGTTATAAGGAGAATTCTATTTTTATTTTCAAGTCTTAAATTTTGCTATTGTGGAATTTTGAAAGTTTAAGACTTTGTGGTTTGTATGTTATTTTGAATAAAGGGTTTTGTAATTATTGTGAGGATATTGCTTATTTTTTAATTTGGAGTGATAAGGTGTAATTGTGATATTATTTTTGTGATATAAAAATTATCCTCTAACCCTTATTGAGTTTGTCAAAGAAGTAATTGTGAGTGTGGCAGATTTGTAAGGGCAACTACTCTTCAAGAAAAGGTATGGGAAAAATTCTTCTTTGTTGAGTTAGGTGATTGGTTTGATTGAAAATTAAGTTTGGAGTGAAAAGAATTTGATTAGGGTTTCCTTTTCAAAAGTGGTTGAGTTAATGCTTCAAGGTTTTCTAGATTGAGAGTTGTGATTAAACCTTGTTTGATAAGCATTGTTGTTTAGACTATTGGTTGAATGAAGTACTTTGAGTTTATGCTTCAAGGTTTTCTGGATTGAGATTTGTGATTAAACCTTGTTTGATAAGCATTATTTTTTAGACCATTGGTTGAGTGAAGTACTTTGAGTTTATGCTTCAAGGCTTTCTGAATTGAGAGTTGTGATTAAAACCTTGTTTTATTAGCATTGTTGTTGAAGCCAATAGGTTATGCAAAGAATTTGAACTTGAGTTAAAAAATAACATGAGTATTATTGTTATGTGAGATTTGTTATTGAGCATTGTTGAAAATATTTTGAGTTGGTTGATATATGCTTGGACTAGGGTTTGTGAGAAAGGGTTGTTCCTTGAGGTGATTGGTTGAGTAGAGTTGATTGAGCCTAGTCAAGTGAATGTGTGAGTTGATTGTTCAAGTTCCATAAAACAAACTATTCTATATTCTGATTTGAGTTGAGATTGAGTTTTTGAGTATAGAACATATTGAGTCTCTAACAATTCTCTTTATGATTCTATGAGATTGGACAAGTTGTGTGTGGACTTGTTAAGTAGATTTGAGGTAAGTCTTTGAGAAGACTTGTGGACTGATTTTGTGTAAGATTTTGTGGAAGCTTACAATACAGATTTGAGCAAGTCCTAGAGAGGACTTATTGAGTAGATTTGGACAAGTTTTGTGTGAGCTTGTTGAGTAGATTTGGACAGGTTCTGAGTGGACCTATTGATCAGATTTGAGCAGGTTCTATGTGGACCTATTGAGCATATTTGGACAGGTTATGAGTGGACCTATTGAGAATATTTGAGCAGGTTCTGTGTGGACCTATTGAGCATATTTGAGCAGGTTCTGAGTGGACCTGTTGAGCAGATTTGAGCAGGTTCTGAGTGGACCTATTGAGCAGATTTGAGTAGGTTTTGAGTGGACCTGTTGAGCAGATTTGAGCAGGTTCTGAGTGGACCTATTGAGAAGATTTGAGCAGGTTTTGAGTGGACCTATTGAGTAGATTTGAGAAGGTTATGAGTGGACCTATTGAGCATATTTGAGAAGGTTCTGAGTGAACCTATTGAGCAGATTTGTGCTAGACCAAATGAACTATGTTTAGTGTAGATTTGAGTGGACTTATGCTAGACTGACTGGACTGAGTTTGGTGCAAGAGTTGATTAGATTTGTGCTAGACTGAATGTACTATGTTTAGTGCAAGATATTGAGCAGATCTATGCTAGACTGACTGGATTGTGTTTAGTATAGTATTGAGATAGAGCTTTGGAGGTGATAGAGCAGAGAGGACATAGTCTCCAATGGATAGAGATTCATTCACCAGGACATTGAGAACAAGTCTTATGATTGAGGACATGAGTCTTCAAGTGGAGAGAGATCCACAGTTAGTGTAGTGGAGGCAGTAGTCTTCTAGAGGATCACCAGCCAGAGCAGAGGAGAAGGAGTTCTCTTGTGGATAGAGATCCATAAACCAAATTTAGGGGATCAACATCTCCTTTGGACAGAGGTCCATAAACATTGTAATTGTTAAGGATTCCCAAAATATTATTTGAGAAATATTTAGAAGAAATATTTTCTCTGTGGATGTAACCCACATTGGGTGAACCACGTTAAAATTGGTGTCTCTATTGTGTGTGATGATTTGTGCATTGCTTTGGTTATTTCTATTGATATTGTCATTGATTATATTGATTAATACTTTTTGGAAAAGAAAATTAAAAATTGGTCTTATACTGTTCACCCTCCCTCTCAGTATAAGCTTGTGTTCTTCATTTGGTATCAGAGTCGGTTCCTTCGAAAAGGGCTTAACAACTTGAAGTAAGATCTTGCAAGAACATAAATGGCAAAGAAAGGCAAGAGTAGAACCATGAGACACAAGAAGAAAAGAACACACATGGTCATGAAAGAAAAGGAATATGAGTTTAATATTGTTGTGTTGGGAGGACAAATAGAAATAGATTCAAGAGATGAATCAAGTAATGGAGAAATATCTAGACTGATAAGTTTTGTACCAGATGTAGGAACACAGGTCACCATGCAACTTACTATCCACAAGAATGTTTTGTTTGTGGTCAACTCGGCCATGATGCAGGTTATTGCAATGGGTTTAGTAGCGGTGAATATGGAGATGACATTTTCGAAAATAAAATCCTAGAGGTTGGTTCAAGAAAGGATAACAGGGAAAATAAAAATAGGTATGAAGAAAAACTCTGCTTTCAGTATTAGAAGAAAATGCTCCTATAGAAGATTCATAAAAATAAAAAGAGAAAGGCACTCTTAAGGAACTCGTTGAATTGAAAAGAGAAAATTTAGAATTGAAGGGTCAAATACAAGAAGATGATAAATGTAAGGCAAAGCTTCTACAAGATATTTCTAACTTGAGAGATAAGGTTGAAAAGGCAAGAAGAGTTGAAAAAGGTATGGTTGAACAGTAAAAGGTAAAAGAGATAGAATGTGAAAGACTTATGGTTACTCTTGAAGAATTAAAAAGGAAGAACTCAGGATTAAGGGTTCAAGCTCAAGAAGATGAGAAAGCAAAAGCAAGGTTTCTACAGGAACTCACTAACTTCAAAATCAAAGTTGAAGAAACAAGAAAAATTGAAGAAGGTATGGCCAAAAAATTAAAAACAAAATATCTAGAGCATGAGATAGTTTCACTAAGAATGGAAGTAAAAGGTTCTAAGGACAAGCTACACAAGTTTGAGAAAAATTCAAAGACTTTGTATAGGATTATCAATGCACAAAGGTCATCAGTCACCATAACAGGACTTAGTTCTAAAGAAGAACAAGGGAAACAGGAAGCAGAAAAAGGAGAGTCAAGCTCAAACACCCAAAAAGTAGAAGAGTCAAAGGAAGTAAGTAAAAGAAAGAGTGAGACTTCTAAGGATAAGTTGGACAATAGAAAGTTCAACAAGGAAAGGAACAATGCACAAGTAAGGAACAAATGGAATAGGAAACAAGTAGAAGAGACTAAGAGACCAATGGGGTCTAGGAAAGGTTTATTCAAGGAATATGTTTTACATGTCATAGGTTTGGGAACATGGCTTCACAGTGTAGAACACATGAAAGATAGGAATATGGGAAAGGACAACTTTTCCATGGATATTACTACTCATGTAATGAGTTTGGTCATAAGGCAATGAATTGCAGGGTTCATGATAGAAGAGGATATGGATTCACTAGGAGAAATCCTAAGAAATTTTCACCTCCAAGGAATAATAATATTAAGTGTTATAAGTGCAATAATTATGGTCACACAACAAGATGGTGTAGGGCAAATATTCTAAAAATAGGCATGAACAAAAATAGGAATGTGAATAGAAATAGGAACAAGAACATGAACATGGATGAGAATAGAAACAAGAACAAGAATAGGAACATGGAGGAGAACAGGAACATGGAGGAGAACAAGAATAGGAATAGGAACAGGGATGATGACTTGGAAAGAAATAGTCAGAGGATTTAGAAAACTCAAAAAATAAGGGAAAAATATAAAGGTAAAGAACAATGCTTTCGGGTAGTAGAAATACTTCCACCCCAAAATTAACCACCTCATGTGGAGGTGGGGGAGGAGCTAAGCTAAGAGGCTCATTCTTAGCCCCGATACCCAAAGGTGACCCTTTGCCATTGATGTCAAAGGGGGAGAGATTTATGTATATTGGAGAGATATTTGATATGGGGAGAAATTTGATATTTGAGAGAGCATTGAGCCAGGGGGAGCAATGTCCCAGGGGGAGCAGAAGAAAAATAAAGGTCAGGTTTTAGTAAAAGGATATGGGTTACCATCAATGACAAAGGGGGATATTGTTGGACATTTTGAGTCCCTAAGTCAAAGTTGTCATTGATGTCACCATTGATGCCACCAAATGGAGTCATCATTAATACCAAATATTTTAGGGTGAAATAAAGGCAACAAAGATGGTCATTTGATATTCAGCAAGAAGGCATAAGTTTGAGTGAAACAGTGCAAAATACAGAAGTTAAAAAGGAGTTATAATATTTATTTTATAAATTATTTAAATTCAGGATGAATTTAAATTTTATAAATAAATATTAAAAGGTGAAATATTATAATGGTTAGAAGTGCCATGGTGAAAACCCAAAATAAAATATTTGTAATTTTCATTACAATATTTTATATAGCAAAGGTGGGTTTATAAAGTCTAAAAATATTTTAAAAAACCCAAAGGTTGGGTTTAAAGGTTTAAGACCAAAGGAAAATTTTAATAAATCCCAAGTTTGGATTTAAAGTTTATAAACAAGGCAAAGTTTATTTCCGTCGACGTCATAGAAGCCAAAGGGAAGCGTCGACATTTTTGATTTAGTGGAAATGCATATAAATACCATGCCCAAATTTGATTTCTAAATTATCCTTGCTCAAATTGGAAAGAGAAAACATACGAATTAAATGCAGAGCTTGTGAGATAGTAATTGCGAAATTTGTGTTTGACTTGATGGCGAAAGGAAACAAAATCAAGCGCGTTGATGAGTTGGAAGCCAACAAGGCACCTTGGCCTAGTGGCAAGTAGGCTGCAAGCTTACGTTTTGGTGTGCATGGTGGATAGTGTTCGAATCCCATGGAAGCTTTTGGTGGACGTGTTGAAGGCACCAATCGTTAGGTGCATACATTTTGCAAGGCAAGGAAGGGGTGTTGAAGCACGTGGTGCTTCTTCCTTCCCAACGAGCTTGTAGCTCGTGTGGTGGTTTGCACCATGGGTAAAGACGTTTGTGTGGGCTGTGTTGAGAGTTTGAAACTCTCCAAAGGCAAAGGTACATTTTTATGTTTTATTTTATTAATGCCTAAGTTGGAGGTATAAGGTATTTGGTTGTTGAAGTCTTTGCATTGTGATAAAGGTTGGTAGTTGAGAAATACCATTAGGAGTTATAAGGAGAATTTTGTTTTTATTTTCAAGTCTTAAATTTTGCTATTGTGGAATATTGAAAGGTTAAGACTTTGTGGGTTGTATGTTATTTTGAATAAAGGGTTTTATAATTATTGTGAGGATATTGCTTATTGTTTAAGTTGGAGTGATAAGGTGTAATTGTGATATTATTTTTGTGATATAAAAATTATCCTCTAACCCTTATTGAGTTTGTCAAAGAAGTAATTGTGAGTGTGGCAGATTTGTAAGGGCAACTACTCTTCAAGAAAAGGTATGGGTAAAATTCTTCTTTGTTGAGTTAGGTGATTGGCTTGATTAAAAATTAAGTTTAGAGTGAAAAGTATTTGATTAGGGTTTCCTTTTAGAAAGTGGTTGAGTTAATGCTTCAAGGTTTTCTAGATTGAGAGTTGTGATTAAACCTTGTTTGATAAGCATTTTTGTTTAGACCATTGGTTAAATGAAGTACTTTGAGTTTATTATTCAAGGTTTTATGGATTGAGAGTTGTGATTAAACCTTATTTGATAAGAATTATTATTTAGACCATTGGTTGAGTGAAGTACTTTGAGTTTATGCTTCAAGGCTTTCTAAATTGAGAGTTGTGATTAAAACCTTGTTTTATTAGCATTGTTGTTAAAGCCAATGGGTTATGCAAAGAATTTGAACTTGAGTTAGAAAATAACATGAGTATCATTGTTATGCGAGATTTGTTATTGAGCATTGTTGGAAATATTTTGAGTTGGTTGATATATGCTTGGACTAGGTTTTGTGAGAAAGGGTTGTTCCTTGAGGTGATTGGTTGAGTAGAGTTGATTGAGCCTAGTCAAGTGAATGTGTGAGTTTATTGTTCAAGTTCCATAAAACAAACTATTCTATATTCGGATTTGAGTTGAGATTGAGTTTTTGAGTATAGAAAAAATTGAGTCTTTAACAATTCTCTTTATGATTCTATGAGATTGGACAAGTTGTGTGTGGACTTGTTAAGCAGATTTGAGGTAAGTCTTTGAGAAGACTTGTGGACTGATTTTGTGTAAGATTTTGTGGAAACTTACAATACATATTTGAGCAAGTCCTAGAGAGGACTTATTGAGCAGATTTGGACAAGTTCTGTGTGAGCTTGTTGAGCATATTTGGATAGGTTTTGAGTGGACATGTTGAGCATATTTGAGCAGGTTCTCTATGGACCTATTGAGAAGATTTGGACAGGTTCTGAGTGAACCTGTTGAGAATATTTGAGCAGGTTCTATGTGGACCTATTGATCATATTTGAGCAGGTTCTGAGTGGACCTATTGAGCATATTTGAGCAGGTTCTGAGTGGACCTATTGAGAATATTTGAGTAGGTTCTGAGTGGACCTATTGAGCATATTTGAGCAGGTTTTGAGTGGACCTATTGAGCAGATTTGAGTAGGTTCTGAGTGGACCTGTTGAGAAGATTTGAGAAGGTTATGAGTGGACCTATTGAGCAGATTTGAGAAGGTTCTGAGTGAACCTATTGAGAAAATTTGTGCTAGACTGAATGAACTATGTTTAGTGCAGATTTGAGTGGACTTGTGCTAGATCGACTGGACTATGTTTGGTGCAAGAGTTGAGCAGATTTGTGATAGACCGAATGTACTATATTTAGTGCAAGAGATTGAGTAGAGCTATGCTAGACCGATTGGAATGTGTTTAGTATAGTATTGAGACAAAGATTTGGAGGTGATAGAGCAGAGAGGACAGAGTCTCCAGTGGATAGAGATCCATCAGCCAAGCCATTGAGGATATGTCTTCTGAGTGAGGACAGGAGTCTTCAAGTGGAGATAGATCCACAGTCAGTGCAGTGGAGGCAATAGTCTTCTAGAGGATCACCAGCTAGAGCAGAGGAGAAGGAGTTCTCCTGTGGATAGAGATCCACAAACTAGATTTAGGGGATCAACATCTCCTTTGGACAGAGGTCCATAAACATTGTAATTGGGAAGGATTCCCAAAATATTATTTGAGAAATACTTAGAAGAAATATTTTCTCTATGGATGTAACCCACATTGGGTGAACCATGTTAAAATTGGTGTCTCTATTGTGTGTGATTATTTGTGCATTGCTTTGATTATTGCTATTGATATTGCCATTTATTATATTGATTAATACTATTTGGGAAAGAAAAGTAAAAAGTGGTCATATATTGTTCACACCCCCCTCTCAATATAAGCTTGTGTTCTTCATTAATCCAATATGGAGTGAAAGTTATCTAATATTTTGTAATATAATAAGAAACCCCAAAATCTCTTCAAGATTAGATTCCAAATGCATTCATCATCAAATGCATTTCTAAGGTATCATGTAGTTTTCAATGTAATCTACATAAGTACATACTAAGAGGAACCCCATATTTTCCTCAAGAATTGATTTCTCATCCATTCTTCCCAAATTAGATAATTTTCCACCATATTGTCATTTGATATATCAATAAGAACCTATTATAATTTTCAAAAAATATCAATAATATCATACTAAAGTTATCACCAATTTGTCACAACATAGACCACAAAATTTGTCTCATGATCTATCAACAATATCATACTATAGTTATCAAGGTTATTCTATTGTTCTCACAACCTTGACACTAACTTGTATCATAATCTATCAAACAAGATTACACAAATTTTACCAGGAATTTATTTCATAATTTATCAATAATATTACACAAAATTTTCCACCAATTTATCTCATTATTTATCAAACAAGATTACACTATAGCCTCTACAAATTTTTACACAAATTTGTCCCACAAATTTTGTCACAAATTTGTCTCATAATCTAGGCACAAAATTATCAAATAATATTATGCTATAGTTTTCACAAATCTAGCCACAAAATTTATCTCATAATCTATTAACAAGATTACTTACAAATTTATGATTAAGTTGTGTAACTAGGTTCAATATTGTATTAAATGCTATCAAATTTTCTTTCCAAAATTTGATCCAAAATCATATCCAATTTATTCATCACATCCTATCAATTCCCTTCTCTGAACACATTTAGTTGTTTTATAAATTGTTATCAAATATTTTCCTCAAATTTTATCCAAGGACACATTCATTTATTTTCTCCAATTGGATTATCAAATTCTCCAAAGTAAGATTCAAAACCACAGTCTATAATTTCATAAATTGATACCAAATTACTTCAATTTGGATCCAATAATGTCATCAATTGTTCTACTTAATTGATTCAAGAATACATCTGGATGCTTAACTAATTGGATATCAAATTATCTTAAGAATTTGGTTGGTGAATGTATTTATTATCTCCATGGCCATAAAATTTCATAGTTCCTTATCTCAATTTCCAAGAACATTTGAAGCCAAGGAATTATTTGTAAAAATCCAAGGTACTCCCTAATTGGAACTACGAAGAACTTTGGAAAGAAGCTAACTTTAGAATTTATAAAAAAATGCAAAAGGACCAATACCAGAGCTAGGGATTGTGATACCCACGATGTCCTACCAACTGATGAAGCACTTGTTTAAATTATTGACACTTTGAACATTGATTATCAAAACTTTCATGATCTAGCTCATCTCACCATACTTAGGAAAGAAAGTCGGTTGGATGCCCAAATGAATCATAAAATGCCAAGGCTCAATAGGGACATACCATTCCATACACTAACAAATAATTATATGTACTGTAATCTGCCACATCATCCTTACCCTATAATTCCTCAAGAGTTGAGAGAAGATATTTCTTTGCATGAATGCAGTCCTTCTTATGAAAATCTGAGGGCTTACTACTGGGCCAACTAACAAAGGATGAATTGAGGCCATTAATACTAGACATAGTAAACCAGATAGTATAATTAATGTCATTACATCACATTCCCTTTTTCAAACTCATCCTCTTATGGTGTTTAACCTACGTCCACAAATACCCCTTCGTACCTTGGATAGATATTCTCCATATACCTGACTGATTGGAGCTAGGTAGATTGGTGCTCTCCATCCATTATTTTAATTTTCCCATTCATATATTGATTCAAAAATACTTAGTTGCTCTAATATATATCAAAATACTTATAGGGAATCCATGTAGCATACTTCAGATCTAGCAAGAGTGATCTAATACTCATTTTATGGTTATCCACCATTGCATGAATAGAATAGTGGGACTAGTTAGGCTATAAGACTACTTGGTAGTGGTTTCATTTCCTCACTTAGAAAATTGATTAGCATAATGATCCCCTCTAAAACTGAAACATTCATCATTTGGTCCCCTCTTGACTTTATTGCATGCATTCTTGTTTAGAGGTATTTTTGGATAAAAATTCTATTGACAGTTGTCTTTCTTAAAATATCTCTTTCTAAATTTTCATTTGCTTCCATTTCTAGTTTTTACTTTTAGAAAAAAATTCTTGAAATTAGATCTTGTTGTTGAAATATTCTTCCCTTTTTCTTGTACTCTTTCTAATAAGCAATGATTACTTGTACCTTTTTCTCCTACTTGATGAACTTTTGAAATACTTAATCCATAGTCATCAAACTATTAACATCCACATCAGCCCCTATGTGTGGGTTCAAACCCATGATAAACTTTTAAATCCAAAATGTCTTATCAATTTGATAGCAAGGCTTGTACTTTAGGAGTATAGTAAAATATCCTAATACTAATTCATTTTCTTATCTCCTTACATTAGGTTTTTGAGCTTAGCCATTTTGTTGTTAAATTAAAACTACAACAACCACTACTACTAGAATAAATCAAAAAAGTTACTCCAAAATTAAATTTTCTTCTACTATCTCTCTCTAGATTTAGGTCTAATGACCAGGAAGTTGCTTCTCCATAAAGGTGATACGCATCCCATGCTACATTGATATCCTCTATTAATTTTCAAAGTTTGAAATACTTCATTGTATCAATAATCCATGCCTAGACTTCATCTTCTAGGACCTTTACATCATACATTAGTAGTGTGATTTTCTTGATATCCTTGGATAGCTCTTCTGTTAGGTGAGACTTCTTGCATATTTTCCTTTATACATAGACTTGTTCCACTTTCATAGACTCTTGTTCATTACTTTATGTTTTTTATCACTTTCAAGAGTTTAAAAATGGTGGTGTTTGTCCTTACCATTCCCTTCCTATTAAATTTCCCTTTCCTACCCTTTCTACTCAAGGGAAACCACTTTATCCCTTGCTTTACATAACAATTCTTGTACTATAGTTTTATATTATTCATTAACCCTTCACTAGGATCATTCCCTCTAGAATGTCCCACATATTTATAGTTAACTATTTTACTAGTTATACATAAGTACACATCTAATAGTGTTGATAAGCCAGGTGAGTCCCTAGTTTCTAAACTAGGACTGTTACCACATGTAACAAGCCCCTTTCTTGGGTTGGAAAAATATAAAAGAATAAAATATATAATAATTACATATTATTTTATTCTCATTAATGACTTGATACACAACCATGTCTAGTCATCACATTCACATAAATAAAATGGTAACCAAGCAGGATAATACAAGCAATGGTATTAGTGTACATCAACTAGTAATCCAACCATCAAACACCTTCAATACTTGGATGCTAGAAATTCAGGATGTCACTCTAGATTTTGCATTGCATCTTGTACAATTAAAGATCCTTCACTATGAATTCTACTTGTACTAGTGAGTTTATTTCTCATCAAAGTATGGTTGGCCTCTTTTACGTATTGTCTTCTCATATTGATTACATAAGAAATAGTACTTGCTAGTATGTTTCAAATGATCACCCTAGTGGAATTTGGGTATCCTCATTTTGTTGAATCCAACCACCTCTTCTTACCTTCTAGAGAAGTGTTATTAGATTGCTAGGTTGTTTATCTTATTACTATTCTATTTTGAGTACCCATTTGATGATACAAATGTGTCATAGCTTAGGACTATTTTAACTCAATCTTAATTGGTTTAGAATGGATAGATTCTTCTTAGCTAGAAGATATAACCTCATATAATTCTTACAAGCATATGGACTTCCTAGAGGTAAGACCATCTTACATATGATAAGCATAACCACAACTGTTAAGGAAAATTGCATCCCACACATCAAACTAAATGTCTAGTTTAACTAACAAACATAAAACAACAAAAATAACACTATCCACTACTTGGGAATATAAGCCATGTAAAACATATAGAGATAATAATTTCCTTTATAAATAATACAAAGAATAGTGGTACATTACTAATCATCCAATCATGATGCAATAAATATTAAATCTAGTCATTATGTACTAAAAGTGTAATCCCACCATCTCAATACACATATAACCAATGATTCATTTTTAGATTTATTGCTTCATGAATAATAATTTGATCAAATGTTAATAATATTGATTAATCATATGATAGCATATAAAATTTCACAACTAATAAAATTTATGTATCAAACCTAAACAAATATAATAAGATCCACATAATATATATATAGAGAGAGAGATTTAGATAAGTCACTAGAACTTGTTTATAATAAAATAAAATAAATGATGTTTCTATCATCTAAGTATTACATATATACATCATTCATTAGATTAAAAAGGTTACATATTCCATAACCAGTCTATGCAAAATCTTACATGAGAACAATACTATACTTTTAAATTCATAATATTTTCAATATAATTAAATATGGATAGTCATCTGCTTGTATATTAATTGTTACAACCAAAGGATATATTAGTATTCTACTATCAATATAATATTACTACATCAAATCATCAAGATGACATATTAGTTTTGAAACTACACCCCAATTTAAGTTTTGTACAATAGTCATTATATTTACATGAACAAGATTGGTAGTTATATTGTACTGATAAGTATACTAGTTGTTCATCTTCATGAAGAGTTCAATAAAGAACAATTTATTTCCAACCAAATAGTGTAGTACAAAAAATATTATAGTCATGACAAAAGAAGTTACATGAGGAAGCCAATTTCTAATCTATTTGGACTTATATATACTAACCATCAACATTAATTTTAACACACCCTAGTGAATCCATCTAACATATATTGTCATCATATGCAAACCTCATAAGTAAGATATATGTGAGCCACCATCTAGTTACCAATGAATCTCATGGAATTTTACCTATGAGTTGATAGGAGGGAGAGTATCATTGGAATAATTTACCTCCCAACCAAATTATTCTCACATAGAATTTCACTTTAGTTCTATTTCCTACCTAAGAGAATAGTCCCTTCAACAAAGAAATCACATATAGAGAAACAACATGTTAGAAAATGAACTCGTAGATATATAAATATATCTACATGATGTTACTCATACCATGCAACTTAACACATAGTGGATGCATTCTAAAAGCATGACGGAGAATAGATCTAGCACAAGACAGGAAACAAGAATAACAAGAGCCAAATTTTTCTTATTCACTAGCTTCGGAAGAATTTACAAAGAATATACAACAATCTACCATTTTTCCAACCCGTTCTCCTTACAATCCTTGGGTTTTTATCGAGGTCCCGACCTCCTGTGTTTTCAAACTTCCCACGATCTGTATTTGCCACCTGGAACAATACTGGAAAGTTGCATTGATGAGACATTGGGTGAGGTGTGCGACTGGCTACCATAACCACCGGGATCTCCTTCTCGAATGGCTGCTTCATTGCTAGTTCCATAAATGCGTCTTTAGATCTCATATGCGAGTGGCCAACATGTTCATTGCAATCTCCCTCTGAAACTGCTGCTTCACCACTGTTAGTTTGCTATGCACGAAGGGACGCCTTTATGAAGCTTGGAGTGCGTGTTTTTCTATTTGGTCGCGATATCACGACATGTCGCGATATCGCGACATTCCCTCCTTCAAGCCTTCTCACTCCGTTTTGGCCGCGATATCGCGACCTGTCATGATTTCATGACCTTTTGTCTTTTGTGCCTTTGCTCCCTACTTTGGTCGTGAAATCGTGACATGTCGCGATTTCGTGACCTTTGTCTTTCACGCCTTTGCTCCCTGCTTTGGTTGTCACGAAATCGTGACATGTCACGATTTTGTGACCTTTGGTTCTTCGCGCCTTTGCTCCCTACTTTGGTCATGATTTTGTGACCTTTGGTCCTCCACGCCTTTGCTTCCCTGCCATGTCATGATTTCATGACCTTTGGTCCTTCACGCCTTTGCTTCCCTACTTTGGTCGTGATTTCGTGACCTCCGGTCCTCCGCGCCTTTGTTTCCCTACTTTGGTCACGATTTCATGACATGTCTGTCCGTCGTTTCTCTATCTCTTGTTTTGGTCACGATATCGTGACACTTTTTGTGTCGCGATATCGCGACACATATTTTCCTTTGCCAAATACTTAGAAAAAAGAAAAAAAAATTTGGTTGATGCTGGATTGCTCTGCTGCCCTCGGATGCTCCTGCATCAGACACCCGGGGTGGATTGAGAAGTGATCCTCACTTCTGATCTTTGAGAGGAAGACCCAAGCGGTCAACCTCTATTTTTGACAGCCAAGTTGCATCTTCTATAGGTCTGCCCTTCCACTTGATCAAATATTCAGAATACTGTTTGTTTCTTGTGCTTCTGCCTTCACGAGTATCTAATATTTCCTCGATCTCTTCTGTGGTTGGGTTAGACTCTGGAATGCTCCACAATTCTGTACTTGGTGCCTCTGTATTGTTTCCCTCATGGTATTCCACTAAATCTGATATGTTAAAAATAGGTGAAATGTCAAGCCCACTTGGCAATTCCACTTTATATGCATTGCTTGACTCCCATTTTTCCAGTATTCTGCATGGCCCAAACTTCTTCATCTTCAATTTGTTATAAGTTTTGGCAGGAAACCTTTCTTTTTTGAGATGGACCATGACTTCATCTCCCACTTCGAACTCTTTGAACCGCCTCTTTTGGTCCGCTCTTGTCTTATACTGAGTATTCATTTTTGTAATTTGTTTCTTTACTTCTTCATGCAGGCTTTTCATCTGTCTCGCAAATTCCTCAACCTCGGCACTACACTTTTCTCCTTTATCTAATTTCCTCAGCTCAAAAACATTTCTTGGGCTGTTTCCATATATGACTTGAAATGGAGATTTGTTTGTACTCTTGTTGACAAAATTGTTGTATGCAAATTCTACCTGCGGCAAAACCAAATCCCATCCCTTGGGTTTATCTGCTATCAAGCATCTTAATAAATTACCCAAACTTCTATTTACCACCTCTGTCTGTCCATCAGTCTATGGGTGGTATGCGAACTGAACTTCAGATCTGTCTTCAACTTCTTCCACAATGTTCTCCAAAAATAACCAACAAACTTTGTATCTCTGTCAGAAACTATGCTTTTTGGTAGACCGTGCAATCTTACCACTTCCTTGAAAAATAACCCTGCAATGTGAACCGCGTCACTTGTTTTCTGGCAGGGAATAAAGTGTGCCATCTTGGAGAATCTGTCAACCACCACAAATACGGAGTCATTTCCCCTCTGTGTTCTCGGTAACCCAAGAATGAAATCCATGCTGATGTCCTCCCACGGCCTTTCAGGTATAGGTAACGGCTGATATAATCCTGTGTTCTGCCTCACGCCTTTTGCCATCTGGCATATTCTGCAGCTTTGCACAAACTTTTTCACATCTTGCTGTAGTTGCGGCCAGTAGTAGTTCTCACTCACCAGGGCAATGGTCTTATCTCGACCAAAATGTCCAGCCAGTCCCCCGCTGTGCTTCTCCTTCACTAAGTTCTCCCGCATGGAACTCCTTGGAATGCATAATTTACTTCCCCTGAACAACATTCCATCTTGGATTAGAAAATCCAACCATTTTGTCCTGTCCACAGTAACAGGTGCCAAGCAAGCCGTCCAGGCTTCTACAAAATCAGGATCTTCAGGGTACAGTCCCTTTAATTCTTTGAATCCTACCACTTCCACTGTCATTTCAATCAGCAAATTTTGCCTTCTGCTTAAGGCGTCTGCAACTCTATTTGATTTTTCGCTTCTATGTTTTAACACAAAGGTATAGCTTTGGAGAAACTCAACCCACTTCATGTGCCTCTGATTCAGTTTTGTTTGGTTGTTAATGTACTGTAAGGCCTGATGATCAGTAAATAGAACAAACTCTTTTGGCAACAAATAATGCCTCCACTTCTTTAGAGCCTGAACTATTGCATAAAATTCCTGATCATAAACTGAATACTTTTTCCGAGCATCATTGAGTTTCTCACTAAAGTAGGCAACATGCCTACCTTCCTGACTCAGTACAGCTCCTATTGCACTACCACTGGCATCACAATCTACCTGAAATACCTTGTTAAAGTCTGGGAGTGCCAAAACAGGTTGTTCTGTGACCTTCTTCTTCAACAGATCAAAGCTCCTATCTACTCCTAAGGTCCACTTAAACTCTTTCTTATCTCCTCTCATTGTTTCTGTGAGGGGTGCACAAATGCTGCTGAAATTTCTAATGAATTTCCTGTAGAAGCTGGCTAAACCATGAAATGATCTTACCTCTATTGTGCTTCTCGGAGTAGGCCATTCCATGATAGCTCTCACCTTCTCTGGGTCCATTTTTAGACCTTCTACTGAGATTACAAATCCCAGGTATACTAACTCCTTTACAAAATTACACTTTTTTAGATTTATTAATAACTGCTCCTACCATAGCTTCTCAAAAACCCTTCTGATATGCATCAGGTGCTCCTCCAGGGTTCTTCTAAATATTAATATATCATCTAAATAGACAATGACAAATTTTCCTAAAAACTCTTTCAGTACCTCATTCATCAGCCGCATGAAGGTACTTGGTGCATTGGATAGCCCAAATGGCATGACCAACCACTCATACAAGCCCTCTCTGGTCTTGAAGGTTGTCTTCCACTCATCTCCTTCCCTGACACGGATCTGGTGGTAACCACTCTTGAGGTCAATTTTGGTGAAGTACTTGGCTCCACTCAAACAAGTCCATTATGTCATCCATCCTTGGCAATGGAAATCTGTGTTTTATTGTGATCTTGTTGATGGCTCGAGAGTCTGTACACATTCTCCACTCTCCATATTTCTTTGGAACCAGCATTGTAGGCACTGCGCATGGACTCAAGCTTTCCCGAATCAGTCCCTTCTCCAGCAACTCCTGGACCTACCTCGTTTAGCTCCTCAGTTTCTACAGGCGTCATTCTATGTGCAGCTTTATTGGGCAAGCTTGATCCTGGCACCAAATCGATATGGTGACTGATCTTCCTTACTAGGGGTAAACCCTCAGGCACATTATCAGATATAATATCTAGAAATTCCTCCAATAGATCTAGGACTTCTGCTGGGGTATCTTTGCATTCTGTATCCCTGACTCTAGGAATTAATGCATAACACATATGTTCATGCTTTAAATCATCTAAAAATTTTCTTCCATCAACCAAGCAAATTTTGGCACTGCCACATACCTTTTCTTCCACCTCCTTCAGGGGTTTCAGCTTATGACGCATTCCATTCTTTGTCACGGAATAGGTGTTGGCACGGCCATCATGAACCGTGCTCCTGTCAAATTGCCATGGCCTTCCCAACAGCAAATGGCACGCATCCATGGGCAGAATGTCGCACAGGACCTCATCACGGTAATTCCCAATACTAAATTTTACCAGGCTTTGTTCACTGACCAAAACCTTATGGTCTTTCTGCAACCACGCGATCCGATATGGATGCGGGTGTCTCTTTCTCTCCAGTTGTAGCTTTGTAACCATTCCCTCTGAAACTAGGTTATCTGTGCTACCGTTGTCAATAATAATATTGCAAATCTTACCCGTGCATTTACACCTTGTGCGGAATAAGCTTTTCCTTTGATCTACAGCTCCCTCTTCATTTAGTAGGACTCTCCTCGTGATCATTACTTCTCCTCTCTCTGCTTCTTCAGAATGCTCAGATCCAGCATCTTCATCAGCGACCGCGGCTCTGGCATTTCCTTTCGGCCTCCTATTATTCCTTTCTCATTGCTGTGGACACTCGTATTGGTGATGTCCCTCTTCTCCACACTGGAAGCAAGTTCCACGATATCTTCCTCTTCCCTGGCCACGTCCAGCTCTGCCCCTTCCCCCTCGGTAACCATTATTCTGATTACGAGGGCGGTCGGTATTTTCTCTCCTTTGTTCTTGATTACTGCTACCTTCTCCATTCTTCTGAGAATCTTCATTTCTTCTTCCACTGGTCCTTTCGCCGGTCCTTCCGCCATGACCCCTTCCTCTTTGCTTGTTCTCAAACCTCCTATTGAGCTTTTCTTCCACCTTTAGGGCAAATTGGTAAGCGTCCTCTATGGTGGTCATCCGGACCAGACTTAATTCTTCCTGAATACTTGCTCGTAACCCATTAATGTAATGGGCTACCTTCTCCTTGTTGGCCTCTGAGTGGCCTGTTCTAATCATAATTTTATGAAACTCTTCTGTGTATTCTTTTACAGACTTGCTTGATTGCCTCAACCCTTGCATTTTCTTTAGCAGGTCTAACTCATAATCACCAGGGATGAACTGCCTCTTTA
Source organism: Wollemia nobilis (assembly GCA_028583015.1). Classification (NCBI taxonomy): domain Eukaryota; kingdom Viridiplantae; phylum Streptophyta; class Pinopsida; order Araucariales; family Araucariaceae; genus Wollemia; species Wollemia nobilis. Next base: position 100,887 of record JAQPPZ010016819.1, on the reverse strand, counting down.
GCTTTTCTGCCATCCGTTCCCACTTTGTTATTCTCTCTTTTCCTCTTTTATTTCGCTCCAACTGCACTCCCTTCCACCAAATGCTGGCATGACCTTTCAGTTTGGTCTTAGCGAACCTGACCCTATCAGGATCCTCAACTTCCTCGTACTCAAAGTACTCTTCCAGATCATTGATCCAGTCGATCAATTCCTCTGGATCAAGGTTCCTGGAATACGTGGAAACCTCCATCTTTGGCCTCTTCCCAATCTGGGATATGGCTTTGTATAGTCTGGCTTGAGCAGGATCTCATCGCTTCTTCTTCTTCCTCAGGCTGGTCTTCTTCTTCGTCATCTTCCTCTTCACTACCTTCATCTCTTCTTGGCTCCAATCTTCTGCGCATCTCTTCTTGCAGGGCTTGCATTTGCCGCTGCAAAGCTCGAACATCTTCCGCTGTCGCCATGCCTCTCCCACCAATAGGGTTTCTTCTTGGAGGCATTCTGCTCACCCAATTCCAAGCCCTTCCATAGATCCTGGTGTAACTGCCTCACGTCCGGTGATCTGTTACACACTCAGGAACTTCTGGCTCTGATACCATTGACGGAGAACAGATCTAGCACAAGACAAGAAACAAGAATAACAAGAGCCAAATTTTTCTTATTCACTAGCTTCGAAAGAATTTACAAAGAATATACAGCAATCTACCATTTTGCCAACCCGTTCTCCTTACAATCCTTGGGTTTTTATCGAGGTCCCGACCTCTTGTGTTTTCAAACTTCCCACGATCTATATTTGCCACCTGGAACAATACTGGAAAGTTGCATTGATGAGACATTGGGTGAGGTGCACGACTGGCTGCCATAACCACCGGGATCTCCTTCTCGAATGGCTGCTTCGTTGCTAGTTCCATAAATGCGTCTTTAGATCTCATGCGCGAGTGGCCAACATGTTCGTTGCAATCTCCCTCTGAAACTGCTGCTTCACCACTGTTAGTTTGTTGTGCACGAAGGGACGCCTTTATGAAGCTTGGAGTGCGTGTTTTTCTGTTTGGTCGCGATATCACGACATGTCGCGATATCACGACATTCCCTCCTTCAAGCCTTCTCGCTCCATTTTGGCCGCGATATCGCGACCTATCGCGATATCGCGACCTTTTGTCTTTTGCGCCTTTGTTCCCTGCTTTGGTCACAAAATCGTGACATGTCGCGATTTCGTGACCTTTTGTCTTCCGCACCTTTGCTCCCTACTTTGGTCATGATTTCGCGACCTTTGGTTCTCCGCGCCTTTGCTTCCCTGCTTTGGTCACGATTTCGTGACCTTTGGTCCTCCGCGCCTTTGCTTCCCTGCCATGTCACGATTTCATGACCTTTGGTCCTCCGTGCCTTTGCTTCCCTGCTTTGGTCATGATTTCGCGACCTTCGGTCCTCCGTGCCTTTGCTTCCCTGCTTTGGTCACGATTTCGCGACATGTCACGAAATCGCGACATGTCACGATTTCACGACATTCTGTCTTTCATTTCTCTATCTCCTGTTTTGGTCACGATATCGCGACACTTTTTGTGTCGCGATATCGCGACACATATTTTCCTTTGCCAAATACTTAGAAAAAAGAAAAAAAAATTGGTTGATGCTGGATTGCTCTGCTGCCCTCGGATGCTCCTGCATCAAAGCATTAAGTCTAGATACATATATTCATCCAATCATCTCAATGCAACCTATCTATGTGAAGTAATACACTGATGTAAACCATAAATATAATGATTACTTTAATCATAGTTGTACCAAACTTTCTTATCAAAATATATCCACTTGATATGTTCCTTAAGGCATAATTTACTATAAATTATTCAGGCATATGTCAACACGCATTCTCAGGCATGTTACCCATACTTTCACCCATAAAGGATTTGTTTTATAAGTAGTATACAAATCATCCATGTGCTCCTCTATCTGTATACATCTTGCCTTTCATTTCGCTAGATAAAAAATTATATTTTCTTTTAGGGTGACTTTAGGATACCCTCCCATATATACAAAATAACAAGGATAAAACAATGATCTATTTACAATGGTGATATTACAAAATATACTCCCATTTAGACAAGGCACTAGTATAGAATATTAGACTCTCTACAATGATTCATGGTCAAGTGTACTTTAATATTAGAAATATATTAATTTGGTATAGTTTCTCACACTTGTTGAGTCATCCTCAACACAATACTTGTATAAATTATTAAACAAATTGTCCTTCCTACTTGGATTGGTAATTGAAAAATGTATATCATATTTAGTGATTGATCTTCAATGTAACACTCCAACTAGTCTTGGTGTCAAGTGTAAGTCTTATAAGTTGATGATAATAATTAATTATGGAAGCACCCAATTAGACAAGTCATGCAAAGTTTTTCTATCAATGCAATATCCCAATTTTTCAAAGCACGATTATTATATCACACAACGCCTTAGTAAGGATTAATTTTAGTTTGACCAAGTATATAATATGAATTTCAATGCATACTTCCAATTTATCCAAGATAGAACATGATAATCATTGTATGGTTCAGTATAAAAACAAGACAAATATTTATGTTGACAATCAAGAGTGTTTCCAATTTTTATATGCATAAAAAATAGATTATATATTTTTTTAATAGTCAAGAATTCTTATAGTTTTTTCTAATACAAACACATGATAGTTATCTTTTTGATAGTCAAATTTTCTTTTAGTTTGTTCAAAGAACAAAAATAAGACAATGGTTTCTTTGATAGTTAAGAATTCTTCTAGGTTGTTCAAATACAAAAGCATGACAATATACTATGTAATAGTCAAGAATTTATTTAATTTGTTCAAAGACAAAAATATGATAATTAATTTATGATAATCAAGAATTTATCAAAAAATTAGGATAATTATGTTTTTGATAGTCAAGAATACTTCTATTTTGTCCAAGTATAAACAAATAATTACCTCAAGCTTGACAACCAAAATGATAACTTAGGTTTAATATTTAAAATAAACTCATGTTTAACAAAAAATATAATAACCCAAGTTTGACAACAAGGTCAAAATCGTAGTACAATAACCATTTATATCACTATAGATATGAATATGCATGCTACCTAGGTATTGAGTTCATTAACATCCAAGTTGACCTCACACATAGAATTAAAAGTATACTACTTGTAAACAAGTAGAGAGTTAAATCATAGTTTTAGTATCATAGTTACTTGCTTTGATTTCACAACACATAATAATTTCCCATGTTGGAAATATGATGGTGAGAAAAATATTAGTGTAAAAATGTTAATTTATTTGGTCAGTTCAAGATTTTAACTATAGTGTGCATATTCTCTATCATTTCAGTTAGATAGTGGAATTCACAACTAAAAGGGAAGTAAAACCTATAATTATTGATATTATTTTTCATGTCAGTCAGGTAGTGGAATTTGTAATTAAAGGAAAGTAAACAATGTAGCTTGCATGTTATCTATCATGTCAGTTAGGTTGTAGAATTTTTTTTTTTTTTGGTAAGTAAGAGAATATTATAATTAACACTTGGGTTTTAACTGGTTGACCCAAAACCATTTTACAAAATAGGGTCCATTGACCAACTGGACAAAGGCTAAGCCCTAAAATTTTAAACTGACAACAAAAAGGGCCAAGACCTACTCTTCCAACAGAATACAGCCAAACTAAACTATGGAAGCCTAATATTATGGCCATCAGAAAAGAAAGACGCAAAATAGAACTAAAAAAGACAAAAACTAATCATGCAAGCACCATGCAGAGTAGCTTGTTCCCATATAAAAATAATAGAATATGGTCAAAAAAACATCCCATATAATGGACAGCCAAGAGGCCAAGCAGTCTTCATTGTAGTCCTCATCTAACTTCTTATCATCCTCCTTGCCATCATCTTTAGATTTTGCCTTCAACTCCTTGTGCCCCTAGAACTGCTGGCTATAAAACAGAAGATTTAGAGAATCACACAAATCAACAGCTGCACTGATGAGGCCAGATAGACTCTTCAACTAGTTGATACTGTTGGAGGCTGATGAAATTGTCATCTTCTCCAAGACTATTATGGTGGGGTCTGGTACCTCATTGTCAGGGATCTCCAACACTTTGTTATTTCTTGCTAGGGCCTTTTTGTGACATCGAATCCAAACACACCTTGGGAAATACTTGAGGCCAAAGCGGATGTTTCCCATGCATGAATTTGTAGATAAAAATCCTATATCAGTGCCCCACCAGCTGCAAAAAACACTAGTCACATGAACAAAAAAAACAAATATAACAAAAGCCATTATAAGGTTCAAAAAAATATTTTTAAAAACGCCCCCATTTTCTGTCATTGATCCACTTTGAGCCTTCCAATCTAACATTTTTTATTATCTATCACCATTGAGACTGCATGAGGAATATTTTCAGTCCACGTGATCAAATTTGCTGCTACAATGCCTTCATTTGCCAGCCTATCAGCTGTCATGTTTGCTTCCCAAAAGGTATGCAAAATTATGGCCTCGGGTCGATCATGAATTAGATCCCTTGCTTCGTGGATGTAGTCATCAAATATCCAAGGAGCTCTCTTAGTTTTCTTTAGAAGATTTATAATAATAAGAGAATCACCTTCCACCAACAAGATGCCCCATCAAAATTTAACTTAATCCACCCTAAGGGGGGTGGTGTCCATGTGATCATGGTTCTAGGACAGACTTGAGGATGATTGAGGCCATCAGTGAGAGGTAAGTTTAATGACTGGCCTAATGAAGCTTCAAAAGGATTTGGAGGTCTAGATGCTGTAGGCACTAAACAAGCATTCTCATTAGCATATACTAAAATTTTTGACAGACGAGAGGATGACTGAGAAACCTTATCCAAGAAGGCCCGACGATTCCTTTCCAACCATATCTGCCACAAGTAGTGATGAAGGCATATCTTCCACATATACCTAAGATGCCTATTCAAAAAGGGAGAAGGCCACTGGACAAATAAGTCAAAAATGGACTAAGGATGGACCCAATAAATATGAAACACTTGTAACAGACCTAACAAGATTGAGACAGAAAAATTACAATACAAAAACAAATGATCAATAGACTCCCACTCAGACATACAAAGATAACACCTATTAAAAACAATCACACATCTTTTTATTAAGTTATCCATGGTGAGGATCTTATTTTGGATGGCCAGCCATGCAAAAAACCCAACCTTCGAAACAATGCTTTTGGGACAAACTTCCAAGTGAGGGAAAGTAGGTTCATCATTATCAATAAGCATCAGATAAGCAGTCTTGATAGAAAATTCCCCATTGTCTGAAGCTTCCCGGATAAGCTCGGTCCTCAAGAATGCCGAAGGGAGTAAAGACTGTCTTAATTCATTCTCCAATATTATTGATGCCCCTGGTAGATCATTGTTCATTATTGGCTTCCAAACCCTTCTATTGTTTGACAAAGTAATAAAATCTGCAACTTTGGTACCAAAAAATTCAATTGTCCAAGCTCTAAGGGTTGAAAGTATGGGGTCTGCAGAGAGGGGATAGTCCTTTAACCATTTGTGGTCCCAAAAATCAATGTTTCTTCCATTTCCCAGTTTCCAAAAAAGCCCTTTGCTTAGCAAGTTTTTAGTTTGAAGGATTGATTTCCAAAAAATTGATCCCCTAGGAGGAAAGGAATAACTTAAGAATTCATTTTCTTGCAAATACTTTCTTCTGATTATAGTAATCCATTCTACATTTGCATTTGTCAGAAGACGCCATGCTTGTTTGGCCAGGAGGGCCATGTTTAAATGTTGTATTCTCCTTAGCCCAATACCTCCAAACTCCCTTGGTTTGCAAACCCTATCCCAGGACACCAAGTGAAAGCGTTGCTTAGATTCAGAACCAGTCCATAGGAACCTCTTCTGGATCTGTTCAATTTTAGTGTAGACACTTGTAGGAGCTTTAAAAATAGAGAGAAAGTAGACAGGGATGCTTTGAATGGAAAACCTAGTGAGAACTGCCTTGCTAGTTTGATATAACAAATTCCCTTTCCATCCAGCCAGCTTCCTCTGAATTCTTTCAATTACATTAGTCCACATGGAATTAGTAGCTCTGCCTGTAAATAAAGGAAGGCCTAAGTATGTGGATGGAAGAGTAGACACTGAGCATCCAAGAATCCTAGCAATCTTAATCTGCCTCTGAATGGGAGTATTAAAGAAATAAATTTTACTCTTTGAAAAATTTACCTTTTGCCCCACTGCATCCTCATATAGCTCTAGGATATGTTTTATGACCTTAGCCTCAAAAATTGATGCAAGAGTTAACAACAAAGTATCATCCACAAACCTGTTCATGTGTAATCGCTCGTGTTTGTGATGATGCTTTAATTCCTGAAATAAGACCAATATTACAGGCAGCTTTGATTGTCCTTCCAAGGGCTTTAGCCACAATGATAAACAACATGGGAGAGATAGGGTCACCTTGCCTTCGGCCCCTTTTACTTTGAAAGTATCCAGCAGGAGCAAGATTAACAAGGACTGAAAACCAAGGTTTCATAAAACATCCTTCCAAAAGCTTGATCCATTCATGATGAAAACCAAATTTCTAAAGAATGGCAAAGACAAAACTCCAGTTTATGCGGTCATAAGCCTTGTTCATATCCAACTTGAGAGCAAAAGCGGGTTTTTAGTCTGGACTACCAAATGGAGGGCTTCATGAATCGTTATGACACCATCGAGGATGGACCTTCCAGGGACTGAATTGCCTTGACAAACATCAATAAACATAGGAAGGATCTTCCTCATTCTATTTGCAATCGCCTTGGTCAAAATTTTATAAACAACATTACAAAGGCTAATAGGTCTAAAATACATCATAGATCTAGGAGTAGGAATCTTTGGGATTAAAGCAATAAAAGTGGAGTTAAAAATTATCGGAATATGCTTTGTGGATTGAAATTCCTTGATAGTAGCACATACATCAAAACCTACAATATCCCAAAAAGCCTGAAAAAAATGAGGTGAAAACCCGTCTGGACCTGGAGCTTTATCGGGGTTCATTGAGAAGAGGGCCTCTTTGATTTCTTCATCCGTGAAAGGCTTAATTAACTCCCCAATCAAGTCATCAAAAATTAAATGAGGAATATGGTAAAGCATTGATTCTGAAGCTAAGGCAGAACTGAAATGTTCTTCTCCTAAAAGATTCTAAAAATAGGAAACTGCTTCATTTATGATCTCATTAGGACTAGAAAGGGATGATCCATCATCTCTAACAAGTTCTTTAATTCTATTGTGGCTTCTGTTCCTTAAGGTAGATGCATGAAAAAATCTTGTGTTGGCATCACCTTCTTTTATCCAGGTAGCTCTAGACTTTTGCCGCCAAAAAGTCTCCTCGCAGGCTAAAAAATTATGGTACTAAGCAAGGGCTTTCTTTTCATCTACCTATAGGGAAGGGTCTGGCAATCCCTCTTCAAGTTTTTTCTCAATGGTTGATAACCTTTCAGATATGACTTTCTTGTTTTCAAAAATATTTCCAAAAATTTCTTTATTCCAGATCCTTAGATTTTCTTTCACCACTTTAATTTTTTGTGCTAATCTGAATGAAGGCCTACCCTGACAAGAATGCTGCCACCACTGATAAATTCTATCTCTGAGATCAGGTTGGTGCATCCACATAGATTCAAACCTAAAAGGCCTTTTGAATTTTGGAGTCTCTTCAATTTCAAGTAAAATCGGGTTGTGGTCAGACCTAATGCGAGGCAAGGACAACAGATTTGCATCCCCAAAAGATTGTATTGCTTCTTGTGACAAAAAAAACCTATCAAGCTTTTCCATTATAAGTTTATTTCCAGACCTCCTATTGCTCCAAGTAAATTTAGCATTTTTTAATTTGACATCCAATAAATTGTTGTTGTTGATGAAATCTTGAAAGTCCTCTATACTTCTTGCTAGAATTCCTACTCCCCCTTTTTTATCAGAGGGGTAAAGAGGGGTATTAAAGTCCCCCGCCACTATCCATGGGATATCCTGAAAAGCTTCCTTGAAATGACTGAGTAAATTCCATAGATCAGCTCTCCCAGAAATAGAATTAGGGGCGTACACATTTGTTAATATCCAAGAAAGGTCACTAACCTTATCCTTAAAAATAATGCTCGTTACCCTTTCCCATAATTGAATAACCTTGCCTTCCACCTTCCCTGGATTCCAGATACAAAGAAGACCTCCTGAGGTTCCATTGGCTTTGCAAAAAATTGCTTCTCCCTTTTTCCAGATATTGAGGGCAATTTTTCTAGACAAAACTTCATCGACTTTAGTTTCTTGCAAAATAAGAATAGTGGGATCAAAATCTCTTCTTAAATATTTGACTAACCGCTATTTAGGAAGGCCATTGAGCCCCCTTACATTCTAGGATATGATCTTCATTTGGAACTTTTAAAGTTTTTTCCTCTTCCCCTGCCTTGGACTTGAGGGGGCTTAAGAATTTTGTTTTCTTCAAAGGGAAGATTTCCAGTTGATGGAAACAGAGTAGTCTAAATTCCATTAGCTATCTCATCTTGGACCTCTTCTTTCCATTGCTGGGCATTTGACTTTCTTCCCTTTTTTTTCTCACATCCACAGTCAATCATGGGGGACTTCATTGTGCTTCTAGTCTGTTTCGGGCTAAATTTGGTTTGGGTAACCTGTTGGAAAATAATTTTAATGACTACAACATAAGTGTGCATTTGGCAAAAATTGTTGTGTAAAATTTCTTTGTGTTGTGTAAAAGAGAATATTTCACATTTGGTATTAGAGTCATTGCTAGTCTTTGGTTAGAGTGAGGTTGAGTACCCAATATTTCTAACCATTTATCATGACCAACAATAACTCCCTTCCTATTCCAAATTTTAGTGGAAAATATTATGACTACTAGAGCATTAAGATGAGGATGTTGTTGACTAGGAAAGATATTTGGGATATTGTTGAGGCTAGTTATGATGAGCTAGTAGATTGGTCTATTATCTCACATAATGATAGACAAGAAAATAATAAGGCCAAGAAGAAGAATTATTTGGAATTGTACCACATTTAGTTAGCTCTAAGCAAGAGCTTATTTCCAAGGATTGCAAATGCAAAATTATCCAATGATGCTTGGAAGGCTCTATAAGAGGTTTACAAATATAGTGACCAAGTGAAAGTAGTCCAATTGTAGACATTGGAGAGAGAGTTTGAGAACTTGAGGATGCAAGAACATAAAAGTGCAAGTTAATATTGTGTTAGAGTAAAATATTTGGTTAGTAAAATAGCCACTCTTGGAGAAACAATGGAGAATGAAGTTGTTGTGAATAAAGTGCTAAGAACTCTAACACCAAGAGTCCCAAAGAGTGATGGTGCTAGTACAAGCAACCAAGGAAAAGGAAAAGGTAAAGGGAAGAATAAAATTTCTTCAAGAGGAAGAGGAAGTATTAACAAGAGAAATTCCCAATGCCACCATTACAAAAGGTATGAATATTTTGAAAAAAATATAGAGTAAAAGCTACAAATGAAGGAAAAAGAGTAAGTTATGTAAATGAGAAAGTGTAAGTTTCAAGAAACTTGTTCTTATCCTATGAAAAGGCTGAAAAGAATCTTCAAGAGACTTGGTAGCTTGATTATGGCTCTTCCAACTACATGATAGGAAAAAAGGAGTTGATAAAAAGGAGTTGATGGCTATTCCATGCATTTCTATTTTAGCACTTGACTTGTAATGCAAGTAATTTTAGGTTAGAATAGGGGTATTTTGTAAGGATAGTGAGGAGATATCATAAATACAAAGGTTGGAAGACACCATTGGTAATCTCTTCTGATTTTTTTGAAATTAGAATTGAGGTGCAAATATCAATTAAGAAGTTAGGACAATTCCCAAGTTCAACAAGTATCCACATGTAATTAAAAAAATAGAGTTTAGTGAGTAAAAAATGTTATAGAATGGTAAAGGGTAAGTAGTTTTAGTGTCCTTCAAAAATATTGAGAATTTGTATGGCGTAGTCCATAATAATTCAAATAGGTATTGCAATTGGTGTGCATGATTAGTGATAGTCAAAACCCTTAAAATGTTGTGTTATGTGTAGCGGTATGGTGAATTAGTTGTCAAGTCAAAGATAAAGTGTCAAGACATGAAGGAATTAAAAAAACTTGTGTACAATATATTTGTGATTTTTTTGGCATTAAAAAATAATGTGTTGAAGGTCAAATTTATCTATTCATCAAGGTTAGGGTGGTCTTAAAATGAAGTGAAAAAAGTGTGTACATAATAGTTATGGGTAAGCCATAAAAAACTTAGAGGTGGTTGATAGCGGATATAATTATGGAGGTGGTTGAAATGAACCAAATATATTAGAGGTGGTTGAGAGGAACCACTATGTATGTAGGTGGTCAAGAAAGGCCACAATGAAATTGGTGGTTATTGATTAACCATATTAAAACCCATATATGATATTGTTATAGGTTATCCAATTGAAAACCCTTGGTATATACATGTTGATCGATGAGGATGGAGATACATCCAAGGAGAACTAGAGAGAGATGTAGTTATAGTGTAGGATGGAGGTGTTACAAAAATATGCAAAATGATCATAGAGAGGGTATCATAATAGATACATTAGAGTGGAATACTTGATGAAGACCTTGTTGTAAATGGGTACCTAATTAGCCATAAGATCCAAAGACGTAGGAAAGAGCTTGTTGTGTTTGTGGGTGGTCTTCAAGTCTTGGAAAAAAAATTATAGGGAGGGTGTTAGATAGTAAATTATTTTTTTATGTGAATTATAGGATGCATTATGCCATTATACAAATAATAAGCTATATTGTGGCAATGACTAGTAAATGAGATGTATGGTTGGATTATCTAGTTAATGGTCAGAAGTGACTAGATAATTAGATGCAACCATTCCTCTAGAATAAGCTATAACAATGTATAAATATTTTTCCATGGATGAAGTGTTTACATGCAAATGTTTTTGTTATATTTGTACATTGATGTAAATAATCTTGTTGTTTGTTGTATATATTTTTTATTATTTTTTATCTATGTTTCTCTCTTCATGTATTATTTTGGATGTGTTTCATAGTATCCATATAGTTATAGCAATAATAATTGAGACTTATCTCCCCAAGAACCATTGGATTGATAATTTCCATGGATCTAACCAACCATTTCTAAAAATTGAGGTTGATTAGAACCATCAATGTTGGGTATTTTTACTAGCTATAGTGTATCATATGCATAAGTACTTATCTCCACATCCTTCATGGTCCCAAATTAATTTATTCTTTCATTTATTCATATCATCAAAGGCTCCAAAAAGGTTGATTTTGATCCATTAAAGTTAAACCATGGTTGTTCAAATGATTTTCTTTATCTACCTCACACTTTTTACATTCAATCAGTAAAAAAATTTGACAATGCAATAAATTCTAGTAATATACAAGGTATATAAGGTTAGAAAAGGTGAAAATTCATATTTGTATTTTGCAAAATAAATTTGAAACATTTTAAATAATAGTCTAGTACCTCATCAAATATTGGAAGATAATTGATACAATAAATATTTCCTTATGAAGGCATAATCTATTTTAACAAATAGTTATCAACTAACCATAGGATAACATATTAGTCTTTGTTGTATTAACCTATTAATAACTTATAAAAATATCATTTGTTAGTTAAGCAATAAAAAAATATGATTTTTTATTTTTTAAATGAAATCCATCTTTTATAAAACTAATGTATACACATGGATGTGATATTAAGTCTCAAATACATAGAGATAAAAATGCTAAATCTATATTAAAAAATCGATAGGACCATCCAATTTCTATTTTTTTAAACAAACTACACAATGCATAGTTTTGGATAACATATTAAGAAGTCACTGAGACATGGATCATAGTCATGATCATCAAATATTTCCATATCAGAATGCCAATGTGAAGTTCTAAAATCTAAATTTTGAACAATAGATATGAGAGTTGACTATACAAAATCTTTGAAAAATAAAATCAGTATAAAATAATCCTATTCAACATGACAACATGAAGCATCACCATTTATGGGGACCTATTACATCTGGAATATTGAATTCAGGACACGATTGATGTTCATTGTTCTAAACATATTAATTACATATCTATGTAATATTCATGTAGATATGTACATATTTATTTTGTATCTATTATTTAGTTTAGGTTTTGCAAGTGTTAACATGTTTCAAAGTTGAAAGTTAAACCTAAAATAATATTGATTTCTTGGAATCAGAGATGTTGTCATGAGATTGCATCACCAGGGCCATGGATCATACTTGATGCTCAGAATTCAATTACAATAACCTTCTACTTGTGGAATATTATATCATAGAAACAACCTCTAGCATACCAAATAAAATATATTTTTAAATCCAAGAATCCATAGTACCTTTTATTTTAGGTTCTATCTAAATTTTTATTTGTATAGGTGGCAATTTAGGTATATGTAGATGTGGTGTATATTTAAACTTTGTTCACCATGAGTATACATTATGGTGTAATAATACAATCATACATTAAACATATATATCTACTCAAATCTATGAGAGTAAACATGATTAACAACATATAGTGCTCAAAATATCTCACCATGACAATATGTTATATTGTATAACTATGTTTTGATGGCCTTCAAATTTTAGTTATATAACATTCACTCTTGATGTGAGATTACATTAACAATATTAATAGTAAGTCTTGAAATTTAATTCTAAGTGTTAGCTTACACATAAACATTAACTATAATATAAATCATATAAATAAATATAATAACATAAAAAAATAATATTATGTATTTTTATAGTTGGTATATATTAATTTTACACATTTTGAAACACCATCTCATCTCATATTTATATATGCATCTCATGGTTGGTGGATATTTCTAGATATTTGTTTTTCTTATTATTTCACCTAACCTTCATTTAATTAGAATGTATAAATACACTCATATAACAATATATAAGATGAATTTGTAGTCCAACACTCTCTCATATATTTATCTTGTGAAAACCTATAGATCCCCGATAAACACAACATAGGAATATAGGCCCCACATACCTCTTCAAGTATTATAGTTGATTACATGCTCATTTCCAATGTGAGTCTTCATCAAGACTTTCATTGATGCCTCTATGTCATGGTACTCACCACTATGACAATCTTATTGCAACACATGCATCAATGTGATGTAGTTGCAATCCTTGATACCTCTCCATCATCATAATACATCATGTGTAACCCATAACCATGACCAAATTATAATATGATTTCTCTAGACCAACCCCATTTTTATGGTTTCTTTCAATCACATCTAAACTTTGTGGTTCTTATCAACCACCTCTATGGGTTTTTAAAGTGATTTACATATAACTATTACATGCACAAAGCTTTTTCATCACCATGTCTATTACCATGGACAATATCAACTTGCCCTTCATATTGACTATCCAATCACCCTTGCATAAATTTATCTTGTGAAGACATAATGATCCCCCATAAACACAATATAGGAATATGGGCCCCACCTACCTCTTTGAGTCTTTTCATTTATTACATACTCATTTAGAACATGAGTCTTCATCAAGTCTTTCATTCATGGCTCCATGTCATGGTACTCATCATGACAATCTTATTGCTACTCATGTACCAATGTGATGTAGTTGCAATCCTTGATACCTCTTTATCATCATAAAACATCATGTGCACATATTATAGTTTTTGTAATAGCTAACACATAACCATATCACATAAGGGTTTTCATGTGTAACCCATAACCACTATAAAATTATAATGCAATTTCTCTTGATCACCTCTATTTTTATGGTTCCTCTCAATCACCTCTATGGGTTTTCCAAATAATTTATGTATATACATTACATGCAAAAAAAAATCTCACCACCATGTTTATTGCCATGAACAAATTTAACTCACCCTTCATCTTGAATATATGATCATACACCCATATACATCATATTAAATAAAATATAACACTCATTTAACTCATTTGACTAATCACAAAACTATTGAATTTAATTTTTATAAGACCTATTTCAACACATCTCCTTCCATTAACCACTCTTATCCTATCATGCCATCATAAACATATCATGTCTTTATCTAAATTAATGTAATGGAATTTTCTTTCCTATTAATAGTGTCATCATACATTCCCATAGCATGTTTTGAACAATATTATAATATGTAAACATGGTATGTGATCTTAAAGGCTAGACACCTCATACATGAAATCATTTCCACTTTGACCTTAACATTGATGAGACATGGAAATTTTGACACACATTATAGAGTATATATTATTTAATATTCAATAAAGCACTTTGTTTACAATGCAACACAACCTAAATACTTTTTGACATACATACTTCTACTCAATAGATGACACAAAGATAAAAATCATAAATACATAAAATACCCATCACCTACACAATTTAGAGTCTTAAGACTTACTTTTAAAAATGTATGACCTGATGTGATGTGAATGGACCATTTCACCAGAAAAATGACACATTACTTCTTGGCCAACCAAATATTATATTTTTCACATATAAAGCACTTGGTTTTCCACCATACCTTTAATTTATACATGCAACTATCATAGTTTAAAGATCCATCAGTAGGGTTATGTGTAAGGTGTCAGCCCCAAAATGTATTTATAAAAAATTGACGAATCAGTTTCAAAATCTAGGTGAATAGTGTCCAAACACATGTAGAAGATTCACTATTATTAGGGGTAATTTTGGAAATTTAAACTTAAAATGATCAAATTATTATAAAATTGGGGCGAATCGACCCAAAAAAATTTACACATAGAAATTTTTGGCTAATGGACTTTGATCAAGGGGCCAAGATATTAGCCAATTCCAAATTTTGAAAATTCTAATTTTAGCCAATTTTGCGATAAATAACCGATATGCATAACCCTATCCATTACCCACACACTTCAAAGTATTATGACTTGCTTTTAAAAATTTATATGACTTGATGTGAAGTGGATGGAACATTTTGCCACATAAATGACACATTAATTCTTGATCAACCAAATACTATCTTTTTTGTTAGAAATCCTATTAGGAAAGATAGATTCAATAGGACCCTAATCGTCTAGGGCATCAAACTAGTGCAACCCATCCACAAGCACTTGATCACTACCAGCCAACCTATCCCATTTTGGGTACATTATGGTTTGAACCTTAGAACTCACGAAAGAAAGGCCAAATCCTTAACCACTGCACTATCCTAGGTAGAAAACTATTGTCTTTTTCACTTATGGAGCATTTAGATTCCTTCCATACCTTATTTTTATATATGCAACTATCACATTTTAAATAACAGTTTGTATTTACACATTTTAGAAGATGGCATGCTTCTCATTACCCTGGTTAACTTCATATATTGATGCACATACCCATAGAAATTGAAACAATTCATAACATATAATTTAATGTACACATCCAAAATATTCATAATAAATCTATAATAAATTTTTAAAATAAACCACTCCAAAAAATATGTTCATACAAAATTGACATGCTATTTGTAATAACCCACCTCACACGATGATTGGTTGAAAAATAAAATTGATAAATCTTCCTTTTATTGTGAAATGTGGTACTACAGATAGCTCTTGTAGATACAGGATTAGGTTCAAAGTTGTTAAATAATTAAAGCAAGTCGATGGAAAATGTAAGATAGAAGTGACGATTCAGTTCATGAGTACATGGATGCTCGCACACTTGCATATCATGTAGATCTCTTGATTTGATTGAATAGTGTATGTGCTTATTTTAGAGGCTTGTCTGTCATTTGATGATATATAGTAATATGTGCTTATGTATTGTGTGGCGATGGTGATGGAAAGCTTATATTTCTCTAGTGGATAGATATCCATTAGCCAGGGTAGTGAGGACAAATGTCTTATAAGTGAGGACAAAGGTCTTTAGTGGAGAGATATCCACAAACCAGTGTAGTTGAGGTAGTAGTCTTCTAAGGGATCACCAGCCATAGTAGAGGAGGAGTTCTCCTATGGATAGAGATCCACAAACCAGCTGAGGGGAAAGAGTTCTCCTATGGATAGATATCCATGAACTTGATTAGGGGATTGGCATATCCTTTGGATAGAGGTCCATAAACATTGTAATAGGGAAGGATTCCCAAGATATTGGTTGAGAAAATTTTAGTGAAATATTTTCTCCGTGGAGTAGCCCACATTGGGTGAACCACATAAAATTGGTGTCTCTATTATGTGTGATGATTTATGCATTGCTTTGATTACTGTTATTGATATTGTCATTGATTATATTGAATAATATTGTATGGGAAAGAAAAGTAAAAAGTGATCTTATATTGTTCACCCCCCTCTCAATATAAGCTTGTGTTCTTCAATTGGTATCAGAGTGGGTTCTTTCAAAAGAGTTTAACATCTTGAAGGAAAAGTTGTCAAGAACATAAATGGATTCTGAGAGTGGATATTTAGGAAATAAGGTACCATTGTTCAATGGAAATAATTATGCATTTTGGAGTATAATAATGAATATTTATCTAATGGCACAAGGAAATGATATATGGCAAGCAGTTGAGGATGGGTACACACCACCAACTACTCCACCTATAGATAAATATGGTAAGCTCCTACAACTGAATAATTCAAAGGTAATTAATGGAATCTTAAGTGGTTTACGTGCATCATAGTTTGTAAAAGTTATGCATTGCACATAAGCAAAATATATTTGAGAAAATTTATAGAAAATATATGAGGGAGACAAAAAGGTCAAGATGATAAAATTGCAAAATCACAAGAAAATATTTGAAGACTTGAATATGAAGGATGAGGAAGATATTGCTGCATACTTACTCGATGTGGATGAAGTTGTTAACTCCATGCAAGGACTTGGATTTAAAGTGGAAGAATCAGATGTTTGTTAAAATGTTTGAAGGTCACTTCCTAAGAGGTATAGTGAAAATATTTCAACCATAGAAGAAACAAGAGATATTGAAAATTTGACTAGGGATGAGCTACATGGAACTCTCATAGCTTTTGAGATGAGAATAAAAGAGGAATCTATCCCCAGGAAGAAGCAACTTTCAAAGTTATAAAAAATATAAAGGGTAAGAAGTCAGATTCAATTAATGAGTCATCTAGTGATGGAGAAGTAAACTATGGTAGAAGGAATAAGGACACAAGAAAGCACAAAGGTACAAATTCATTTAAGTGTTTCAATTATGGTAAATATGGTCACTATGCATCTGATTGCACAGAAGCTAGAAATAGCAATGATGAAGAGAAACAAGATCATAAGAACAGGGAAGCAAAAAAATCAAGGTACCAAAGGAAAAATAGGTATGGACAAAAAAAGCATGAAAATAATTTTTTCCAAAGGCATAAAAAGAGTTTCTATGTAGACAAGATAGGTAAGATTTCAAGTGATAGTGATGAAAGGTCTTCATATAATGAAGAAGAAAAAATTATATTTTTGATAGTAGAAAAATAAGATGTTAAGAAAAAGGTAAAAAGAGAACCATTAATTCTCAAGTGTTTTAGGTGTGGTAACTTTGGTCATATTGAAGATAGTTGTACAAGGAATGGGTTTAGTTTCAGTGAAGATGAATATGAAGATGATATTTAAGGACTAGAAGAAGAAAGTCTTCTTATGGCAATAGAAGAAGAAGAAAGTGCTCCTAGTGGAAATGAATCAGAAAGGAATGAATATGATTTTAAAGACAAAGGAACAAAGGTAGAATCATAGGAAGGAGAAGTTAATATTGAGGGTGAGCTTATTTCTACTCTTAAGGAATTAAGAAAGGTAGGAAAGCAGAACTCAAAACTCAAGCTTCAATTTCAAGAATATGATGAAGAGAAAGGAAAGGTTATAGAAGATCTAACCAACTCAATAACTAAGACAAGGAGATTTAAAGAGAAGTTAGAGGTAAAGGTTTTAGAATGTAAAATATTAGAGCATGAGGTAGCTTCACTATAGAAGGAAGTAAAAGAGTCTAAAGACAAGCTACACAGATTTCAAAGAAGGTCAAAGCCCTTGGATAAGATTATCAAGGTACAAAGATCTTCATCAAATGAAAGAGGACTTGGTTTTGAAGAAGAACATAGAGGAAAAGGAGAGGAGTCAATATCAAGCTCCAAAGAAGAAGAAGCTTCGGAAGAAGAGAGTATAAGAGAAAGTGAGACTTCTGAGGATAAATTGGAAAATAGAAAGTTCAACAAGGAAAGGAACAATGCACAAATAAGGAATAAATGCAACAGGAAATATCACAAGAAAGAAGAGACTAAGATACCAATGGGGTCAAGGCAATATTTCTTCAATGGATGTTGCTTCTCATGTCACAGGTTTGGACACAAGGCTATGCAGTGCAGGACACGTGAAAGACAGGGACATGGTTTTAGCAATAGAAATTTTAGAAGTGGGTATCTCTTTCAAGGGTATTGTTTGGTGTAAACTCAGCTACAAGAGACCAACAAAATGGACTCCAATCACATAACACAAATGCAATAATGGAAGAAAACTACAAATTGATATTCTTCTCATTCCTAAATTCACACCCCTCTACAAAATATTACAATCCATCATATAGCAATCGAAAACCAAAGAAACCCTAAAAACATCTTTTTTCTAAAACTACTAAAAATAGATCTTCTTTCTAAAAACTTCTAAAAATAGAAATGAGTCGGATTGTGCCCAAATTCGGTGCACACATCCCTATTACAATAAAAAACCTTACTTTAAAATATTAGGTCTCAAATTAAGGTATAACAAAATATAATAAACTTCTAACAACCAAAAAAACCAAAAAACTCGGGAACCTATTCTAAAAGCTAATTTTGGGACACTAGATGGAGGAGTTAGGTCCCAAAAACACTTTTTTTAGAGAGTCAGGCCAATCAAAGATTCGCCTGATGCAGAACACACACAAAACCACCTGTTAAATTTCAAGGCCAATGGGCGTACGGTTCACAAGTTATGGCTCCGACAAGGTGCATCATTCTCCTCTAGTGAAAAAGAACTCAGCTCCTATGAGTTCAATTGAATTGAAATCTTGTAGCTTCTGGTTATCAATTTTCTTTAGCTTTGACTCTGAAACCCAAGTTTTATCCGACTATGGTAATCCTTCCCACTGAACCAAGAATTTTTTGTAGCTCCCATGTCTGATGGTGATCACCTTCTTATCGAGCACTCGTGTAACTCTATCTTTTTCTTCTTAGGCATCTGTCATGCCCAATTTACTGTCTCCTGTAATTCACCATCCTCGGAAGTACCAAGATACTAAAATAAATCAAAAAAATTAAAAATGGGTGAAATATCAAATTCATCAGGCAGCTCCACTTTATAGGCATTATCATTGATCTTATTCAAAATCCTGCATGGCCCAATTTTCTTAAGTTTCAGTTTGTTATACGTCCCCTTAGGAAATATTTATTTCCTAAGATGAACCATGACCATATCACCCTCTTCAAACACTTTCACCCTTCTGTGTGCATCAGCAGACTCTTTGTAGTGAGCATTACTACTCTGCAATTTTTCCCTCACTAACTCTTGCACTTTTTGGATATGCTCAACAAATGCTTCTGCATCATCACTAACTTGTTCCCCAATTGGTAACTCAACCAAATATAATAAACCTCTAGGATTTTGACCATAAATAATTTGAAAAGGATATTTACCTGTCGACCTGTTCACTGAACTGTTGTATGCAAATTCGGCTTGTGACAAGGCTAAATCCCATTGTTTTGGTTTTTCTCCCACTATGCATCGTAAGAGGTTTCCCAAGCTTCTGTTCACTACCTCTATTTTCCCATTGGTCTGTGGGTGGTAAGCACTACTGAACTATAGCCTGGTGTTCAAATTTTTCCACAACGTCCTCCAAAAGTGACTCAAGAAATTAGTATCCCTATCAGAAGTAATAGTCTTTGGAACACCATGCAACCACACAATTTCATCAAAGAATAGGACTGTAGTCCTAGTTGCATCATTAGTTTTCTCGCAAGTAATGAAATGCACCATTTTTGAAAATTTATCTACCACAACAAAAATTGAATCCTTACCCCTTTATGTCTTGGGCAACCCCAACACAAAATCCATACTCAGATCGGTCCATGGTCTTGTAGGAACTAGCAGTGGCATATACAACCTTGTATTTTGTGTATGGCCCTTAGCCATTTGACATACTCTACATCTAGAGACAAACTTGATTATGTCTCTCTTCACTTTTTGCCAATAGTACTTCTCCTCTACAAGAGTGGTAGTTTTGGCTACTCCAAAATGACCAGCCAAACCCCCACTATGTAATTCCCTCAAGATGTTCTCTCTCATAGAGCCATTGGAAATGCATAATCAATTACCCTTAAACAAGTAACCATTCTAAAAAAAATACTCTTCAAAAATAGTACGGGACTCGCCCCCTACCGCACTTTTGCACTGTTGCACAATATTCCCAAAATCTGCATCAGATTCATACATATCTTTAATCCCATAAAATCCTACCACTTCATTCTCCATAGTGGTCAACAACAAGACTCTCCTACTCAATGCATCAGCAACCTTATTCTGTTTTCCCGACTTGTGTTTCAGGACAAATGTATACTATTGCAAAAATGAAACCCATTTGGCATGCCCGCTATTTAACTTTTTTTGAGAATTTACATACCTCAATTCTTCATGATCAGTAAACAACACAAACTCCTCTGAGATTAAGTAGTGCCTCCAATGTTGCAATGCTTGCACAATTGCATAAAATTCCACATCATATGTAGAATAATTCTTCCTTGCATCATTCAACTTCTCACTAAAAAATGCTACAGGTCGGCCCTCTTGACTTAAGACACCACCAATCCCAACAAATGAGGCATCACAATCAACCTCAAACACCTTACTAAAATATGGTAACACTAGAATAGGGGCTTTCGACACTTTCTTCTTCAAGAGTTCAAAACTCTATGTTGTTGTCGTAGTCCATACAAACTCTTTCCCCTTCATGCACTTAGTTATAGGGGTAGCTATACTACTGAAGTTCCTGATGAACTTCCTATAAAAGGTAGCTAGTCCATGAAAGCTCCTTACTTTTGTTATAGATCGTGGAAGAGGCCATTCTAGAATTGCCTTCATTAAATACCTCCCATTACATAAAAACTATGGTAAATGAAAATAATATGTAAAACCCTCCATTTACATAAAAACTACAATAAATGAAAATAATCAGTAAAACCCTCCATTCACATAAAAACTACAGTACATGGAAATAAACTAGTAAATAATTTATTTTCTCATTCCTGGATTCACTTCCCCTTTTACAATGCAATACCAAGGGAATATATATCCCCAAAGAAACCCTAAAAGAAAACCCTAAAACTTGAAGCCCTAAAAGAAACCCTAAAAGAAAACCCTAAAGCTTAAAACCCTAGAAATAAAAAAATTACTATTTTCGACAAATTATTTTTTCATAAAAATTTGCCTTTTTAGTAATTATCATTTTCGACAAATTATATTTTGCGTCAAATAATTCCATTTTGAGTAATAAAAAAATTACTTTAAAACTTCTTTTTAAAAAAACACTCTAAATATAGGCTCCTGCATCATTCTCCTTTGGTTGAAAAGAACTCTGCTCCTGCGAGTTCCTCTGATCAAACTCATAATCGCTCTCCATAGAGTGTCACACATCTACAAGTACTCCTCAAAGTACCAATCTCCTTCTGAGGTTTTATATCTCAAACCTCCTGCAAGCACTACACATAGTGCCAATTTATTCCTTTGAGGTTTTAAAATAGCAAACCTCCTGCAAGCACTACACAAAGTGCCAATTCTTCCCTCTGAGGTTTTTAATGAAAAAAAAACCTCCTACAAGCACTACATAGAGTGCCAATTTATTTCTTTAAGGTTTTACAAACCTTCTGCAAGCACTACACAAAGTGCCAATTCCTCCTTCTGAGGTTTTATATAAAAAAACCTCCTACAAGCACTTACACAAAGTGCCAATTTCTTTCTCTAAGGTTTTACAAACCTTCTGCAAGCACTACACAAAGTGCCAATATCTTTCTCTGAGGCTTTTACATAAAAAAAACCTCCTACAAGCACTTACATAGAGTGCCAATTTTTGTCTCCAAGGTTTTACAAACCTTCTACAAGCACTACATAGAGTGCCAATTTTTTTTTTTGTAGCCTCTTTGCTCTCCTCTCATTTTATTTTTTCTTCTCTTCTTTTTTCTCCTCCCAACAAGATCCAACTTGCTCTGATACCAAATGATGTAAACTCAGCTACAAGAGACCAACAAAATGGACTCCAATCACATAACACAAATGCAATAATGGAAGAAAACTACAAATTGATATTCTTCTCATTCCTGAATTCACACCCCCTCTACAAAATATTACAATCCATCATATAGTAAATGAAAACCAAAGAAACCCTAAAAAATGTCTTTTTTCTAAAACTACTAAAAATAGTTCTTTCTAAAAACTTCTAAAAATAGAAATGAGTCGGATTGCGCCCAAATTCGGTTCACACATCCCTCTTACAATAACAAACCTTAATTTAAAATATTAGGTCTCAAATTAAGGTATAACAAAATATAATAAACTTCTAACAACCAAAAAAACCCAAAAAACTCGGGAACCTATTCTAAAAGCTAATTTTGGGACACTAGATGGAGGAGTTAGGTCCCGAAAACACTTTTTTTGGAGAGTCAGGCCAATCAAAGATTCACCTGATGCAGAACACACACACAAAACCACCTATTAAATTTCAAGGCCAACGGGCGTACGGTTCACAAGTTATGGCTCCGACAAGGTGCATCATTATCACTCTTGTAATTAGTTTGGTCATAAGGTAGTTAGTTACAGGGTTCATGACAGGAATGGATATGGCTTCACCAGGGTTCATGACATTTGCACCTTCAAGGAATCACAATATTAAGTGTTATAAGTGCAATAATGTTGGGCATATTACTAAGTGGTGTAGAGCATAATTTCCAAAGACAAGTAGGAACAGGAATATTCAGAGGAATCAAAAGGATCATTTGAGGAAGAAGGTGGACAAAGGAAAAGAGCAGTGTATGCTAGGAGTAGAAATAATCCCACCCCAAAATTAAACACATCAAGGAGAGGAGGTGGGGAGGGGGCTGAGCTAAGAGTCTTATCTTTAGCCCCAAGCCCCATAGGTGGCCCTTTGCCATTGATGACAAAGGGGGAGAGATTTGAGTTATGGGGAGAGTATTCAGTTAGGGGGAGCAATTTATGAAGGGGAGAAAATTTTGAAAAAAATAATGATTAAGGAAAAAGGATTGCCATAAAAAAGGGGTTGCCATCAATGACAAAGGGGGATATTGTTGGAAATTTTGAGTAGTTTTGTTGTCATTGATGTCAAGATATTGTTGTTTCAGTTTCATCTTCATTAATTTCATCAGGTGGTTTTTCCAAAGGCAAGAAAGGTTTTAAAAGGAATAGGATATAATATTTATTTTTAATATTATATGCCTAAAAGGCCTAAAATATTGAAGACCCAAGGAAGGAGAAGCAATTTTAAATTAAAATAATAATATTATAATATTTTTGAGCAAAATGGTGAGGTGAAGAAAATGAGGTCTAAG
The DNA here is from genome assembly GCA_028583015.1 of Wollemia nobilis. Lineage (NCBI taxonomy): Eukaryota > Viridiplantae > Streptophyta > Pinopsida > Araucariales > Araucariaceae > Wollemia > Wollemia nobilis. The sequence goes on along the minus strand of JAQPPZ010016819.1, from coordinate 77,275 downwards.
GATTTATTAAAAATAATCTATCCATGAAAAGACCCATTATGCAGCTCATAAAGGATTTAATTTAATTTATTTAAATTAAAATATTTTAACCTATGGTTAAAATTTTAATTTAAATAAATATTGGGTGCCAAAGATTTTAAATTTAATATTAAATATAAATTCAAATTTCAAAATTCGAATATTAAGCCGATGTGTAAGGACAAAAAGAAAATATATTTATAGGGAAAATAATCTTCATTTTTTCCCTCGATCATATGATATTCGAATGCTATGCTATGTGAAAGATTTTATGCACTACTTTTCTAAGGAAGAAGAGGAATTCACGTGTTAAGTTTTAGAGGCAAGACAAGGATTCAAGTGCAAGCGATGTGGCAAGAAGTTCCACTGGTGTCGTTAGTGCAGGTGGCAGTTGAGGCCAAGCTAGAATTTTGTGTGGGCAAGGTCATGGGTTCAATTCACACTTATGTGTTTTTGCAAGGGAAATCACTTTTCATTTGCGCTCACGGTGAGAGGAGACAAGGGTTAAAAGGGAGTTCATGCACCCTTGGTTTTCGTGTGGGTGTGTAGCCCAACCGGTGGCCTAGATTTGGGCTAGGGTGTTGGAAAGGCAAGGTTGTGTGTTCGAATTTCATAGAAAGTACTTTTTGGGCAGAGGTAAAAATAAAGGTATGCATTTCATGATTTAAATTTTCAAAAGTTTTTTAATATTCAGAAATTTGCATTAAAGGGTGTCATGAGATTTAAAAGGAAGTTTGAGAGTTTGTTAAGGGAGATATAAGGCATAAGAAAATTAAAATATTTTATTTTAATTTTTTTGTGGTTAGAATTTATTTTATAAGGTAGTAATGATAAGGTATGCAAGGGAAAATGTATTCTATATTTTGACATAAAGCTACATTGTGTTAATTATTTTGAGAGGAGAAATAAGGTGCATAAAGGGAATTATTGTGTATGTTTTGATATAATAAAATTTTTAACCTATATTTTTAAATATTGGAGATTATAAGGTCTATTTGAGACTTGTTATTTTTTGTATGGTGAAACAATTATTGGGAAAATATTAGTGTGGAGATTTTGAAATAGATTATTGCTACCTAAACCTAAAATTGACAAAGAAGATTTGATTGTGATTAAGATAGGTTTTGAAGACATATCTTCATAAAAAAAAATGTATGGGCACATCTTCCTTATGAGTGAAATATTGTTGGATTGAATGTTGTGATTTGCAAAGTTGGAGTGAAAAGGATTGTTTGATAAGCATTATTGGAAATATTTGAGTGAGTGTTCATGTGCATGATTTGTGAGTGATAAAAGAACATGAGTATAATTGCTATGTGAAGTTGAGAACTATATTGAACTAGGGTTTGAGAAATATCATGAGTATCATTGTTATGTGACATTGAGAACTATCTTGAACTAAAGTTTATGAAATATCATGAGTATCATTGTTCTGTGAGATTAAGAACTATCTTGAGCTAGGGTTTGTGAAAGAACATGAGTATTATTGTTATAAGAATTTGAAATCATATTGAGTCAAGGTTTGAGTTCCATAGTGTGAGTTGTTAAGAAGTATAGTGAAACACCTGGTTAGGAATTGTAAGAAAGTTGTGTTTCATTGAGTGAATTATTGAGTGAAGTTGGTTGAGTATTATTGATTGAAAGTATTGGAGTGATAGTTCAAGATTTGTAAAATAAATTATCCTTTATTTTTGAATTGATTTGAAAGTGAGTTTGAAAGTGATAGAGTGATTTGTGAGTGTGAAATATATTGATTCTCTTACCATTCTCTATATGCTTCTATGGTTAAATAATATTTTTAGTGAAACTTGTTTGTGTGATTGAAGAGGTTTCTGAAATATTAAGTTGAGTTGTGTATGCAAGTTTTGCAATTGATTTGAATAAGATTTTGTGAAATCTAGTGGACTATTTTGAGTAAGTCCTAGAGGGGACTTAAGGATAGAATGAAGCAAGCTTTTGTGAAAGCTTGTGAGAAAATTTGAGTAAGTCCTAGAGGGGACTTAAGTACAGAGTTGAGTGAGCTTTTGTGAAAGCTTAAGGATAGATTTTTGTGAGATTTTATGAAATATTACAAGAAGATTTGAGGAAAGTCTTGGTGAAGACTTGTTGAGAATATTGGACAAGTTCTAGAGAGGACTTGTTGGACATATTTGAGGTAAGTCTTGATGAGGACTTGTTGAGACGAATGGACAAGTTCTAGAGAGGAATTTTTGGACAGATTTGAGGCAAGTCTTGGTGAAGACTTGTTGAGAAGAATGGATAAGTTCTAGAGAGGACTTGTTGGACAGATTTGAGGTAAGTCTTTGTGAAGACTTATTGAGCAAATTGAGCAAGTTCTTGAGAGCACTTGTGGACATATTTGAGGTAAGTCTTTCAGAAGACTTGAGAACATAATTAATTGATTGATTTGTTCAAGATTTTATTTAAGGCTTGAGATAGATCTAAGCAGAGTTGATTTGTGATTGGATCAAGCTTTGTGTTAAGGCTTGAGGATAGATTTAAGGATAGAGTATGGTGTAGATTTGAGGATATATTTATGCCATAGCAAAGACATATTTTGGTACATATTTAAGGGTAAATTTGTGCCAGACTAGAGATAAACTTATGAGAATATTTGTGCTAGACTAAAGGGTAGTGTTTAGTACATATTTGAGATAGAGATTGAGTAGAACTAAGAGCAATATTTGGAGGTGACAAAGTAGAGGATAGTAGTCTCCAGTGGATAGAGATCCATTAGCCATGGTAGTGAGGATAAAGGTCTTCTGAGTGAGGATAGATATCTTTAGTGGAGAGAGATCCACAAGCTAGTGTAGTGGAGGTAGTAGTCTTCTAAGGGATCACCATCCAGATCAGAGGAGAAGGAGTTATCTTATGGATAGATATCTATGAACCATATGAGGGGAAATAGTCATGGTTATGCATAAGGGGTAGTACCAAAAAATTATTTATCAAATCGGGGTGAATCAACGTGAAAACTGTATAAACTATGGGGCAAATTTTTCAAATTTTTGAAGAAATTTTTTCAAAACATGGCGATTTTTTTTTTCAACTACAAGTATCAACAAAATTATCAAAAGGCGACTAGTAGAAGGCGACTGGTAGAAGGTGACTGATAGAAGGTGACTGACATAAGGCAATCGATAGAAGGTGACTGATATAAGGCGACTAGTATAAGGCAACTGACAGAAGGCGACTAGTAGAAGGTGACTGATATAAGGCGACTGATATAAGGTGATTGATATAAGGTGACTGGTATAAGGTGACTGACATAAGGTGATCGATAGAAGGCAACTGGAATAAGGTGACTGGAAGGTGACCGACATAAGGCGACTAGCATAAGGTGACTTGTAGAAGGCGACTGGCCAAAGGTGACTAACACAAGGTGACTGTCATAAGGTGACTGGAAAAAGGTGACTGGCAGAAGGCATCTAACATAAGGGGACTAACACAAGGTGACTGGTAGAAGGTGATTGGAGTAAGGTGACTGGCATAAGGTGACTAGTAGAAGGTGACTAACATAAGGCGACTAGTAGAAGGTGACTGGTAGAAGGTGATTGGTAGAAGGTGACTAGCAGATGGTGACTGAAAAATGGTGAGTGGCACATGGTGACTAGCATATGGTGAGTGGTAAAAGGTGAGTGGCACTAGGTGACTGGTAGAAGGTGAGTGGCACATGGTGACTGATAGATGGCGAGTGGTGCAAGGCGACTGATAGATGGCGAGTGGTGCAAGGCGACTGATAGATGGCGAGTGGCACAAGGCGACTGGTAGATGGCGAGTGGAACAAGGTGACCACCATAACCATAAATAATATGGCACCACGTGTCCTCCCTTCTGCCATGTGTCGTTCATGCGTTAACTCCTACCATGCAAAAAATCTATAAATTCATTTGTAGGGTCATTTGCAGCTTTTCCCAGAGCAACTTTAAAACCTTTTTCCAGCATTTTTAGGGCATTTTCCACAGCGGTTTTAGAGCATTTTTAGAGCATTTCCAAGCAATTTTAGTGCATTTTGGTAGCATTTTTAGAGCATTTTGAATTTTGGCATCATTTTTATAAGGTTTTGCCAACGTTTTCCTGCTTTTTAGAGATGGCTAGTTGTTCCTCCCCTCTTCCATCCAAAGTTCATTTCAAGTACACCTTCTGCCCCAATATCAAGAGCATTTTCAACACTCCTGATAGAGATTCCTAGTGGATTTACACCGTTGGACTTGCTGGTGTGTTGAAGATGCCTCAGTTGAACATTAACGTTCAGTTGATGCAACGGATCATTTCTTGTTACAACCATGACGTGTGCACTATTTCGATCCCTGTGGATAACAACAAAATTGTTTTTTTGGTTAAACCCTTCGATGTGCAACGACTAATAGGGCTACCATTTTTGGATGGTGTACTGGTGAACAACTAGTACGCCTTAACCGATGATGATAAATCCACCCTAGGAAACCTTTACGTTGTTCATCCTGACAATCTGAAAGGTATAATTTGAAAATTTATTTTTTATTTAACATTAAATATTGTTCTGCTATAGTTTCATTTCTCTAAAAATGTTCTCCTTGTTTTATTTTTTGTTTTCTAATAATGTTCTCTTTTTTCAATCAATTCTTCTAAGTCCAAAAGGGGCTTAAACATTTCGAATGTTGGAGATAAATTTCTATATGCTTGCATTGAATTTTTTAGGCAAGGCTTATTCTGTAAGGGCGACCTACATAAATGCCTTTTTGGGCACTTTCTTTATTGCTTCGTTGTATTGATGGTGGTAAATTTGACTGGTGCATGCACATTTCCAACCGCCTGAAGCACGACCTTTTGAGTGCCCAAAAAATTCAAGCATCTGCTTACATAGTGACTACCAACAATTTTATTCTTTGTTTATTTCAGGAAGCTTATTTCAACCTTCAATAGAGCAGTCCTCCCACTACATTGCACCTCAATTTGTTGTCTATTGGCATGTCTGATGGTGAGATACAGGTAAAAATATTTGTTGAAATATCTTTATTTTCTTTTTTTAATTTTATCTTTTTATTCTCTAATTTTGTTTTGAAAATAGAAAAGAGCATCTCAGTCTTCAAGTAAGAGGGATGCCACATTTAGGATTCTGGAAGTATCTACTGATTCTGACATGCAATCACAGTCATCACCAATGACTCCCAACAAATGTGTGAGGTCTGATGATGGTCGAATTCAGCATACACCTGCGACACCTTTTACTGGAGAAACAGTTACAGTCGACGTAGAAGAGGTTACCTCCAACCCACAAGGTAACCTTACTCTCATTGTTCAAAAATGCTTTTTTAAATGATTTATTTTTTTGACTTAAAATTATGTTTTTTTAATGTGTTTTACGTATTTTTTAGACAAAGGGCAAATGGTTGAAATATCAATGGCTGCAGAGTCTGAGTCAGGTATGTATATTTTGAATAAATATTTTTTAATGCTATTGTTATTTACAAATGATTTATTTTATGTTCTTGTGTGAAATTTAACAGAGGGACCTCGTAGATTCAAAAGGCTAAAAAAAAGGATGGCTCCACCATCTGACCCTCCATGACCATAGCCACAACCACAGCCATAGCCACAACCACAACCACAACCATAGCCATAGTAGGTTCAGGTCCACCCAAAGCAAGTTCAGGTCCATCCACTTCAGGTTCCACCTACGAGGAACCAATCATGCATGCATGGTAAAACGTTCCTCACACCGCCACCTCACAATGCAAGAAGTGCTATAGAGACACAAAATGTGTCATCATCTAATATTTCTATTGTACCGATATTAACCTTGGAGAATTTTTCAAATGTTGAGAGTGCATCTCAAATGCCCTCGGGAACTCTTGATTGTGACTTTCTTTATCAGGGTATGAATCCTAAAAATTTCCCTTTAAAGGCAAGTGATATTCTTGAGGATGAAGAGGGCATTGATGGAGAAGAAGATGATGTCAATGTAGATGCCACCGAAGTTTCCCCCTCCGCCCCATAGCAAGTCATCGCCCATACTGTTATAGAAGATGATATCCTAAACATTTCTAAAAATGTGTTATTAGTCGATGCATGTAAAGTTGTAGTTCATAATACTCTTCTTTCGGATATTGATAAATTGAAGGAATGGGAATATCGGGCCAAGGTTTTGATTAAAGCCATCAATGGCCGATATAAGAATTTTTCAAAAAGAAAAGAGTTGTTTCTCAAGATGGAGAATGAGCCCCAAAAGCTCGATGCCTTGCTACATAAAGTTGAATCTGGCACTATGGAGGCCGAGTCTACATACAGAGATGAAATTCTTGCCATTGTTATGAATCATTTGGAAAACCTCAATGCAGAAGCCCAAGCATATTTTAATGAATGGGCACTTGATCATAACAAAGTAGCAGTTGCAGAAACAACATGACTTACAACTGATGTAAGTTCTACATCTAACTAAAAAATATTTTTTTTGTTAAATATATTTTGTTTATAAATATTAACCTTTTTTATTTCTATTTTGTAGTCTAATTTCCAGCACCTAAAGCAACAAGTCAGTGCCATGAAAGTTTTGATCAAGACTTCCAAAATTAGCATTAATAATGCTATTGAATTGAAGAAGAGGTTACAACAGATGGTTAGAGAAAATAATTACCTAAAGAAGGTTATCAAATATGGGGGCCTGGATGTCGAGGCTAAACTGAAAGAAAAGGAGAAGGAGTTGAATGCACCTTTCAAAGAAGATCCAACGAAGGAAGAGAGTGCCTTGTTATCGGGGATCAACACTACAACAGAAAGTTTGGTTAGGGCTGGGGCATTAGAAGAAAAGGATATTGAGGTAGATGTGGGTGGACCTTCAGGAAACATTGAAAAACAATAGATCTTTGTTGTGTTGGGTTTCAAGTGAAACAAAAACTCTTTATATCTTTATATTTTTATAAATATTTAAGACTGGTATTTTTTTGAAAATTGAAATCAATGTTAGAGGCAATTTCTGAAAAATTCATATTATCATTTTGAAGTTTTGTTTTTAATTATTGTTATGTTTTAATTTGAAGTGGAATAAATAATGTTTGATATGTTTTGTTTGATATGTTTGATATCCTTTTTGAGAATTGAAATCAATGAATGAGACTATTGTCAAAAATCAATGAATGAGACTATTGTCAAAAAATGTTTTATCTATTGGAAATTTTGTTTTCAATGTTGTTATGTTAAGATTATATGTGTTGATGTATTAAGTAATTTGAAGTGGAAGAAATAATGTTTGATATGTTTTGTAAATTGCAAATGAATGGTATCATTTTTTAGAATTGAAACAATGAATGAGACTATTTCTGAAAAATATGTTATCTATTTGCAATTTTGTTTTGAATGTTGCTATGTTATGATTATGTGTTGATGCATTAAGTAATTTTAAGTGGAAGAAATATTGTTTGATATGTTTTGTAAATTGCAAATGAATGGTATCATTTTTGAGAATTGAAACAATGAATGAGACTATTTTCGAAAAATGTGTTATCTATTGGAAATTTTGTTTTGAATGTTGTTATGTTAGGATTATATGTGTTGATGTATTAAGTAATTTGAACCAAAAGAAATAATGTTTGATATATATTGTAAATTGTAAATGAATGGTATCCTTTTTGAGAATTGAAACAATGAATGACTATTTCCGAAAAATATGTTATCTATTGGAAATTTTAAGTGGAAGAAATAATGTTTGATATGTATTGTAAATAATGAATGAATGGTATCTTCTTTAAATATTGAATTCAATGAAAGAGAGTATGTTTTGATTATTTATGATGATGTAAAAGTTTGTTGTTCTTAATTTGAAGTGGAAGAAATAATGTTTGATATGTGTTATCTTTTTAAAACTTTGTTTTGAATGTTGTTATGTTTTGATTGTTTGTGTTGATATATTAAGTAATATTGAATTATGTGAATGCAGTAAGATGTTCTTTTATGTTATATGAATTAATTTGAAATGTCATAAAATACAACGATAGGCAATTACTTTCACGAATAACAAATATTACAAGAAAAATAATGTAACATGTGAAATCAAATCAAATGATAGCATCCTTTCATTCAGATATGTGAAATCAAATCAAATAATAACATGTGAATAAATTAAAAAATGAAACCTTTTAATATGTGAAATCAAAAAATGATAATATGTGAAATCAAATCAAATGATAGCATCCTTTCATTCAGATATGTGAAATCAAATCAAATAATAACATGTGAACTCAAATTAAATCAAATGAAAACATCCTTTCATTCTGATATGTGAAATCAAATCAAATGATAGCTTCCTCTCATTCTGATATGTGAAATCAAATCAAATGATAATATGTGAAATAAAATCAAATGAATGCATCCTTGCATCATAATGCTGGAAGCTGGAACAAACTCTTTTCAGATTGTACAAAATGTTCTGCACTCATTCCCAAAAATTTTGTCATCACAATCTGACCAATGTTACCATCATCCTCATCATTATCAATATTCGTTACACCTCTTCTCTCTACCAAAGAACTCCAATGTGACAATGCTCTTTCGTAAGGAAACTCCTCCACCTCATAGGCCGACACATATACTCTCAAGCAATTCTCCAAATTTTTGTCCAACCTATTTCGAACTTTAGATTTTATATATGAAAGTGCACTGAACACCCTTTCATCTTCCATGGATCCCAAAATCATCGTTTGACATAATTCATATAAATGAAAATATTCACTCATAGTATGTTTTAAGATAGTACTTGGTTGTAATATTCTCCACAAACGTGAAATAGAACCTGCTTCATGACGGTTAGAGAGCTGTGAAACTTGAGCAGACATTGTTGTTCCAAAATAGTTGGATTGTTTTGTCAAAAGATCTTTGTTCAAAATGCCATTGACTACAACACTTTGACTAAAATGGCCAGCAAGTCTGCCCATGTATTTGAGGAACAAAGAATTTATAATCTGGTATTCATTACAAGGATCCCAAAACATTGGATTTACCACACCCATAGCCTCTAGCAATTCATCTCTTTGAAAACGGTCTCTGATTTCTTTTGTCAATGATTCTGCTATTTGTTTTAGTTTAAGTTTTGTATCATCCACAACCACATGAAATCTATTGTAGGTTATGGGCATTTTCTCAACTTCATTTGTAGCTATATCCAATCGCACACCATAACAATATAAAGGTATTTCATTTCCATGGATATTAATACACAGATGATCGTTAATATTGAACTTCAAAAAGCTCCGAGGACTATTCACACTTGTTAATGCTCTCCAACTCTCAAACAAGGGATCCATAAAATTTTGACCAGATGCATACATCATATCAATATGCATGCAAATTTGTATTCTCGCCCCGATGAAATCCACAATATAAATCGATCTTTCTTGTGCAATTTTGATCAAAGTATTCATTTTTTCCAACATTGGAAGAATTCCACACAATGTGAGAAGAGTTTCAAAGTCACTCATTCGAAAAAGTAAATATTTAGCCTTATCAACCACCCTACGATTTGCATACATAAACCCTATCAAGGATTGATATTCTTTGAAAACTCTTAATGCCGGTAGATACATCGAAATCCACCTAGTATCCACATCTTTCAACAATTTTTTACCTTCGGTAACTCCTAGTGCAAATTGTTGAAACTCTGAAAATATTTTTGGACTACGTGAAAAATATTCATGAATTTCATGGACAAGCTCTTCCACTCTGGCAACATTTGTAAATGTATCCACAATTTTGTATGCAAGATTCATTCTGTGAGCCATGCAATGAATAGGGATCAAATATGGGGCAACCGATGTTTGTAGTCTAACACAAAGACCATTCCTGTGTCCTTGCATTGTAGCAGCACCATCAGCTCCTACACATATTAACTTAGTGGCTATTTCAATTTCATTCATTCCTACTTCTTCTTTTAAACTAGTTACAACAACATTGTAAATGTTTTCTGCATTACAATTTTCCACCATTTTACGTATTCCTAGTAAATGAGGTTGCCTTGAATGATTTTCCAATGTGTAAACATGCATGCAAATCCAAGATGTATTGTCAACTGCAGTCACCTCATCAATTGAAAGTGAAATGAATTTTGCCTTTTTTACTTTCTCTCTGAGGTCATTCTGCTCAACCAATGACAGACATTTTGCCATTTCCCAACCACTTCGATCTGACCAATGAGCGTTGGGTAAGTTCTGCACATTAGCTAGTCGAAATAGAGATTTATAATCTATGAAATCAGACATAGGTCTACCCTTCTTAAGAATAGAAAATACAATAGCAAACTGCAAACTTTTTGAAGCTAAAGTTAACTTATTCATTTTTTGAAATTGGGCTTGAATCGTTGCACCTTTCTCAACCAATGTTTGCTTTTGTTTCATTTCTTTATCATATTCTTCCGCATATCTCATATGTGCACACTCTGATGCATCCTTCCACCTATAAGTTTTTTGTGTTGCTCGATCACCTTCTTTTGTTTTGATATAAACCTTTCCACAATGTTTTTCTACTGTATCTTTCTTAAGTTGCAATCTATGCTCCTTTCCATGTTTCCAACTACAAATTACGCATCTTAATTCTGTTATATCATCACTACTATTCTCTGGAAGCACTGGCTCAATAAATGGAAATTCTGATATCCAATCAGGTTGAAATGATCTGTTAATTGTCCACCTAGATAACCTTGCACGTTTATTTTTTTTAGATGAAGATTCTCCAAAAGTAGGGACTGCATAAGAACTATTAGTTTCTTTTCCACTTGGCATGTTAGATTCAGGAATCTCTTCATGTTGTTGTTCGATTTGATTGAGATTATCTTCATGTGTGGACTATTGATTATCGTGGATATGTGGAAGTGGAGGAATACCAGGGTTAACAGTGTTTTCTGTAGAGATAATTCTAGTGTCAATAGTAGATTCATTATCACTATGGCATTTAAAAGCATACTAGTGTTTTCTATAGATAAAAGTGAACAAAGCCATCAACCAAAAAACACACTTCTTTATGAATTGAGGACATTATATTTAAAATTAACAAAGTAAAAAAATTAACTGGTGAGTAAAGGTGTTCATACCTTTAGTTTGTGTAGATGTTGATGGCAGACTAGGTTTTGAAATATTAGGAAAGTATTTGAGGATACTCCTTTTATTGGAAGACTCTCCTCCCTTCTTTCCACTACCTGTAGTTGACATTTTTACCTGTATGAATAGAAGAATAACATGAACAAAGAACATCATTTTTAAATATGAAAATAACAGGTATAAAAGAGAACTACTGCTAGAGACAACAGAATCTGTGACTGTCCCATGAATATTGTTCATAGGCAGAATAAACCTCCTTATTGAGTGTCCATTAATAAAATGAAAAATGAAATTTAATGGTAAAAGAAGCATACGGATAAATTGAGTCACCTTCTGCTAGTCACCTTCTGCCAATCACCTTCTATTGGTCACCTTCTACCAGTCACCTTATTCCAGTCACCTTATGCCAATTGCCTACTATTAGTCGCCTTCTATCAGTCACCTTCTACTAGTCGCATTCTTCCAGTTGCCTTCTGCATATCATATTCTGCCAGTCACCTTCTATTAGTCACCTTCATTCAGTTGCCTTTAGTAAGTCACCTTCAGTAAGTCACCTTCTGCCAATCACCTTCTACTAGTCACCTTCTACTAGTCATCTTTTGTCAGTCACCTTCTACCAGTTGCCTTCTTCCAATCACCTTCTGCTCACCTTCTGCCAGTCACCTTCTGGCAGTCGTGGACTCTGGTTTTGTCAGTACTCTGCTTTGTATCGCTCGCTATCCAAAAAAATGTTGTAATTGTATGGGAGTCATTGTCAGGGTTAGCTATATATAATGGGGTACAAGGGGCGATTTGGGTGGGATATTTCTTATTTTAAATAAATTTAGGGTGAAAATTGGGCGGGAAACCTTATGACAATGGGGCGAATTTACCCTAAAAAAATTAGATCCCAAAATTTTTGGGCGAACGGGCCGACCTCTATGGTCCCAAAAATCACAAAATTGACATTTTGGAAATCCAAAAATTCGTGCTAAATTGCGAAATTCGCCACTAAGCAAAACCCTGGAAATAGTTCTCCTATGGATAGAGATCCATGAACTTGATTAGGGGATTGACATCTCCTTTGGAAAGAGGTCCATAAACATTGTAATAGGGAAGGATTCCCAAGATATTTGTTGAGAAAATTTTAGTGAAATATTTTATCCGTGGAGTAGCCCACATTGGGTGAACCACGTAAAATTGGTGTCTCTATTGTGTGTGATGATTTATGCATTGCTTTGATTACTGCTATTGATATTGCCATTGATTATATTGAATAATATTGTTTGGGAAAGAAAAGTAAAAAGTGGTCTTATACTGTTCACCCCCTCTCAGTATAAGCTTGTGTTCTTCACTATCGACTTGATATATAATTTTTATAGATTAATAGTAACATCAAAAATACCTAAGTTCATGGTAAATTTATTTCCCACCCAAGTATAATTCTCTATTTGGATGTTAAATTTATCCATTTGACCCACATATTGAGTGATACCCTCATTTAGAATTAAGACTTAAAATTTATGTTAATTTGAAGTATTTATATACAAGCCCAAGAAATTTGTTGTCTTGGTATCTACAAAGTTATGTGTGCTACCTCAATCAATCAACACATTGATACACTATCATTTAATAAATTTTTATACCTTGATAGTATGGTGATCTTGATCCCCATAATCATGTGAGAAGAGAGTAATGGTATCATCCTCATGTTCCACTTCATCTTATTCTAGTAGTTGCTCCTACTATAATGAGTCTTCATCTTCATATATTTCTATGTTCAACATCTCCTTGAGATTTATGACATTCTTTATAGGCTTGATTATAGGGGTGGTGAAAATGACATTTGAAATAGAAAATCCTTAGGAATTATCAATATTGTGGTAAGGACAATAATATTTGAAGTCATTTCTATATTGAGGACTAGAATTTTGGAGCTTCTATTCTACTATCAAATCTATGTGTTGAGAATCATCGATATTATAGGAATTGAGAATTTTTTCTTCTTATTGAATTTTATCCTTAAGACCATGGTAAAAATCTAAGACCACCACTATTAGATTTAATTGGTGGGTATAGGTGAGAATACTAGTGAACTCAGAGAAATACTTGACTATATCTATTTGCTTTGTGTGAATAAGATAGACCACATATGATGTGGAAGATCCTTTGTTAAATATTTAAAATAATTATTCTTTAAATTCAGGTCAAAAAAGAGGACCTCCATATTGGAGAAGCTATCACAACAACCATTGATGAGCTTGGGTTACTACCTTAGTAGCTACTAATATAACATGACCAACTTTAGGAACATGGTGCAGGTAGATTAGGCTTTCTATCTTGGTCAACCATACTTGAGGGTTGATACCTTCAAAGGTGGATATGATGATTTAAGGAATAGTAACATAATGAGGCCATCCAAGGAAATTAGAAGCACCTCCTTCCATGGAATCCAAATTAAAAGTAAATCCTAGGTTGTAAACACTAAAAACTAGAGGACTATGACTAGGTGGTGGCTATGAAATAATGCTAGTATTTGGTGCTTGATGGATGATTAGAGGTTGTTGCTCGATGGTTTTTTGTGACCCTTGGACAAGAGGAGGTATAGTAGTTGATATTTGTAGGAATTTTTTGATGTTGTCCAAGTAATTGACTACAAAAATAATTAAATAATGTTGATTACTCAAGTTCTTCACAATGGCAGTAATCATTTATTCTTGATTCAAAATATATGTACATAGATTAGGGTCAATAGTATTGGTAAGAAGATTACCAATTGGATGAGTAGTGAAAGGAATGACCAGGGGAGGATAATTTGGAGGAAGAGAGGAATAAGCCAAGGTATTGGGTGGGGGTGAAGCTATGGCACTTAAGGAAGAAATAATATGTTGGTTAAAACTATTGATATTTGAGGAACTATTTGTGATGCTTACAAGGATTTATAGGTTGGCACTTCTTTCTACTCATACAAACATCCTCTAAATTAATAGAGCATTGTAATAAATCATTAAATCGTACATAATATTAGTGGTAGTAGGTTCATTCACGCACTAAGGGAAATTGAAAAACTCAAAAAGTACTTGAAATACTACTAAAAAAAGTGTTAAAAATATTATTATTATCAACTTGAAGAGATAATTCCAAAATGATAGGTCACTCACAAGGGTCCTAGGAAACTCACCTTTCAAACAATTATTGTTGGAAATACTCCTTATTTTGAATCTTTCAAAGAGATGATTGCAATGGTATAGGTCTCCCAAAAGAGTCTTTTGACACATGATACTTTTTTTTTTTTTTATTTGTTGGCTTTAAATTAGCTTTCAGACAAGGATGTAACAATAAAAAACTCACAATATCCTATAACATAATTCAAAAAGGAGATGGACAAAAAAAACTTCATGAAAAAATTACCAATCATCAATAATATTTTTTGAAGGCTCTAGAGTGGTTTAAACGCTCTTCTATTACAAATTTTCATCCCATAGGGAGCCAAGATCGATTCTCTAACACCACTTGTTATGAAATAACTTTAAGAATTTTAGCAATAGTAGTAGCAATCGAATAATACAAAAATAAAATATCTGAATAATGATAGTAATTTAGATCTAATTGCTAAAAAAATCAAATATCCAATAATCAAATCCTTAATTAAAATAAATGCAAATCCTTAGCCACTTAGAGTGGGCAAAGTCTCATAGCCACTTGAAGAGAGTGAAGTCTCTTATGTGTAGTAAACATGACTCAAATTTGAAGATAAAAGATGATTCCAACTACCACATAACTCTTCCCATTTATAGATTAAATTAATATTAACTCCAAACCTAATTCTCAAGGATTGACTATCTAAATCTAAGTCCCAAGCTAATGAAAATAAAGATATATTATGGCTATATTAGAGCCATTATAGTACTATAACCATTATCATTAAGAAATTCAACCACCTTAGTATAGCAATCAACCTTGGTCTTATGTTTCCACAACTAATTGACCCTAATGATTATATCATATGATCCTAGAGGGGCCACATACAATTCTACATCTATGGTAAAGTTGAAAAGCTCCAACTTAACCATGCTCAAACATTGCTTTACTCTTTTGTCAACATGGTTCCCATACCAAACCATCCATGTTGTCTCCAATAAACCCATCCATTCTTTTTAATATGGTGGATGAAAGGAGTTTTGAAAAGACCTCCAAAATTTTTATAAAAATGAGCTAATCCCCAACTACAAAAGAGGATCCGAGAGAAATAAAATACTAAAGAACATCAAATATAAACTAATCATAGAGAGAAACCAACCCTAGAAAAAAAGAACCTAAACAAAGTCAAAATAAACTAAAGACCCACAATCCCAATCAAGGGTAAACAACATAGATAGTAGGTCCGAAGAATAAAAACAAAGCCAAAAAAAAGAACCACTAGGATAAAAGAGACCACTCAAAATTTATATCCATTGGGGCTCACCCTATTCTCATATTTGAACTCGTTAACTATCACCTACTAGCTCATGAGTTCCAGAACCTCCTCAATGCATGAAATCATCGTCTGCATAGAATCAATAAAAGAGTGCTACAATTTCATCATCATCACATTAATAGAATTTGGGTTTGAAGTCCCCATCTAGAAACATAACAAACCAAGTCTACTCACCTGGTTGCACCACAAAAAAACAAGGCAAGTGATTTCTCAAGATAATTTTTTAAATTTATTGTTTTCAAACTAATAAGTTCTTTTAGGTTCATAGCATTTTTGTTTCACCCAATGAATATTTAGCATAAATTTTTAAGTAGTATAAACATATCAAACCACTTTTGGGTTTCAAGAATACTGCAGAAAACCACCCGAGTGGATGAGATTGGCCAAATCCCATAAAAGGTGCCATTATGTGGATTCGACTTATCTCATTTATCACCCTCTTATTCTGGCATGAGGGTAAAACAATAGTTGGGGTTATCCTTTAGGGCCCATAATACCTAAAGGGTGGATGCATACTCTCCCCATCCCTTATCATACCAAACCTTCAACTAACCATTTGACTTGTTCTAATAGTTGTATGCAAGGGGTTAGCGTACATATGCCTAGTGTCTAGTTATTTATCCATTATCTCTGGAACTGGCTAGAGAGATGTCAATACCCTGACCTTGGTCTTGATCACATTGTCCATTATGGCTCACGACGGTTATCCCATACCAAATGTCATGGCAGATCAAGATGATTTGTCAAGCTCGGTCCCTATAGCCTAATGGTACAATGACTTATCACTTGTACTCTCGAGAAATAACCTAGAGGTGGCATCCCATACCATCCCCCATTACTTTTTCTGACTAGGTCTCTTATTTTAACCTTTCTTGTTAGAAAAATGTTTCTCTCGAGTCTCGTCGTGTGCATACCCACACCTCAACAACATTGGGTTTATAGTACCAACCTTTTTCATAATTTCACATAAAGGTTCGAAGAAGTTCCACCAAGAATTTAAACATTATTACTTATACTAGTTTGCTCTAATCTTAGCCCACAAATAATCTAACTTCTTTGGGTTGGTTTTCACTAATGTTATCATTTTCCCATCTAGGCCTTAGTGTAACTCCTCTCCACACTATAATAGTACTTATTTTTCCTTGTCACTATAAGCACGATGTTTTAAGAAACTCTGAGAGTTTTTATAAGTGTAAATCATTGTCATTTAATCCATAATAAAGTTAGCTTCTAAGGATAATATTCACCCTATTACATATAATTCATTTTTTTCAAGATAATTTTTGTGAGAATTTAAATATAATGACATTACCCATCATATTATGCTATGCTAATTGAAAACAATGGGTAGCAAATCTTCTACTCACATTCTAATGTATAAGCGCATGATTGCACGCACATGCACACACACACACACACACACACACACACACACACACACACACACACACACACACAAATATATATATATATATATAAGTATGGTCTTCCCATAGCCTAAAGTTTTAAAATATACATTTACAAAAATAAATAAGACAGTTTGTAGAACATGGTAGTATTCTTACATTTGACTTGGTCAATTTCATATATTTTCCATCAAACCAAGGGCTAATAATTATCATGAATCTCCGATACCCCTGCCTCCTTGGGTCTTACCCGAAAGTGGCATCCCTTTTGGGATATTTTCCACACAAAAATATTATCATGAATCTCCAATACAATTACTATCGGAGCTAGTGAATGAAGAAATGTAAGAACACAATTCTTTTATATATATATTTCTTTATCAATGCAGATTCATCCAGGTTTATAAGAATTTCATTCCAATTAAAGGTCAAATGCAAATTTGGAAGTTTCCACACCGCTTACAACTTTGTAATGCTAAAAATCAATTGATAATAAATGATCAACTAAAAAAATTACCTCTTCCATGTGACGTCCAAATACATAGTTGGATAGGGAAATCATTTTACATTTTTCCTTTTTTAAAAAATTGAATAGAGGTTAGGTTTTCAATAAATTTTGTGAATCACTAAGGTTTGAGATTGAACTTGTTCAATAGTTCCTTAATTAATGTCTTTAACACAAAATAAATATTTCACTTACGTTTATGGAAGGACAGCATAATTATACACTTTGTAGTGTAACCATCGTAGCTTCTATCTTAAACATGACATATGCAGTTTTGCATCCTTAGTTTAGTTAGTCTACAACTATACTAGGGCTAAACCAAATATTTTATGGTAATAAAGGTATTTCACTTCCTCACTTAATAAAAACCAAATATCAAAGTGAATACAAATTACTACCATTTTTCATCACCATATAAATAAATAACTTATGAAGGACTTTGTAAAACAACTTAAAGTATATATTGAACGCTCTAAAGAATGTAAGATTCTTTTTTTTTTTTCACATTTGGTAACTTACAACAACATTGCAAGTTCCAGAGCGTCTCACACTTCACAAAATTTAGATTTTTCCCACACTACAAAGCTTTATTTAAACAACTAATGGCTTCAACCATTCTCTTATCTGATATTACTTCTCTCTTTGTAATAGTGGTCCAAACTTGGTAGCTGGTCCTCACTATAGTCTCCTAGCATCGAATCCCAATGACTCGAAGGTAGTAACATTGATTTAAGGGGATCAGATACAACTCCCAACATTTTATGATATGCCTAGGTTTACAATCCTACATGCATACATATGCCAAGCAAAACCATGTAAACCATTCAAATTTTGAAATTACTAGAATTCCAAACACACAGTCCCAGGTTTCATTTTCATTATCTTTTCCAGATTTCATATATTCACGTCACTGACTATGTTTTGGTATCATTTTTAATTTATCACATTGACTACGAGTCATAACAAGATTTTGTTCTCCAACTCATACAAAAAATACACACAATTTTCTTTTGGAAAACAAAATACAATGTCTTTCACACAACAAATAATCATATTTAATAATGGCCCAAAAAATCTTAAAACCAACATAGAAGAGCATTTCAAAAACATTTTATTTTAATAAAATAAATACGAAAGGGTTTTATATATCCCAGACCTATTCCGAGTATACAATGGCCAACAATATTACGTTCTAACATACACAATAACCAACAAATTTTTTTTTCTCAAATAATTAAACACATCTTTTCTAGATATGTATGCAAGGTTTAGAACATCATCAATTAGGGATCAAATGACTCATATATGTATGCAATGCATGCTATTATGAATATAAATGACTACCAAGTACTAAAAATACATCATATTTTCCATAATTCATATAGAAATAAACAAGAGCTTTCATTCCACACTATGTTCTTCAACATGCATGCATTTCACCATAACAAAATTTTATTTACAAACAATGCATGGGTACAAGTTTGATAAGTTGAAAAAAAAGTATTTTAGGAAAACTTCCACCCCATTTGTCTCGGCCATAATTAAACAATTTAATGATGCATCATATGAGAGAATTAAAATAAAAGTATACTTCCTCTCCTTTGTCTATCCTAATCTTGAGACGAGGCATGGCAATGGATATTACTACCCATCACTACTATTAGCAATATAAGATGCCCAATGGATAATACAAATAAAATTGATTGTTAGGTACCAAATATGCACAGAGGAGACAATTTTCCCTTCATTCATGGTGCACAACCAAACAAGGGGTAATTCAGCTAACATCAATCCAAAGGCATGAATTTAGAGTTATGATATCAATAGGGAATTGAGACTATAACACTTTTACAACAAAAATCCATATAATCAGTTAAAAAGAGAAACATACAACCATATCCAGATGGATTACCATCTATACATTAAATAATGAAGCATGCAATTTATCCTATTCATTCTAATAACATAAAATAGTATTTCCATTTCCCATTAACTATATATAGCATAACCAATCTATTCTAGCTCTTCTAGTTCTTTTAAACAATGCATGTGTCAAATCATATAAAGACATTCATTCAACGACAAGAGACCTAGCTTGAAAACCTTCATTTGTTTATGCTCTTTTCTTCTTTCTTCCTAAAAAATACTCTCAAGATATTTCCAAATAAGATGTCAAATGTAGATAAGATCATGCAGATTGGCCCATGCAAAATATAAGTGTAAAACTAAAAACATGCCCCACAACTTCCATACCTTCTTTCTCATTTTTCTTGTTCGAGGAAATGATTGAAACAAGTGGGTCTACATGCGACTCCACTTCAGGATATCCTTTGGTTAGACATCCACTCTACCTATTAATGATAAAGATACTTTTACTTTATTCAAATTTTCATTTAATTGAATATATCTATTAATTAATATTTATTTAATTTTATTTTTATCATTTTTTATTTTTTAATATCATACTATTTTATAAACTCAAAAATAGGTATTCAAATAATATTTAATTCACAAAATTATTTAATAGAGGTTGGCTCTCATGCCCTAGGCACTTTCATTGCCATCAAAAGTTCAAATTTTCAACTATTTAGAAGCAAAGGATATATATATATATATATATATATTACACAATCCAAAATATTCACAAAAATGCAAGTCAAACATTCTATATGCTCCTATATGAAATGCAATTGTGTGAGCTTCCATGTACTCACGAGCTATGGTGTTATTTCACACTATCATCATATCCCATATTACCTTCTTTGATTAACCTTTTTCTACCCACCAAAGAAGTTTACCTGATCCTGCAAGCACAACAACCATCAACAATACCACATTCTAGGAATAAAAATAGGTTAAATTCATCAATTCATCTATAGACAATAGTTTTACTAGGAGGATTGTTACATCCTCCCCCACTAGAAATAAATACATTCCCAATGTTTTATTGCATGTTTATACAATCTAAAACATATGCATTCATTCATGAATCCATCAATATATACCCATTCATAAATCATACAATATTTAAACATGTTCATGTAAATAACTCCACACAATGTTTCATATTTGCATTAATTCATAGATCTATACAACAATTAAAACATGTTTCCAAAAAAATTCTACATATCATCCCATATATACATTCACACATAATAACATATACATCCATAAATATACATAGTAATTAAAATGTTCATGTTCATTCAAACAGGAAAGGAAACTATATTTTCATATTAGCCATATTCTCCCATGTGGTATTTCTATCTGAGTACTAGTCCCACTGGACCCTGTATTATTCAATATTTATTTTCCTCAAACTCTTGGTCTTGAAACCAAGTATCCTGACTGGAAGGACCTCAATGTGCATGGGGCTTGATATCTGCAAGTTAGAAACATCCCAAATATGAGTAGGATCAAAAATTTATTTCCTACGAAGGAACACATGGAAGACATCATGGATTTTTGATAAACTAGGTGGTAGAGAAAGTCTATAGGTAATAGGAATTATTTTACCTATAATTTTAGATGGCCCCACAAATCTAGGGTCAATCTTAGAAGACTTAATGGAACTCTTTGTAGGTTTCACCCTTAATAAGACTCTATCTCCTATAGAAAATTCCCTTGGTGTTCTCTTGATATTTGCATAGCTCTTTTGGTGATATGAGGTCTCTTTGAATTTTTGGAAAATTATTTTTAATTGTTCCTCCATATCCTTTAAAGTATCCAACTTGATCACTACTCGATCCTCTGAATTATCCCAATATAGAGGAGTCTTACACCCTCTCCCATATAGACCTTCAAATGTGGTCATACATAGTGAGGCATGATAACGTTTTTTGTATGTAAACTCAACTAGGTACATATAGTCTTCCTATTTGGTGTGTTGGTCCATACAATACATTCAAAACAAGGACTTGATTCACCATTTCAATTTGTCCATCTATTTTAGGGTGATAAGAAAAATTGATGTTGAATTTAGTACTCAAAGCTTGATGTAACACATGCTAGAATTTTGATGTAAAGTAGAAATCCCTATATGAAATAATAGCCTTTGGAAACCCATGTAGTCGAACAATCTCTCTGGAAAATTTATTTACGATGGAAGGTGTATCATCCTATACATTTCTAGGTATAAAGTGTGCAACTTTGATTAATTTTTCCACTACTACCAATATTGCATCTTGTAAAAATCTAATCTTAGGTAAACCAACCACAAAGTCCATTGAGAAAACCTACCATTTTTATGTGGGAATATCATGTGGGTACAATTGTCTTACTAGATGTAAATGTTCTACTTTGACCTTTTGACACTCCAAACACCTAGCCACAAAGTTGTTAATATCCTTCTTCATTCCCGATCAATAAAAGGCCTTCCTCAATTTCTACCATATTTTTACCCATCCTGGGTGCACATAGTAAGGAGTGTAATATGCCTCGTTTAGGATAGAGTCTTGTAATCCTCCCAATTATAGAATGACCAATCTATTTTTGAAGTATAGCAAATCATCTCTAAGTACAAAACCCATGTCTTTTCTAGGTTCTTGCCCAATATGAGCTTGATATTTCTTACAAAAATCATCCCTCTATTGCTATTCTCTAATTTGGTCTACCAAATCATAATGATATTGTGTCATAGTAACTATATGTCCTATCCTACTCAAGGCATCTACTACCTTATTTTTCTTACCCTTGATGTATTCGATGGCAAAATCATATTCTGCTAGAAAATCCATCCACCGACGTTGTTTGGCATTCAAAAAGGATTGTGTAAATATATAATTTAAAATTTGATGATCTATTTTGAGTTTAAAAGGATTCCCAAGTAAATAATACCTTCAAATATTAAGAGCATGTATACTTGCTACCAACTCTATGTCATGAGTAGCATAGTTTACTTCATGCCTCTTATGTTTTCATGATTCATAGGCAATGACCGCTTTAGCCTAGGTAAGAACTTCTCCTCTCTCAATAGATGCATCAGTGTATACTATGAATTTATTAGAAGGATCAAGTAACTTGAGAATTGGTGAGGTCATTAATCTCGCATTCAGAGTTTGGAAAGCTTCTTCACACTGACCAGTCCACATGAAATTCGTCCCTTTTCTTTGGATATTTGTTATGGGTTGAGCAATTCTTGAAAAACATCTTACAAAAAAATTGTAATAACCTACCATTCCTATAAAACTTCACACTTTAGTTACGTTAGTGGGTGCAATATAATTGATAATAGCTTCAATTTTCTTGGGATCAACAACAATTACTTCAATAAACACTATATACCCCAAATATTGTACCCGAGGAGTATAGAATTCATATTTTGATAGCTTTCCATACAATTGATTTTTCTTGAGAATCTCAAGTACAATTTTCATATGTTGGTCATGCTCTTCCTTGTTTCGAGAATAGATTAGTATGTCATCATGAAATACAAGCATAAAATGATCTAGCTGCTCTCAAAAAATATTGTTCATGAGGTTCATAAAATCAATTGGGGTATTAGTCAAACCAAAAGGTAGGACAATGAACTCATAGTATCCATACCTTGTTCTGAATGCAGTCTTGTGAGTGTCTTCCTCACATATTCTTAGCTGGTGATATCCTGATCTAAGGTAAATTTTTGAAATGATAGTAGGTCCTTTCAACTAATCAAAAATATAATCTATTCTAGGCAATGAATACCTATTTTTTATGGTAATCCTATTGAGCATTCGATATTCTATGCACAACCTTAAGGATCCATCTTTCTTCTTAATAAAGAGAATAGGAGCACTCCATGGTGACACACCGGAATTGATAAACCCCTTTTTTAATAGGTCTTGAAGATGTGTCTTGAGCTCTTGTAACTCAATAGGGGTCATCCTATAAGGTGACCTAACAATTGGTGCAACTCTAGGCAACAGTTCAATGGAGAAATCAAATTCTTGTTGTGGAGGAAGACCGAGCAAGTCTTTAGAGAAAACATCCCTAAAACTACTCAATATGGGATACTTTTGGAATAGGTTAGAATTAGCTTTGATTTCTTATTTTTTATTCATCTTGACCACAAATATCATTTATCTCTTTCTTATTGCTTTCTTGACATGCATAGTAGTCAAAAAATATGGTCTAAAGGAACTAGGATCACAATGAATCCTAATTCACTAATTAGATTCATCTATGAACTCTATCCACCTATCTTAAATATTTAGGAGGGCTTTGTGGGATTTAAGCCAATATACACAAATAATGGTATCAAAGGTATGCAAGGGAGCTACATATAGATGCCAATTGGTTTTACCTTTAGGTATGGCAATGTAAGGGTCAAATAAACATTGGTCAACTAAATAGGTCTTCCACCAATTAAAATTTATTCCTACTAAATGAAGGATATCCCACCTAGTTATTGATATGGATGACATGAGTTTCATGGAAAAGTATGTTTCAAATTCATTCAACCAGTTTTTTGTAGCATCTCCATCCTCCCTACAATCAAATTTTTAAATGTTCACATTTTTCTTGTCCTTGGCCAATTCAACTCCCACTCGGACTCTACTAGTTCCTATAGACACGTTAGGTGCTTCCTCTTGTCTGCCTTCAGGTTCCCTACTCTTAGTTAAGTCTTCTATTAGTTTTTATTGTTAGATAATTAACTCATGTTGTTGGACCATATGTACCTTTTGTTGTTCCATTTCTTCTTTTTATTGTTCCATGTGTTTGAAGCAATTGAACTACCTTAGCCATACTTCCATCCTCCTTGGTAGATTCATTTGTTGGAGGTTCATTAAGTTGTTTCATTTGCCTATTTTTTTGGGATCCTTCTTTTCTACCCACTATGTGTGGTCCTTTTTGAGGTCTAATCATGGACTCTTCTTGCCCAATTCTCATGGGATTCCTAGAATATCCACCTCGTAATAATTGCACCATTAGACATGTTGGCCAAGGAACTATGTTAATTGTTTAGCTTAGATTTATAAAACACAACATACAAAGTCCTCCAAGATAAGGATGTTATTCACTCTGATACCACATGTAACAACCCAGGTTTGCTCACGTAGTTGTACCACTCATTTTAGCTCATTAGTTCACAAGGTAATTTTTTTAGTTTACTATCATAGCTCATCCTAAGGGAAAATTTTTTGAGTTCTCTAGTTTTATGTTCACCTAATATTTTATTTATTACAAGGTATATTAAGCCATATTTGGGTTTTTAAATCGTTGGAGATGATTCCCAAGTGGACGAGATTGGCTAAATATCGTATAAGGTGCTATTTTGTGGGTCTATTTTCTCATTTATCATCCACTTGTTCCAAAATGAGTGTAGATTCATGGCTAGAATTATCCTCTAGGGTCCATAAAACCTAGAGAGTGGATGCATACTCTCCCCATCCTTTAGCATGATGAACCTTGGATTAACTAGCCAGCTTGTTCTAGACTTAGAATGCAAAGGGGTTAGTGTATATATGCCTAGTACCTAGCTTATTATCCACTATCCTAGAGTTAGCTAGGGTCATGTCATTACCATGACTCTAGAATTAGTAACACTTGACCATTTATAACTCATGATAGATTGTTCCATACCAATCATCATGGATTAAACTAGTTTCTTGGTCATACTAATGCCTTCCTAGTCATAAATAGTGCAAGGACCTATCACTATAATTCCTGAGAAATTACCTAGAGGAGACATTCCATATCATCCCTTATCACCTTCTTGTCATAATCTATACCATCAGGATTAGTCATTCTCTAGTTTAGACATATTTCACAACTGGCATTGGGTTACATGTTTAGATAGATGTTCATCCTTCTTTATGAACAAATGTTAAGGTTACGATTTTATCAAAGATTCAACTAGAACATTAGACGAGAGTCCTAAAAATTCCTTATTAAATTATTCTCTAAATAACAATAAATAAGTCATTTTCATTTTTTCTAGGTTTAAGGTTTCACAAGGAAAATTCACCTAAATGTTCTCCTAATTATCTCACCCCCTTTTAAAAAATAAAAATAAACACTTCGTTTGCATACATACATACATACATACATATATATATTCCCATAAACCAGATTAACTATCATAACTTGTTGTTTCAAATGAAATTAATCATTGATATCAAATTTAAAAGTAAATTCATTCCATTCACTATGATAACAACTTTTAAAAAGAAACTATTTTATTCGATAAAGTAAATCAAATGAAACTCAATGATATTGAATTTAAGAGTAAACTATTTCATCCAATAAAGTCTATATAATATTAAATATAGTGGCCTCCAGTTCATAAATCAATAGTGGAAGTTTGACAATTTTTTATTAGTTCCATTTTGAACATGCGGGTAATATGTTTACTACTTAAAGTTTGACTCCTTAGATTAAGAATGGACCTATCTTGATAATCTAATGTGTTTGATTAAAGCTTCTACGAACACAACCTACAAAACTATAAGACATTATATTAAAGGTCTTATGCTTCTCCATTCCTTAAAACAAAAGGAATATAGCACCTTAAATGTAACAACCCAAGTCAACTCACTTGATTGTACCACAAAAAAAAAGCCAAAAAAATTCTTAATGTATTTTTTTTCTAAGTTTAATGTTTCAATTTCTAAAAATACCTTTACATTCATAGCAAATTATTTCAAGTTCATAGTATTTTGTTTCATCCAATGAATATTTAAGGAAAATGGCATGCTAATAAATGGATGATTAATGCAAGATGGCATGCTAATGATCATTTATTGTTTAGATCTTTGCTTTGGCTATGTTTAGCATTGTTGTGTAATCAGGGGCACCAAACTTGGTGGCATGTGGTGGATAATGGCTCATGAAATGACATGGATGTTGACATGGAAGAAGATATGGATTTTGATATGGAATAATATATGGATGTTGATATGGAAGAAGATATGGATGTTGATATGGAAAACTGACTTTTTTGTAGAGACTCAGATAAACTAGTGGTATCAAAAAAACTCACTAAAACTACCTAATTCCTCTAGGACCAAATGTGTGTGTAGTGAATTCATTTACCGAATCAGGAGCATGGTAATAACTCGAGGCAATCAAGAACCAGTGTGTGTGCAAGTGAGTTCATTAACTCATCTTGAGTAAATTGGGTAAACCTGTTACAGATGAAATCAAGAAGCTAGCTTATCCTTATGTGCGATCAGAGGTCTCTTTTAAAAGAGACATGTCACCATGCATGAGCGTACTCCAATACCAGTCAAGCATCTATAGCTCCGACGGATGACTACCTAACCGTTTGACTAGAAATGTAGTACGATCCTTACAACCCAATGATTAGTGGTGTGTGATATAAAATATTTAGAGTTTTTGTTAGGGATTTTCTCCACTCTTTATTTTATTTTTGGAATTGTGATAGTGGTGAGAATCACTATTTTTATTGACTATGTTGCATTATGGGACTAGCAAGGATAACCCTTTTCACTTTGAGGTTCATACCAAGTATGGTGTTATCTCTCTTTGACACAAGATGTTTTTAAGGTGTGAAATTGTGTTTGGTTCAAGAATGTTCTGGAGTCAATTCCCAAAACTCAATATTTTCTTAGTGAAGATGTCCAATGGTCCTAAAAATAACTTGACATGTGTTTTTGGGGTTTCCTAAAACACTAGGAGTGGCTAAGTGACCAAAAACACCTAGGTTTTGTAAATGTGTGATTTGTGTGAATGGCAATTTGACTTAGTGGAATTGTGTGGAAGACTTTGTGAAGGTGCCCCTGATTAAGGAAACATGGGTTTTGTTGGACCAATTAATATCTTGAACTTTAATAAATGATCCCTAATATGAAATATGAAATGTGGATGTGACTACAATGTATGACATGCAATTTTATAAAATGTAATATGAAATGTGGGTGAATGCATTGCTTTTGGAATGTAGATGCAAGTGAAATGCAATGTTATGAATGAAATGTATGTAAATATTTTTGTGTATTGGCCATGCATATATACATATATAGAAATAAAATCATGAATAGAATGCTCTCAAGTGTATAACATTAAGTGGTTTGGGTTCTTCCTCTCCCTCTAGACTAGAAATCCTATAAGTACCATTACACACTCTTTGTGTAACAATGTATGAACCTAACCAATTAGTTGTGAATTTATCATGAAGATGCAGCAATGCATTGGTATTTTGTTGGTTTTATTTAAGGATAAGATCTCCTATTTTGAATTCATGTAGATGGACTTTTTGTTTTCTAAGTTGTCTTGATGCCTCCCGATAAACTCATAATATGCTCTAGAGCATTGACGACTCCTCTCTCCCAAAGAAGTGTGAGTTGTTCAAGATGTGCTTGTCTAACTGTGTCATCATCTATAAATTCCTACAAAAAAATTGTAAGGAAGGGATATTGAGCTCAAGAGGCATTATTGCTTCGGCTCCATAGACCAATGAAATGGTATTGCCCCTGTAGGTGTGTAGATACTTGTTCGATAAGCCCATAATGCCAAGGGAATTTGTGTGTGCAAATATCTATGATTTTCTTTGACAAGTTTCTTGAGAATAAAAACTAAAGTCTTTTTGGAAGCTTCAACTTATCCATTTTCTTGTGGGTAATAAGGAGTCGAGAAACTATATTGAATATTATATTTCTCACAAAGTTCTCAAACATCCTTGTTTTTGAAATACTTGCCATTTTTTGAAATGATTTTCGAGGGGATACCAAAATAATAAATGATATGGTGAAGTATAAAATCCATGATTCTAGGTCCTGTCATGCTGGTTAGAGGAATTGTCTCAACCCACTTTGTGAAGTATTCAGTGGTTGTGATAATGAATGTATGTTGTCCTGGAGGAGGTGAAATTTTACCAATTAGATCTAGGCCCATTTGTGAAAAGGGCCAAAGTCTTTGAATAGGCTATAAAGCTTGTGATGGTACATGAGTTAGATTAGCATGTTATTGGCACTTTTTGCAATATTTGATATAGGTACAACAATCACGTTCCATTGTGGTCCAATAATAACCCATACATAAAATACGATTCGCAATGGCCATTCCACTAAAATGACCACCACAAGTACCATCATGGGCTTCAGCTATGGCTCTTTGAGCCTCACTAGCCTCGAGACAACAAAGGAGGACTCCATCATAACCATGTTTATACAACACATCCCCCAAGAGAATGAAACAAGCTACCTTATGCTTGAAAGTGTATTTGGTAGTTTGATAAATGTCATATGGGAGTGTTCCAAACTTGATAAAGGCTACTATTTGGCTTGACCTAGGCTCATATGAATCCAATTGGATAAAGAAAACATCATTTTCATCTTTTGACTCAGCACGAGAAATTGCATATTTAGAGACTATTGAAATGATAAGGGGTTGTACCTCTCCAAATGAGTCTTTTGGGATCAATTATCCAAGAGAGGCCATCACATCTACAAATCTATTAGTCGAATGTGGTAAGCTATTGATTTCATACCAGTCAAACTTAGAGAGCAATTTCATTGCTACTTCATGATAAAGCTTAATTGTAGGTTCTTTGCATTGGTATTCTTCATTGATTTACTTTACGATAAGTTGAGAATCACAAAATATCCTAATATGCTTAATGCTCATGGCTAGAGTTGATTGAAGACCTAATATTAAGGCTTCATATTTTGTAGTGTTGTTTGTGCATTGGAAATCGAGTTTGAATGACAAGGGTATAGGTACCCCCTATGGTGTGTGAAATACGATTCTGACACCTTGACCTTTCACACACTTAGAACCATTAAAGAATAGTGTGATATCAAAATATTCCTCCGGAATAATATATTCTTATTGCGTAATGATAGCAAATATCGAATCATATGGGAGCTCAATAATCAAAGGATGATCACTAGGTAGTGGAGCTTCCATAAGTTGATCAGCTATTACCTGACCTTTAATGGATTTTTGGATAATGAATTCCAAGTTAAAATCAATAAGGAGCATTATCCATTTAGCGGTGCAGGTATTATTGTAAGTGCGGGATATCATGTAACGTAGAGGATTTTATATAGCTATGACATATGTTGTGTGGCTAAGCATGTAATGTCAAAGTTTCTTAGTGGTAAAAACCACTTCCAAGCACAATTTTTCTACATAAGTGTATCTAGTTTCATAGCTTACCAATGTTCGACTAATTTAGTAGACAACTTGCTCTCGATTTTACTCATTCTTTTGTGCAAGCACTGTCCCTAATGCAAAGCCCTTTGTGGAGATATAAAGATAAAATGTGACCCCCGAAAAAGGAGGAGCTAAGACTAGCAGATAAGATAAGTATTTCTTAATGTAATCGAAGGCTTTTTGACATTCATATATCAAAGAGAATGGCACCCCCTTTTGTAGTAGGTGATTAAATGGCCTACATTTATCAAAAAGTTGCACAATAAAATGATGGATTGATTGGATATTTCCTTGTAAACTATGTAATTCCTTTAAGTTAGTTGGGGGAGGCATCTCCATGATGACCTTGACCTTATTAGGGTCCACCTCAATACCTCTTTTGGAGACAATGAATCCTAGAAGTTTTCCCGATGTAACAACAAAGACATATTTCTTGGGATTCAACCTTACATTATTCTCTAGGAGTTGGTAAAAATATTTCTCCAATACACCAATGTGTTCTTGTCGAGTTTTAGATTTAGCCAAGAAATCATCCACATAGTCTTCGATAATATTATGCATGTAGTCATGGAAAATTTATGTCATAGCACGTTGATATGTGGCACCTATATTTTTGAGGCCAAAGGGCATCACCTTGTAACAAAAATTTCTCCAAGGTGTAGTGAATGTTGTTTTGTGTTGGTCATCAGGATTTATTCAGATTTGGTTGTATCCTAAAAAATCATCCATGAGTGAAAGCATTTCATGGCCAGCATAGGTATCAACAAGAGTATCAATGTTTGGGAGGGGAAATCATCCTTAGGATATGCTTTATTAAGATCTTGAAAGTTATTGCATATGCATATCACCCCGTTAGGCTTAAGAATAGGTACCATGTTTGAGAGCCACTCAGGATAGTCGATAGGAACTATGAAGTTCACATCTAAGATTTTTTGAAGCTTTGTTTTTACCAAGAGGGCCACAGTAGGATGCATTCTCCTAAGTTTTTGTTTGATTGGCTTAGCATAAGGTTGTAAGATGAGATTATGGACAACCAAACTAGGATCGAGACCAGGCATGTATTTATAGGAATATGCAAATATACCCTTTTTCTTCTTGAGGAGAGTAATAAATTGCTCTTGTTCATCGGGTGATAAAATTTTTCCAAGCTTGACAATTTGGGATTGTTTTTGTCTAAACTAAGATCCACATAGATAGTATCTTCAATAGACATGTGAGAAACTTCCTCAAGATAATGGGGCATAGGGATCAGATGAATGTCATCTAAAATGTCATCAAACTCTTATGGCTTATCCTCATCTATTTCTGCCTAGAAAACCTTAGGATACAAAGGTGAAGGTGAAGGCGAAGGCGGGTGGGATGGAGGAATGTAGTTGGTAGAAGCCCATAACAATTCCTTAGACAAGATAAATTTGGTAAAGGATGGAGGTGAGGACATATGGTCCATATCAATGAGACTTATGTCGATTGGAATTGGTTTAGTGAGATCGTATGGATTACGGAGTGGGGTAAATAAATCAATAGGATTCATGTTGACTTATGGGCAAAGAGAATGAGGTTGGATGGAATGGGTGGAACCTAATAATCGATGCTTAGGGATTGGTTAACCTGAACAACAACAAGAAACACAAATAAATGCATTTTTCTAAGTGATATGTACACATGCAATGCCAAGAAATAAAATATTTTTGTTGATTTTTGATAAAAAAAATTGTTTGTGGTGAAAACCACTATTTTTGTGTTATGTACATATGTTACAAGTTTGGCTTATGGAATGGCTTAATGGAATGGAGGTGGTGGTTAACCGGTAGGGAAGGCTCACTCTTGTGGAAGAAGCAAGAGAAGGATGGGCTCATGGATGGGGAACATGTTGAGATAAAACTCATATTGTTCAGAATGGGGAATGATGGGCTCCGATTCTTCTTCAAATTCATCCAAAATTATCGATATAAGTTTGAATTCTTCATAGATTTCCTCATCAAAATTATCGATATGGAGGGATTTTTCTCCTGAATTGAGATTAAGCCTTTGGAAGGCTTGTTTAAAATAAGAGGTGGTGGAAAGTGGGTGGTAACCTAGACCTGAACGGTCATGCACATCTTGATATGGAACATCGATAGGTTGATGCACTCCTTATTCATGCAATCCTAGGCCATGGACTTGCCAATTGACAATGTGGAAATATTGAGATGGGAATCCAGACATGTTTGGAATATTGGCAAGAATCAGTTCTTTGGGTTTGTCTATAGGAGCTGGATTTGATGAAGATTCAATTCCCCATATACAAAATTTATGCTATTTGGAGCTAAACCCATGTTATATACTACTCCTATTGCTAAAGGTGAGTCACATGGGTGACCAAAATCCTTAGAACTAGGTATGGTGAGGGGCATGATAGTGATGTCTTGGACCACATATTCACAAATACTAGGATTAGTGAGGTGGACCTTGACTTGGGATGACATGGCAAGACTACGGTCGGATGATGACTCAGGGAATGATGAAGATTGAGATATCTCACAATCCATCAATTCAACTTGTAAAACATTAGGTGATGGCAACGAATTGGATTGGGAAGGTTGCTGAGTGGATAGTGATTATTTGGATGGTAATGATGTTGATGATGTGGACTCACTATGACCACAAGTGCATGTAGTCAATAATGATGATGATGGGGGTGTAGAATTTTGATGAGGTTTGGTGATAGGGATCTCTTCAGGAATGGTATCCTTGGGTGAAGAGATTGGTGAAGTGGTGGATGGATTGGATGATGGTGAAAGAAAAATGTGAGTGGAAGGGAGCATGGACTCATAGGGATTTGAAATGAAATTGTAATACTTAAACAACTCTACATTCTCCAGTATGCAATGTACCTATCCCTCATGAATATATTCCAAACATTGATGTAGTATTGAAGGGACACATCTCATTTTTGTCATTCAAGGTTGTCCAAGGAGTACATTGTATGCCATGGATCCTTCCAATATGTGAAACATTGTGTGCAATGTTTTTACCCCTAATTCAATGGATAAAATAACAGTGCCAACTATGGAACACAAAGCATCATTGAATGCTTTGAGGGTGAAGGATGACTTGGTGATGTGAGATGGAGGAAGGTTCAAATGATGAAGAGTGAATGTGGTAATGATGTTGATAGAGGAACCAATGTCAATTAGCACTCTTTTAAAAGGTTTCTTGTCAATTAGAGCCATTATATGCAATGGAGGGTCTACGAATTCCGATGATATTGGCTTAATCTCAAAGTCATAGAATATGATGGAAGGCTCCATGTATGTTTGGATGCTCCCCATAAAGTTGTTGAAGGCATTAGGATATTATGATTGCAATTAGATGGATTTCAAAATGTCTATTAATGCCTCATGATGTGGAGGAGATTGTTGGATTAACTCATAAATTGATAATTTAGCAAAAGCTATTTTTAGACTTGTAGTCATACAGGTACTCAATGAGATGACTGGTCAAGGTGGACGATTGATGGGTGGATTTGGAGGGTTCGATTGACTAGGGATATGGATGGGTGATGAAGGATTGGGGGAAACTTAAATGGGTGGTGATGTAGAAGGTTGTGACATAATTTCTTGAGGTGGTTGCCTTTTTTGGTTGTTTCTTTGACCTCTAGTGACCACATGAATGGCCCCTATAAACCCTTGGTATTGTTGTACATGATTGACTTGATTAGGAGGAGTTTTGGTGTTAGCCCCCTTACATTTGGTTGCACCTCCTCATGATGAGGAAGTGGTGTTTGAAATATACAAAGGTTTTGGTTTTGTTGAGCGAGGGAATTATCAAGCTTGATCACCCCTAAGTCAATGAGATATTGGACTATGTCTTTAAAAACATGAAAATTGTTAATGTCATGCCTATTTTTCCTATGATAAGGATAAAATAAATATTCTCGATAATGTTTTCCATGTTTTGCGAGATCATCCAGTCTAATGTCGAGAAAAGCAAGTCTATTTATCTCATACAACCTTCTAAAAATGGAAGCGCATGACTCAGCTAAAGGAGTGTATTGGTGATTTTGTCGGACAAACTATCATCAAGGATGGTGTTCCATAGTTGACACTATGTTTTTCATTGTTGGAGCTTGTGTTGTCGAGGGGACTACATGATATGCACTTTATTGCAATTTTTTTTGCATAGGTTGTTATTGAGCCATTATCGACTGGCTCACGACCACTTGATTAACTTGATTGGATTGGGTGGCTAGGGTAACTTGTGTTTTTTTTGATTTTTTTTTTTTTTTTGTTTTTTTTTTTTCTTTTTTTTTTTTTTTTTTGTGCTTCTTGTTTTTTTATTCCTCAATGACATACTGACTAAAGCTTCTTCAAATTATTGATAAGTTCATAGTTAAAGCATCCAAAAGATAGGTTTTAAGAAAATATTGGTGAATAACTTAATTAGCTCATCCATTGGTAGGGTGAATGGCAATTTAGTGATGACAACCCTCCAATGGTTTTTGAAATTGTAAATAGATTCATCATCATGTTGCCTCAAAGCATAGACATCAGACAATGAGATCATATTTTTAACATTTAGGATAAAATGATCAAAGAATTGATCAATCAATTACTCAAAAGTATAGATACTATGGATTGGCAATTGATTGTACCATTCTATGGCATCCCCTCCTAATGTTTGAGGAAAATTTCAAAGTATGAGAGCATTGTTGTTTTAAATTCTAAAATATGCATGTATAAAAGTGCTCACCTATTCTTTGGGATCCTCAGTTCCCTTAAATTTGTTAAACTTAGGTACCATAAAGTCTTCCAAATATGGCAGTGATGGTACCGAAGGATGAATTGGTTGATTGATCAATTGGCGTAAGGTTGGTTTCTAGTTTGAAAAACCAAGAGTATATTGAATCAATTGATCTATTTGTTTTTGCATGGCCTTAATTTGAGGGTCTTCCTTAGGAATGTGGAAGCCCTAAATTAACTGATGATTTTGTAATGGGGTGGAGAAATATTGTGGAGTGACTAAGTGATTATGAGATTGGTAATGATGGCTAGATGAATTGGATGGAAATTGATAAATGGAGGATTGCTGATGAAAATATGGAGAATTATGGAATGAGGTTGATGGATGGGGGTTATGTCTATGTTGGCCAATGGGAATAGGATGGGTGATGGTGTGGATTGGTGGGGGAATAGAGATAGAAACAACAAAAATTATGGTACCCATGATGGACCCTGATTAACAAGGACAATCTGAGTACAGTTATGTGAAGGATTAGGGTTTACCTGTACTTGTTGTTGAGCATTTTAATGCTATCTAAGAAATTTGTTTAGGTGTTTCCATACCTCACTAATCTCTCTATCAGAGGCTAAGGGTATGGAGGTAGATGGTATGGAAGATGTAGCTTGGGGATAAGTTACACTAGGTATGGCAACTTGTGAGGCTGTAACCTGTGAAGCAACATTGACATGTACTTCATACAAGGGATTGGTGTAAGTGGTGATATATGAAGTGCTAGGAGCACATGAGGGTTAGGGAATGGAAATATGGGAAGAAGGTGCAACTGATGCATCAAAAAGAGGGTTAGTATACACCTAGGTGAATGTGGATGGGGTTGGGAATAAATAGGCTCTTGCTATAAAGTAGAATCCTGTCTGGGTGAATTGGGAATGGACTCTAAGACATAACTAGAAGACTTTATGAAAGCTTCTACTCTTGCCATGTCTATATGGATAATGTGATTTTCGATGGTAGGTGAGGTTGACTCCTCTTAGAGCATGGCCATATGGAAGGTTGTGGAAGGTAAGGAATGTGAGAGACCTACAGATAAATTTTCTTGTATCACATTCAAGGAATCTACCACATAAGTGGTGGGGAAAATGGATGAAGGTTCCATTAAGTTATCTTGAATTATAGCTTTCTTTTAGTTTCTAGTTAATACCATAATAAAATAAATCAAAATACATATTAAACTATCAAATGTAACACAAAACTAAAATATTTAAGGAGCAAAAAGGAAACAAATAACCAATGCTAAGTTTCAACCAGTGTGGCTCACCTTGTTCATTGATTATATCCTTTTAATGTGTATTCATTTTAAGTGTTATTCTTGTGTGTGTTGATCTTCTAATATTACTTAATGAAACAAAGGTAAAAACTATGGCAAATATAGGGCAATGAGATTCTTGTTGGTGATGAAATCCAACAAGTTTGATCAGGGGTATCATGTGGTTTCTATGGGTAGAGATTGGTGGATGGAGATGAATGCCACCATCACCAAATCTCAAGAAATGGTTGGTGATGAAATCCAACCAATACTATTTTGAGTGAAACATATTGTGTGTGAATTTTTCCTTTTAAGGTTTCCATTTATTAATGTGGATAAACAATGTTAGGAGCAACTAATTTCATAAATATAACTCAAAAGCCAACAAGAGAATGCCAATTTATCCAAAGGGTGTGAAGTACACCACTTAAGACCCCCTATCAAAGACAACCGGAGGGTTCATCCACCCCTATGCTTGAAATCACCCAATGGAATGAATAATATTGGAACCCTAATGATGTTACTACTTAGATAGATAAAAGAAAGTACTTCTAACTCTAAAATGCAACTCTAATTTATACCAACTGTCAACTCAAATGCAATCAGAATGCAACATTTTATATTTGTGAATACATCAGAAACATAAATCCTAACTAGAATGTGTGAATGGATGCAAAAAGAAATCTGAAATGTAAAACTAGAATGATTTTTTTCCAAATTACTTAATGATTGTTCATTTTATGCTTGGAATCTGAAAAACACATCAAAGAACCCAAATTACGTAAAACAAAAAAAATAGATTTTAGATAGTGGACTTACTAGATAGCCTACGTATCTTATCTAAATCACTATAAAACACAAATGGGCACTTCTAAAATACTCTAGGGTGCTTCTGGAATACCTCCAGGTATTTCTAGATGATCCTAGAGTGCCACAGTGTGTTTGTGCACCTCCTACAATTTTTTGAAACTCCTAAAAAACCCTAACAGGCGAAAAACACATGATTTGCACTCCTAAAAATCTGCAAAATAAGACAACAAATAGCAAGTTATAATTCAAGATAAATCAGAACATGAAATTCTTAGAGGGTCCCACCATGATCACCATTTGTAGAGCTAAAAACATGACACTAAACAATGCTAAATGAAACAGAATTCAAATAAACTAGATATTACATAACAAATGAGATTTATATTAAATAAGGGGAGCCTAAAAACTCCATTGTTACAATAATGGATTTAAGAAACCTCTTTTATACAATTTTTACAAATATTACTAGGGTTCTTCGAAACCCTAGCCACAATAAATGGTGGTACCTTCAGTTGCATATTTGCTCCCAATAGGTGTGAGTGGGCTTCTGCATATCCGATGTCATGCCACTCCAACTTAATAAGCTACCCAATGCTTCTGATATACTATCTAATATGCACACAAAGAAACACCAGAGAATTAGTAATAATAATGAGGGCTCCACTATGTGAGCCCTCAGACATCACAACTAAAATCCTAGCTATAATAATATGAATACGAACAAAATTAAACAATATGAAATATGACAAAACAAAATAGATTTACCTTGCTCTTGCTTGTTGTCTGTTGATGGTTGGATATGTTTCTAGAGCTCTAAAACATAGTCATGTTCTCAAGAGGTCTGCAAAGTGTAGCAAGGTACTCGAGAATGTAGTGGAGAGCAGTAGGATTCCCAAGATTGTGGTGAAGAGTAGCAGGGCACTCAAGATGGTGGCAAAAAGTAGCAGGGCACTCAAGAAGTCAGATAAGATCTGTAGAAGCAGATCATATGAAGGCAAGGGATGTGATGGCAGTGGTGCTAAGCGAGGGAATAGGGAATATGATGGATGGAGTGGGGTTAGGGCACAAAGGCTAGGTTGGAACTCTAAGGCACTTTGAAAGCTCAGGGAAGCTCAGGGGACTCAAGGAATTCAATCACTTAGGGATTAAGACATCAAAATAGCTCTTATTTATAATCTGACCTAGGGCATGCTAAGGTTTCAACGACACTAATCGTGTGGTTGATATTAAAGCATATCTAAGGGTAGATATTAAATTTAGGGTGTGGCATGGATTGAGGTAAATGGATGGATGAGATTAAATGAAATCGGATGGCTAGGATTAATTTATTTATATAAATATATATTTATTAAATATATATAAAATATTATTAAATTATATATATAATAAATATATATAAATAATGGGCAAAAAATGGCAGGAAAGCTAGGATGAAGGACAAGTGGCTAGATTTTGGTGTCTACAAGTTGTTTTCAACACTTTAAAGTTTATATTACAACCCTTGTTTGACATGGTCCCTAAAAGGCTTATTTACCTCATGTGAAAGATAATTCCCTATCTATGATAACTTTCACAACAAAGATCTCGTATCCAGAATAACACATCTTTATAAAATAAAGTTACAACAATTCAAAGAATAATCATAACTTGGAAATCTAAGGATTTTCGGGTTTTATAAGATTATAAACCATAATTATATAATCAAATAATCCACAAGAGTGTGTGTGACTTTTGGTTTACTTATATATTTTTTTAAATACCTTGCTCAGTAAAATATTCTACACGGTTGCCAATCGAAAAAAAATTAAGCTATTGTTATTCCTAGTACCATGCATGAGACTGTTGTTCTATGATTTTCTTCTTTGAGAATTTGATCATAAAATTCCATTTTTCGCTTACCCAACATGATTTTAGTTAAGTGTTACCTTTAGGAAGAATTTCCAATCTCACAATAACTAAGGATATAAACAAGAATGTTTATATTACTATGCATGGCCAATGTAGAGAGCAAATCATTTACTTATAACATGCAAAATATTTTTATTTATCATACAAACCTTCTACCTAGGTTTTCAACTTAATTTGTTTTTTAATTTTTCATAAATATGATAGTATGTTAATGATCTCCCTATGATACTTGTTTTGAGTCACAATATTAAAATAAAGGTAATGTTGTGTACTTATAATATCATATAGCTTTTGTCGACTTTAATAGTTTTTGTTTTCCCATATTTAACTCAACTATTCCACATTATAACAGTTTAGTTCATACTCAAACAACACATACAGTGATAAGAAATAAAATATAAAGTTACAACAAAATTTTCATTTCATAAAAGATCTACATGCGTCTTTAATAATATAGAACTTGTTACAAGACAACAATAAGAGATCTTCCATATCTAAGTCAATACAGGTCTACTAAACTTATACAAGGACTCTTTAAGTATATAATAATCCATTATAGCTAAATTTTACCTATGGGGCTATATTATTTCCTTTAATTTTTCCCATCAATGATAAACCATTTCCACTCATAAGGAAAACCAAATATAATGAAGGTAATATATAAGCAAATGCAACTGAACGGTCATCCATTTAACAAATAACTGGCATGCAGGCATCACCTAGTACATATGCAAACGTAATAATCATAAACAACCATTCAAAGTAATTATATTTTTTCTAGGACTAAAAACAATCCAAAATGATAATCCATTCAAAAGTTAAAACTAACACTATTTACTTTAAAAGATAAAGCACAACTAACCTGAGCTACTTCATGATTGACAAATGATAAATGAATTTGTAATTCCATCTCAAGCACACACTACAAGCTTCCCTAGTTCTTATTTTTCCGAACAAAGATGTAGAGTCCCCTCAAAAATTCTCACACACAATATTTTTTTAATGCTAGATAAAAAACCACAAAAATAACATTCTCCCTTCCACCCAATTTCCCTCTCTTTCCCTTAAGAGAACCTCAAAGGAAGTTGGAAAGCAATCATGGAAGTTTCACACCATTCTTCCACTTCCAACGTCTGTCGTTAACACATAAGATATAGTGGAGAGAGAGAATCCAATAAAACAATGAAACAATATGCTACCTTATATTTATTATTTCATTATTATATATATTTATTTTATATAATATTTATTAATTATTGTTATTATTATTATATATGTTTTTAAGAATTTATAAACTACTCAAGTAAACATAAAGTAATTTTTGATTATCCATTGACTCCCATGCCTCTAAGCACTTTCATTGCTAAACAAGAGATTATGCTATATTCCCTTTGAAAACCATCAAACATAACATTTTCAAACAAAAAATATTCATGAAATGCAATCCACTCATGATATCCTATATGAAATGCAATTCCTCGTAAGTTTCCATGTACTAACAGGTCAAATCATAACTTCCCTCTTACCTTTTCCACCGACCATCCCTATCTATCGAAAGCGTATACCTCATCCTACATACGCAATGGTATCAACAGTACCACACTCTATATGAAAAGGTAAGTGCAATTCATTAATTAATTTGCAATCAGTGATCATACGAGGAGGATTGTTACATCCTCGTCCACTAGAAACAAACATAGTCCAAGTGTTTCATGGTATGGTCAAACATATTGAATATATCCAAATATAACTTTTCACATATGCTAAAGTAATCATATCAATTTATAAGTCATACTTTATTATCTTTATCAAAATCATTTTTGAATAAAAAATAATTCAGATTTGAACAAGCAATTAAATCATTTAATATGCCATATTGCATTCAACCAAATGTCCATGAACAAACCAAAATATACATCATCACATAAGCAAAGCTACTCTACTCAATATTCCAAAATATACACAAAGCTACTCTACTCAGTATCCTTTCTCATATCCATATATGTATATACATCATAAATCATATAAAATATTTTTGAAATGTCTATGTTTACTCAAACAGATAAGGAAATTGTTGTTGCATATCTGGCATGTTCTCCAACATGGCATTTCTGTTCGAGTAGTGGTTCCATTGGATATGATATTTCTCTATATTTCTCTTCCTTAGGTTCCTCGTCCTAAAACCAAGTACACAAATAGGTCAAACTTCAATTTTTAGTGGATCAATCATCTGCAATTTGGAAAAATCCAAAACATGAGTAGGATCAGAAATGTACTTCCTAAAGAGGGATACATGGAAGACATTATGGATTTTGGATAAGCTTGGCAGTAGAGCAAGTTTGTATGCAATAAGGTTTATCTTACCTATAATTTCAAATGGACCCACATATCTTGAGTTAGATTTAGAATATTTTATGGAACTTTTAGTTGGCTTCACCCTTAAGAACACTCTATCTCCCATAGAATATTCTCTCAGTGTCATTTTGAGGTTTGTGTAGCTCTTTTAGCGATCTATAGCATCCTTTAGCTTCTACTAAATTATTTTCAATTGATCTTCCATTTATTTTATAGTTTTCGATCTGATCACTACCCAATATTCTGAATTATTCCAAGATAATGGAGTTCTACATCTTCTTCTGTATAGGGCTTCAAAAGGTGCCATACCTAGTGATGCATGATAACTATTATTGTGAACTCCACTAGGTATAAATAGTCTTCCCACTTTGTATGTTGATCCATGCAATACATTCTTAACATATCCTCTAATACTTGATTCACCCTCTCAGTCTACCCATCCATCTTAGGGTAATAGGTGGTACTAATATTCAATTTGGTTCCCAATATTTCATGCAAAGCTTGCCAAAATTTAGAGGTAAAGTGAGAATATCTATCAGATATTATGACTTCTAGAAATTAGTGTAGTCTCACCACTTCCCTAGCAAATTTTCTCACTATAGCAGGTGCATCATCTTGTACATTACTAGGTATAAAATATGCAACCTTGGTTAACTTATCCACAACTACCAATATTACGTCATGCCTAAACCTTGTTTTAGGCAAGCCACTATAAAGTCCATTGAAACTACCTACCATTTCTACATAGGTATATCATGTGGGTATAGCCTACCTGTTGGATGCAGATGTTCTACTTTTACTTTTTGGTACTCTAAGCACCTAGCCACATAATCAGTTTTATCCTTTTTCATACCTAGCCAATAGTAAACCTTTCTCAAGCTTTCACACATATTTACCCCTTCAACATGCATCAAATAAGGAGTATTGTGTGCCTCCTTAAGAATTATTTCTCTTAATCCACCTATATTTGGAACTACCAACCTATTCTTATAATACAACAAGTCATATTTATATACAAAGCCTGTATCTTTTCCAAATTTTTGCTTAATTTAAGCATTATTTGACTAGAAAAATTCATCTTTCTATTGCAAATATTTAATCTGATCTAACATATCATAATGATATTTTGACATTACAACAATACGTACTCTCCTACTCAAAGCATCAATGACCTTATTTTCTTTACCCTTAATATACTCAATACCAAAATCATACTCAGCTAGAAACTCCATCCAGTGTCATTGTCTTGCATTCAATAAGGGTTGAATAAATATATACCATAGACTCTGGTGATTTGTTTTCAATTCAAATGGCTTTCCCAACAAATAGTGCCTCTAAATATTAAGGGCATGTACAACAACTTCCAATTCCAAGTCATGAGTGGCATAATTCACCTCATACTTTTTATGTTTCGTTGATTCAAAGGCAAAAACTGCATCATCTTGGGTCAAAACCCCTTCTAATCCTTCAATTGATGCATCAGTACACACTGTAAACTTCTTATGGATCAGATAATTGTAAAATTGGTGTGATTTTCACCATTTATTTTAGAATTCAAAAAGCCTCTTTACACTGCTCTTTCCATTTGAAAACTTTAACTTTCCTTTAAAGGTTTGTAATGGGTTGGGTAATTCTCGAGAAAACCTCTGACAAATTGCCTATAATAACCTAAAATTCCCATAAAAAATCATACCTCAGTCACATTGGTATGTGTAGGCCAATCAATAATTGCTTCTATTTTATTGGGATCGACTACAATCCCCTCAACAGAGACAATATGCCCTAGATACTATACATTTAGAGTGTAAAATTAACACTTTGATAATTTTCCATATAACTGATTCTTTCTAAGAATCTCAAGTATAGTTTTCATATGATGATCATGTTCCTCCTTGTTCCTAGAATAGATCAATATATCATCTAGAAACATGAGCACAAACCTATACAATTGCTCTCTAAAAATGTTATTCATGAGATTCATGAATGCGGCTAGGGCGTTAGTTAGCCCAAAAGGTAGGACTATAAATTCAAAATGTTTGTACCTAGTTCTAAAAGTTGTTTTAGAAGTGTCTTCTTCTCGGATCCTTAACTGATGATAACCAGAACGTAGGTCAATATTTGAGAATATGGTTGCTCCTTTCATCTAATCAAAGAGATCATCAATTCTAGGTAATGAAGACATATTTTTTATAGTAATCTTATTCAACATCCAATAATCTATGCACATCCTCAAGGTTCTACCCTTCTTCTTAACAAATAAGATAGGAGCTCCCCATGGTGACACACTGGGCTTGAT
Organism: Wollemia nobilis; assembly: GCA_028583015.1. NCBI lineage: Eukaryota > Viridiplantae > Streptophyta > Pinopsida > Araucariales > Araucariaceae > Wollemia > Wollemia nobilis. The sequence continues at coordinate 34,337 of JAQPPZ010016819.1, read as the reverse complement.
TAGCCCCTTTTCCAACAAATCCTAAAGTTGTATTTTGAGGTCTTGTAGCTCAATAGGAGTCATCCTATATGGTGCCCTTGAAATAGGTGTAGCTCCAGGTAACAACTCAATAGAAAAATTAGATTCTCTCTTGGGAGGTAACCCTAGGAGGTCCTTCGAAAACACATCCTTGAATTCTCCAAATACAAGATGCTTTTGGATGAGGTTATATTCTACTTTAGTCTCCTCTTTATTATTCATTTTAACTACCAAAACCATTCCTTTCTTCCTAATGACTTTCTTTATCTACATTGTAGTCAATAAATGTGGCTTAGTTTCACCACAGTCACAATGAATTCTAATCCTTTGATTAGACTCATTCATAAACTCTATCCATATTTCCTCAAAATTCAAAAGAGCCTTATAGGATTTTAACTAGTCAACACCAAGTATTATGTCAAAGGTATGCAAAGGTGCCACATACAAATGGCAATTGGTTTTTCCTTGTGGTAAAATGATGTGAAGGTCAAATAGATATTGGTTGACTTGGTAGGTTTCCCTGACCCATACTCTACCTTCCAACCATTAGCCAAAACCCTAGGTCTTTAAGGTATATCCCTCACTAGTCTAGTGGAAATAAAACTATCAGTTGATCCACTATCAATAAAAATATGCACATCTTTATCAAAAAAATTATTAGACTACCTGTTGCTACAAATATTTTGTGGATAGCTTCTTTTGGAGCTTTCTGATGAAGATTAGCTTTGTGGGGGCACTTTTTGTCAAAATGAGCTCCTTGGCACATGTAACATCTGCTTGGAGAAGCTCTGTTTTCTCTATTATTATTATTATTTCTACCATGAGGTGCAGTTTCCCTAGTCTTCTCCTGATTCACTAGTTTTCGATCCTTTCTTTTGGAAAACTCTTTGCCATCCCTCTTGAACTTATTTCTCTAAAAGTTAGCTCTATTTCTACCTCCCTATCTATTATGATCTCCTTCTTTAGTTTTCTTATTTTTCTCTTTTTTCTATTTTATAAACCCAACACTCTTTCGCTTCCTAAGCTCATATTTCTCCTTTTCAGATAGCTTTTGATAATTAAAGTATGTTTTTCTGGTCTCTTGATTTGCTTCTTATTTCCGTTCCAAATCAAAAGTTGTAGGAAGATCTATAGGGTTGTGCATATTCACCACCGTCATGATCCTAGGATGCAATCCCATAATGAATTTTTTAACCTTCATCTCTTTGTTACTTTTATATTGGGATCCATATTTTAGCAGTTAAATATACTTTTGATGATAATATCGTACTGACATAACTTCTTACCTTAGATTAGAAAAATCTCAAAAATTTCCACATAATATTGCTTGGTTAAGAATCTATTTTTGAACTCCTTAATGAAATCCTCCCACTTGAGGTCTACAACTTCAAAATTATGCTCTTTCTTATAGGACTTCCACCAATCTAGGGCTACTTCAGTCATGTTCACAACTACCAACATAGTTTTAGATATAGATGATAAAACTACCAAGGAAAAGTATGATTCTAGTTCACTTAGCCAATTCTCTATTGCATCACCATAACATTTCCCACTAAAATTAGATATTACAACCTTATTTAGGTTTCTATCCAACTCTTTACTCACTCTAGCCCTACCAGTACTGGATCTTGCAGGTTCACTAGGTACTTCCTCTACCCTGCTTATTCCAGTTTCTTTCCCCTAGCTATCTTCTATGAATTTTTTTTGTTGAACAATCAATTTGTATTGTTGGGCCATGTGAGTTTTCTATTGGGCCATTTCTTCTCTTTACTGCTCCACATGAGTTTGTAATAATTTCACAACTTTTGCAAGGTTTATTTCCTCCCTACTAGACTCATTTGATGGAGGTTCATTCAACCATTTCATCCTTCTTTCACGTTGAGGATATTCTCTCCTTGTTCTTATTATTGGTTTCCTTATAGGTATTTCAGTGGCCTCTTCCTCCTTGCTTCCCGTAAGATTTCCTGAAGACCCACCCTGCAGCATCTGTGCCATTTGACCTATAGGTGAAAGAAGTAAGTTAATATACAGGTTTGTATTGATCTAAAAAAAATTATTTTATTAGAGGTCTACAACGTAATTTCTCTTCTGTTGTTATACCATATGTAACAACCCAAGTCTACTCACCTGGTTGCACCATAAAAATAAGCCAAGCAATTTCTTAGTGTACTTTTTTTCTAACTTTAATGTTTCAATTTCTAAAAATACCTTCACATTCATAGCAAATGCTTTTAGGTTCATAGCATTTTATTTCATCCAATGAATCTTTGACATATAATTTTTTAATGAGTACAGGTATATCAAACTACTTTTGGGTTCATGAATTCTACAAATAGCCACCCAAGTGGACAAGATTGACCAAATATCATAAAACGTGCCATTATGTGGTGTCGACTTACCTAATTTAACATCCTCTAGTTCTAGCATGAGGATCGATCCATGATTGGGGTTATCCTTTAGGGCCCATAACACCTAAAGAGTGGACACATAATCCCCCATCCCTTATCATACCGAACCTTCAATAATCATTTGACTTGTTCTAATAATTATATGTAAGAGGGTTAGTGTACATATACCCAGTGTCTAGCTGATTGTCCACTACCTAGAGTCAGCTAGAGCCATGTCAATACCCTAACCTTTGACTTGATCACTCATGCCCATTATGAATCACGATCATTTATTTCATACCAAATATTGTGGCTGAATTAGCTAAGCCAAATGAAAATAGAATTTATCGTAGTACTTCTTGGGTAGCAACCTAGAGGTAGCTTCCATACCACCCCTCGTTACAAGTTCTAACCATGTCTCTAGTTTCTGACTGATTTTGTTAGACTATAGTTGCTCTCAAGTCATGTTGTGTGTATACCTACACCTCAACAACATTGGGTGTATCAATATATCAATCAGCCTTCCCTATGAATAAGGACAGTATTCTTACCAGGGTAAGGTCAAATTTACAATTTTATCTTTACCTAATTTGCTCAAACAAGAGTAATTCAATTCCACTAAATAAAAGAGAATTATTAAGGTAAGGTTACCTTTCATCCTCAATATTTATAATTCATCCTCACATATACAATAACAGGTTTCACCTATGTTTGCTTCCTGATATTGGTTAATTAGCCTCATTCATGCTTTTCTAGAATTTACATACCAAGCCAACTAAAAATATTTAATAAAGTCTAATCAATATTGAATAGACAAAGTTTAAACTATTCTAAATGTAATTCATAATGGTTGTTTTCAACACTTTAAAGTTTATATTACAACCCTTGTTCGACATGGTCCCTAAAAGGCTTATTTAACTCATGTGAAAGATAAATTCCTAATCTATGATAACTTTCACAACAAAGGTCTTGTATCTAGAATAACACATCTTTATTAAACAAAGTTACAACAATTAAAATAATAATCATAACTTGGCAATCTAAGGGTTTCCAGGTTTCATAATATTATAAACCATAATTATATAATCAAACAGTCCACAAGAGTATGTGTGGCTTTTGGTTTACTAATATATATTTTAAATACCTTGCTCAGTCAATAATTCTACATGGTTACCGAGCAAAAACAAATTTAAGCTATTGTTATTCCTAGTACCATGCATGAGACTATCGTTCTATGATTTTCTTCTTTGAGAATTTGGTCATAGAATTTCATTTTTTTGGCTTACCCAATACGGTTTTAGTTCAGTGTTACCTTTAGGAAGAATTTCCAGTCTCATTCTCACAATAACTGAATATATAAACAAGAATGTTTATATTACTATGCATGGCCAATGTAGAGAGAAAATCATTTACTTATAACAAGTAAAATATTTGTATTTATCATACAAACCTTCTACCCAGGTTTTGAACTCAACTTATTTCTTTCTTTTTCATAAATATGAGAGTACGTTAATGCTCTCCCTATCGTTGTGTTTGAGTCACAATATTAAAATAAAGGTAATGTTGTGTACTTATAATGTCATATAGCTTATGTCAACTTTAATAGTTTTTGTTTTTTCAAATTTAACTCAACTATTCCACATTATAATATTTTAGTTCATATCCGAACAACACATACAATGATAAAAATAAAATACATTGTTACAACAAACTTTTCATTTTGTAAAAGATCTCCATGCTTCTTTAATAATATAGAACTTGTTAAAATATATCTCCATAAAATCATTGGATAGCTTACTACACTTTAGGTCTAAGGACTGATATGCTATTATCCTGAACAATTAAATTATTATTTTTCATATACAACTCAGAGTGGTATCATGACAAAAATTAGACCTAGTTCAACTGAAGACAATAAAGGTATTCAACTAGGATTTATGTTACATGTTTGGTTGGACATCTGGTTTCAAATATCTTTGGTCATCCATGATGATTCATATAGAATTATCTACCCTATCTCCAAATACGACATTGTTGACTGCACAGTCTTCTTTCCCATCGACCACAACAACCTTCCAAGGATATGTCATGACTAATGGGATCATATACGACCATTAAATAATGAGCCATGCATACTATATGCTTTTTAGAATGCATTCACACAATTCACATAGAAAATCACCACACATTCCTTTAATAAAAGAGACACAATCATAAATTTATTTTCCCATTTGCATGGTTCATTCTTCATTCAAAAAAAACAATTTAAACAAACAAGTAGACTGACTATAATCAATATTCCCAGATGTGATATCATAAATTGCTACAGTCAAAGAAAAATGAATAGATAGTCATGAGAAGAAGTTATCTTTTTTATAAATATACTTAAGAGAAGCTCAATAAATCCCCTCTTGATATTCATACAACAATAAAATATCTTCCATATCTAAGTCAATATAGGTTTGTCGAACTTATACAAGGACTCTTTAAGGATATAATAATCCACTATAGATGAACTATATTTGTAGGGCTATATTCTTTCCATTCATTTTTCCCCTCAATGATAAACCATATCTAATCATAAGGAAAATAAAATACAATAAAAGGTAACATATAATCAAATGCAACCAAATGGTCATCCATTTAACAAAGAACTGACATGTAGGCCTCACCCAGTATAGATGCAAATGCAATAATCACAAACAATCATTCATAGAACTTATATTTTTCTAGGACTAAAAACAATCCAGAACAACAATCCATTAAAAAGTTAAAACTAACACTATTTACTTTAAAAGATAAAGCATAGCTAACCTGAGCTACTTTGTGATTGAAAAATGACAAATGAATTTGTAATTCCATCTCAAGCACACACAAAAAGCTTCCCCAATTCTTTTTTTTCCTAACCAAGATGCAGAGTCCCCTCAAAAATTCTTGCACATAATATTTTTTATTTAATGCCAGATCAAAAACCACAAAAATAACATTCTCCCTTCCACCCATTTTCCTTCTCTTTCCCTTGAGAGAACCTCAGAGGAAGTTGGAAAGCAATCATGGAAGTTTCACACCGTTCTTCCACTTCCAACGTTCATCGTTAAAACATAAGATATAGTGGAGAGAGAGAATCTAATAAAACAATGAAACAATATGCTACCTTATGTTTATTATTTCATTATTATATATATTTTTATTTTATATAATATTTATTAATTATTTTTATTATTATTATATATATTTTTAATCATTTGTAAACCACTCAAGCAAACATCAAGCAATTTTCAATTATCCATTGGCTCCCATACCTCTAAGCACTTTCATTGTCAAACTAGATATTATGCAATATTCCCTTTGACAACCATCAAACATAACCTTTCCAAAAAAAACATTCACAAAATGCAATCCACTCATGATATCCTATATGAAATAAAATTCCTCGTGAGTTTCCATGTACTCACGAGCCGAATCATCACTTCCTTCTTACCTTTTCCACTGACCATCCTTGTCTATCAAAATTGTATACCTGGTCCTACATACACAATGGGTATCAGTAGTACCATGCTCTATAGTAAAAGGCAAGTGCAATTCATTAATTAATTTATAATCAATGATTGTGCGAGGAGGGTCGTTACATCAAATAATGCATGGACATTCACTTTGGTTGAGGTTTCTTGAGGTTTTTAATAGACAGGTCTCAAACATCATTTTCAATAGGAAGATGCCCAATTTTTTGGATAGCTCATAGATCAACGTATTTATATTTAAATATCTATATCATTTTACAACTAAGATTTCAAATTCAGAGATAGTAGCAATTACATAATTTAGTTTAGTGAAGCTCCTACACTAAAAAATGTAATTACAAACTTCCTCGAGATTGTACCTATGGTTTTAAGATACTCATATTTCATATTTATTTTATTGGAAAACACCATGCAAATATTTTATTAACATACCATTATTTCATATAGTACTTTACATGCATTGAACTCATAATAGAAAGTTGATATTCTTAGTCTGGTAAATACAATTAAGGATTAAAATAAGAAATAGTTGCTCCTTATATTAAATCTTATAATATTGGACATAAAATACATAAAGTGATAGATCTCACGTGACAATACAAATGTTAAAAATATTTCAATTTGTAATTCATTCAATTGTTGGAGAATGAATCTCTCTCCAACATTAATATTGTTATCAATTTAAGATATCACAAATGCTTGACATAGTAGTTCAGTTTGATTCACAAGTACCCTATCTGCCATTTTGGGAAATAAAAATAGAAATGAACTACTATCTTTGACACAATAAGAATAGCGGCTAAATAGAATTGTTTTCCTAAGTAGTTCTATTTCCACAACATATCCGACAAGTGAGGTTTATAACAACATCAGTTAGACATCAAACAATTCAATGAAGTATGCAATGTATGCTATTATGAATATAAATGACTACCAAGTACTAAAAATACATCATATTTTCCATAATGCACATAGAAATAAATAAGAGCTTTCATTCCATACTATGTTCTTCAACATGCATGCATTTCACCATAACAAAATTTTATTTACAAACAATGCACAGTATAGGTTTGATAAGTTGAAAAACTTTTATTTCAAGAAAACTTCTGATCCATTTGTCTTGGCCATAATGAAACAGTTTAATGACACATCAATAGAGATACTTAAAACAAAAGTAAACTCCCTCTCATTTGTCTATTCTAGTCATGAGACAAATCATGGCAATGGATATTACTACCCATTACTATTATTAGTAACAAAAGATATCCAATGGATAACACAAAGACAACTGATTTCTAGGTACCAAATATGCATTGAGGATATAATTTCCCCTTCATTCATAATGCACAACCAAACAAGGGTTAACAGATCCAAAGGCATGAATTTAGAGTCACAATATCAATAGGGAAGTGAGGCTATAACGCTTTCACAACTAAAATCCATACAATCAATTAAAAATAAAAAACATACAACCATATCCAAATGGAGTACCAACTACACATTAAATAGTTAAGCATGCAATTTCTCCTATTTATTCTAATAATAGAAAATAGAATTTCCATTTCCCATCAACTATACATAGCATAACCAATTTATTCTAGCTCTTCCAGTTTTTTTAAACAACACATGCATCAATTTATATAAAGACATTCATTTAGAGATAACACATGCGACTTGAAAACCTTCATTTGTTTATGCCCTTTTCTTCTTTCTTCCCAACCAAGACTCTCAAGATGTGTCCAAACAAAATGTTAAATATAGATAAGATTATGCAGATCAGCCCATGCAAAATATAAAAAGTGTAAAACTAAAAATATACCCCATAACTTCCCTACCTTCTTTCTCATTTTTCTTGTTTTAGGAAATGATTGAAACAAGTGAGTGTACATGCAACTCCACTTCGAGACATCCTCTAGCTGGATATCCACACTGCCCATTAATGATAAATTTTTGTTTACTTTATTCAATTTTTTATTTAATTGAATATATCTATTAATTAATATTTATTTATTTTTATTTCTATCATTTTTAATTATTTAATATTATACTATTTCATAAACTCAAAATAGGCATTCAAATGATCTTTAATTCACCAAATTATCTAATAGAGGTTAGCTCCCATGCCCTAGACACTTTCATTACCATCAAAAGTTTAGATTTTCAACTATTCAGAAGAATATATATATAATGCAATCCAAGACATTCACAAAATGTAAGTCAAACATTCTATATGCTGCTATATGAAATGCAATTGTGTGAGCTTCCATGTACTAAAAATTCATGATGTTATTTCACACAACCATCATATCTCATCTTACCTTATTCAATCAACCTTTTTCTACCTATCAAAGAAGTTTACCTGGTCCTACAAGCACAATAGCCATTAGTAGTACCACATTCTAGGAATAAAAATAAGTATAATTCATTAATTCATTTTTAGACAATAATTGTATTAAGAGGGTTGTTACACTATGTCATGGTACTCACCACTATGACAATCTTATTTCTACTCATGCATCAATATGTTGTAGTTGCAATCTTTGATACCTCTCCATCATCATAATACATCATGTATAACCCATAACCATTACCAAATTATAATATGATTTATCTAGACCAACCTTATTTTTATGGTTCCTTTCAACCACATCCAAACTTTGTAGTTCTTATCAACCACCTCTATGGGTTTTTAAAGTGATTTACATATAACTATTACATGCACAAAATTTTCTCACCATCATATCTATTACCATCGATAACATCAACTTACCCTTCATCTTGACTATCCGATCACCCTTGCATAAATTTATGTTGTGAAGACATAATGATCCCCCATAAACACAACATAGGAATATGGACCCCACCTATCTCTTTAAGTATTTTTATTGATTACATACTCATTTAGAACATGAGTCTTCATTAAGTCTTTCATTCATGGCTCCATGTCATGGTACTCATCATGATAATCTTATTGCTAATCATATACCAATGTGATGTAGTTGCAATCCTTGATACTTCTTTGTCCTCATAAAACATCATTTGCACATATTATAGTTTTTGTAATAGCTAACACATAACCATATCATATAAGGGTTTTCATGTGTAACCCATAACCACTATAAAATTATAATACAATTCCTCTTGATCACATCTATTTTTATGGTTCCTCTCAACCACCTTTATGGGTTTTCAAAATAAACATATTTCCGTTACATGCACAAAAATTTCTCACCACCATGTTTATTACCATGAACAATGTTAAATCACCATTCATCTTGACTATTCGATCATGCACCCATACACATCATATTAAATAAAACATAACACTCATTTAACTCATTTGATGTATCACAAAACTAAGACCTATTTCAACACATCTCCTTCCATTAACCACTCTCATTCTATCATGCCATCATAAACATATCGTGTCTTTATCTAACTTAATGCAATGGAATTTGCTTTCCTATACATAGTGTCATCATACATCCCCATAGAAAAATTTCTAACAACATTATAATATGTAAACAAGGTATGTAATCTTAAAGGCTAGGCACCTCATACATAAAATCATTTCCACTCTGATATTAACATGGATAAGATATGGGAAGATTGACACACATTATAGAGTATATATTATTTAATATTCAATAAAGCACTTTGTTTATAATGCAACACAACCTAAATATTTTTTGACATACATACTTCTACTTAATAGATGCCACAAAGATAAAAATCATAAATACAAAAAATATCCATCACCTACACACTTTAGAGTCTTAAGACTTGCTTTTAAAAATGCATATGACTTGATGTGATGTGAATTGACCATTTCACCATACAAATGACACATTACTTCTTGGCCAACCAAATATTGTCTTTTTTACTTATAAAGCACTTGGTTTTCCTCCATACCTTCTAACTATCACATTTTAAAGATCCATCATCCACACACTTTAAAGTATTATGACATGATTTTAAAAATTTATATGACTTGAGGTGATGTGGATGGACCATTTTACCACACAAATGACACATTAATTATTGACCAGCCAAATATTGTCTTTCTTTTTTAGAAAGCCTATTAGGAAAGACATAGTCAATATGAAGCCAAATATTGTCTTTCTTTTTTAGAAAGTCTATTAGGAAAGACATAGTCAATATGACCCCGATTGTCTAGGGCATCAAACTAGGACATCCCATCGGTAAGCACTTTACCGCTACAAGTCAACCTATCCCCTTTTGGGTACATTGTGGTTTGAACCTTGGTCCTCACAAAAGAAAATCCAAATCCTTAACCACTACACTATCCTAGATAAACAAATATTGTCTTTTTCACTTATGAAGCATTTAGTTTCCCTCCATACCTTCTCTTTATACATGCAACTATCACATTTTAAATAATACTTTGCATTCACACAATTTAGAAGATGGCATGCTTCTCATTACCCTAGTTAACTTCATATATTAATGCACATACACATAGAAAATGAAACCATTCATAATATATAATTTAATGTACACATCCAAAACATTCATCATAAACCTATAATCACTCTTTAAAATAAACCATTTTAAAAATACTTTCATACAAAATTAACATGCTTCACAAAATTTTAATAATAACATTTAAAAATTTGTTAATTATGATTTTTTATTATTATGTTGGTGGTGGGATTACATTCACTACCCACAGACCAACCAATTAGATGCATAAAATTCATTCTAAAAAAATCCACTCTTGTCGTTAACACTATATCAATAACCTTGTCCAATGATCGATGTGGGAAACCAATTTAATTTTTTTTTTAATTTTGTAAATAATTTTGTCCAAAGTGAATAAAATTTTAATAATAAATTTTATTTATTATATATTTTATGTTTTTTTTGTTTGACTTCTAAATAAGATTATCACAAGACACATACAATGAATTTATTTATTATGTGTTTCATATATCTAATTATATAGATATTTGTAAAGTTTAATTTTTTTTAAAAGGAAAAGTGACATAGATATTTATAAAGTTTAATTTTGTCTTTAAAAAAAAATGGTATTAAATCAATCATTTAAAAAAGAAACCAAGATTCAAAATTTTCTTTGGTTACATAGATGAATTAGGTACAATCATAATTTTTAGTAACTGCTAGCATAGCTGGAGGGTGGAAGGCTTCCAACACACCCACCTTCTCGTTAATGGTAACCTGGCGTGAGATGGAAACCACTGCACAGGGTTCACCAATAAATAAATAATATTCAAACATACATCCTTCTGAATGGTTGTTGAAATGAAATGAAAGATTTTAATTACGTCCGTGAGACCCAAATATGGTCTATGGGACCTCAAATATGGAAATACAATTGCTCAAGTCATATCATATGATATTTAATATCTTTGATAAGGTTGTTCCTTCTCCTGTTGATTTGGGTTAGCAATTCCTCAACTTTTTTATTTTATTGTCTTCAAATAACTCTGTCATAGACCCATTCCCAAGTGTTTCTTTGTATTTGCCATGGATATCTGAAAAACTCGGGCATTTATAGATGAAGTGTTCATCTGTCTCTACTGCCCCTGTGTTGCATAGAGTGCATATCCTTTCTTCCCATTGTTCTTTGGGCGTTGTCCATCTCCCTGTTTCAAATCTAAGCCTATGAGAGTTAGTCCTTATCTGAGCAATGAGGATTTTTTCCTTCCACTTGATTTCAGAACCTATATACGCTTTTTATTTGTGGTCATGCGTTGGGTTAAACTTTGCAATATAATATTTTCTTTTCCTGCTTGCATTTTTCCACATTTCACTTCTGAACTTTTCATTCACATAATTTTTTATGTCTTTATTGACATTTGGGCATTCATTTATGTTGATTTCCCAACGTTTCATCCATTTCTTATTTTGTTTCATCCATGTATTATTCCGCCTATGCAACTCTTCATCCCTAGCTGCTCTAGGCCATCTGTCATTTTTCATGTTTTCTATTTTTTTCAAGTAACATAACAACTTGGTCATAGCAATTGCTTCTAAAGGGAACATTCCAGTTTTAGCTAGAATAATTTCATAAGGGGTTGTGGCCTTAATTTTGAGAAAATTTGTGATTAAATATTTTTGAATCCTTTCTATTTGCCTCCATTTTGCATTTGTTGTGCCACTAGCCCACACCTCACAACCATACAACAAAACCGGTGTAACAAGTAGGCCAAACAAGTTCTTGGTGGTCTTCCAGTCCCACAACTCGACATTCCTACACCTATTTTGAAGTGCATATTGTGCTCTCCAACCACTTTGATTTCTTTTCATCCTACATGTATTCCAATTAAGTTTGTCATGAAATTCTATACCCAGGTATTTTTATTCTACTACTACCTCAAGCGGTTCTCCTACAAATTGAAATTCGAGCTATTGCTTCTTCTTTATTGCTAAAAAAATCATTTTTTTGTTTTTCTTGTGTTCACCTGCATCCCAACTTCCTCACAAAAGAGTTCTAGAGCTCGAAGGTGATCTTATAGATCTTTGGATATTTTGGCCACAAGAATTACATCATCTGCATACATGAGGAGTTTTACCACATATTTAGCTAAGTGCACACCCTCTCCCCCAAATTTGTTTATCCATTCTTCTAACTTGTCAATGTGCAACCCAAATAAGGTCGAAGATAGAGGGCAACCTTGTTTGACACCTATGTCACTATCAAAACATTCATATAACCCTTCCTATGTTCTGATTTTAGCCTTTACATGTTCATATAGTCTGTGGACTATTGCCCTGTAGTGAATTGGAACCTCTAGCTCTTCCATTCTACTCCATAATTTTTTCCTTGGCATTGTGTCAAATGCCTTTTTGAAGTCTACAAAACAACAAAAATCCTCCTCTTTTTTGTCCCATATTTTTTCCACTATGTGTCTGAGCATGATACATTGATCAATAGTTGAGTGTTTGGCCTAAACCCTGCTTGCCCCTTTGCTCCCTTTCCCTGTTCTTCTACCCATATGTTGATCCTATGCTCTATCGTACTCCCAAACAACTTTGCAAAGAGAGGGTTGATCATGATAGTTCGATAGTTTGAGGGATTATTTACATCTCCACTTTTAAACAAAGGAATGGTCACACTAGTTGTCCACTCGGTAGGGAAGCCATTTTGTATGACCTCATTGATAATTTCTTTGATCTGCGGTGTCAGGATATCTACCCCCATTTTATATGCTCTTCCTGAATATTGTCTATATCATGGGCTTTACCAGTTGCTAACTTTTTTATCTCTTGAATAATGTCTTCATTTGTGAAAAGTTCTTTCTTGACAATGATAGTAGGAGGTGTCTCCTACTGGTTACTACGTTGATACAATTGTTTTGAATACTCCAACCACTGATTAATTGTTATGTTATTTTCAGTTTGCATCCTTTTCATGCTTAGTTCCTTCCAAAATTTATTTGGTTCATGCTTTCCTAAGTAAATCAATTCTTTCCTCCTTGTTCTAGTGTATTCTTTTTTTCCTTACGAGTTTCTCATATACTTTTATGTTTGCTCTTGTTTTACCCGTTGGTTCCTTTAGTAATCTTCGTGCTTTTTTGCAATCTTCATCGAACCATGGGTTGGTTGGGAAGCTATTCCTTTATTTCTTTTTAGGTTTAGCTCTCTTGCATTTGTTTAGAGCTTCTTGGATAATATGCATTAACCATTCACTCTTATTGTAATCTCTGCTACTGTGAGGTAGTTCTTCCCTTTCCTGTAACTTGTTAGTTAATATTACTCTAAAATTTTGTCGATTTTCATCTGTTAAGAGAATGTTTCCCTTGTGAGGATATTTATTTTGATTGCCTTGCAAGTGTTTTTCCCTTGGTTTGTCTCCATGCATTCGAAGTTTTATAACAATTGGGTTGTGATCTGACTTAAGTTCCACTGGAGAATCTTCCACTTCTAGCTCCTCTATTTTTGGTATGTAATTTTGTGAGCATATTACATAGTCTATTACACTTTGGCCCTTATATGTTTTGGATGTATACTTTTATGAATTTTTCCATTTGTTCATCCCATTGCAAATAATCAAGTTATTTGCCTTACAAAAGCCTAACAACTCTTTTCCATATTACGTGATAGAAAAATACTTCATTCATCACCTTGATCGGTGTCGACAACCGTCGCAACTCATTAATTTTCTAATAACTGAAAGCGTAAGGATAACTGTTAAAATGAGGCCGTTTTAAAGAGGTCTCTACCACGTTGAAAGTATTAAAGGATGAGGTTATGTGTTTTTAAAGAGGTCTCTACCACGTTGAAAGTATTAAAGGATGAGGTTATGGGGTTGTTATAAAGAGGTCTCTACCACGTTGAAAATATTAAAGGATGACGTTATGAGGTCGTTATAAAGAGGTCTCTACCACGTTGAAAATATTAAAGGATGACGTTATGAGGTCGTTATAAAGAGGTCTCTACCACGTTGAAATTATTAAAGGATGACGCCACGTTGAAATTATTAGAGGACGACATTATAAGGTCGTTATAAAGAGGCCTCTACCACGTTGAAATTATTAAAGGATCACGTTAGATTATAAGGTCGATATAAAGAGGTCTCTACCACGTTGAAATTATTAAAGGATCACGTTATAATCTACAATGTTAGAAGTATTTCATTCATCACCTTGATCATCGGTGTCTGAATAAAACCTAGAAAACCGTCACAACTCATCGTTATAAGGTTTCTACCGCGTTGAAAGTATTAAAAGCTGACGTTAACTTAGAAAGCCGTCACAATCCCATTTATTTAATAAGCGTAAGGATGAGGTTTAAAATGAGGTCTCAACCGCGTTGGAAGTATTAAAAGATGTTGGAAGTATTAAAAGATGATGTTATAATCAACAAGGTTAGATGTACTTCATCCACCACTTTGATGGGTGCCTCAATAAAACCTAGAAAGCCAAGAGGGGGAAGAGGCCTAAAGAAAGCGTAAGGATGATAGTTAAAATGAGGTCCTTATAAAGAGGTCTTTACCGTGTTGAAAGTATTAAAAGATGACCTTATAATTAAAGGTATACAACAGTTCACACTATTCTAAAGTATTTAAAGAAGACTGAAATCACAAGACACACCATAGATGAAAAACAACTAAAAACAAGCGACTAATTATTATGTGTGCTTCATACACCCAACTACATACATATTTATAAAGTTTAAATCCCATCTTTGAACGGTGGATCCCTCCTAGATGGCCGTCTACAATGTTAGAAGTACTTCATCCACCACCTTGATGGGTGCCTGAATAAAACGTAGAAAACCGTCACAACTCTCATTTATTATATAATAAGACAAACGCATAAGGATGATCGTTATAATGAGGTCTCCACTGCGGTTGAAAGTATTATAGGATGGTCGTTAGGTCTCCACTGTGGTTGAAAGTATTAAAAGATGATGTTATAATTAGGTGTATATATTATAATTTTTTTTTTAAATTTTACCATTCAAAAATTATTATGATAATAATATTAAAGATAGGTCTAGAAATATTTATAAAGTTTAAATTCTATCTTTCAACGGTGGATCCGTCCTAGATGGCTGTATACAATGTTAGAAGCACTTCATCCACCAACTTGATGGATGCCTGACTAAAACGTAGAAAACCGTCACAACTCTCATTTATTTTATAATAACACGAAAGCATAATGAGGTCTTTGCGGTTGAAAGTATTAAAAGATGATATTATAATTAATTGTATATAACAGTTTGAAGTTGTTCGCGAGGGTTAGATGGATTGGTAAGGCGTTGGGCATTTATTAAGAGAAGACCTAGGTTCAAACCTTGTGGTCTTGAAAAGAAGAAAAATTATTATGAAGGTTAAATTTAAGGATTAAATAAGTGAAAAAAAGGTTTGAGGTCTTAATCAGCCTACTTATTAAGGCATAGAGATGTGACTTGATGACACCGTTGAAGAAGAAGGGTGGGCTGCCCGACTCACGAGTGGGATGCCCCAATTTCATGAATGAGTCTTAAAGGTAGGTGTTTATAATAATTGAAAGTATTATTATTAGAAAACTTATTAAAGTTAGGTGTATGTAGAAAGTATTGTTATTACAAAAACTTTGTAAGATTGTGTAATAATTTTAAAAGTATTTAGCTTGAAAAGATAAACCAATAAATAGAAGTCAAGTGCTTGACTTCATCTTAATCTGGTAAACTAGAAATAATAAAAAATCTATGTGAAAAAAATATATATTCGAAGTATCCTAAAGGTGTATACATTGTGATTAGAAAAGTTTGGAAGCCTTGATCGGTGAAAAATTATTACGATAATAAAGTGTAGAAGGCGGCTAGAAGACTTGTTACGTGAAAAATTTAGAATGATAATGAGGTGTATTTTCGGAAGCTTAACAGGTGAAAAA
This sequence comes from Wollemia nobilis, assembly GCA_028583015.1. Taxonomy (NCBI): domain Eukaryota; kingdom Viridiplantae; phylum Streptophyta; class Pinopsida; order Araucariales; family Araucariaceae; genus Wollemia; species Wollemia nobilis. The sequence continues at coordinate 18,047 of JAQPPZ010016819.1, read as the reverse complement.
TTATTATGATAATCCGGTGTATACGGCCGCTGAAAATATTCGTCCGCCTACATATACTGTAGTTTCTGTGTTTTCACACGTCTTTCATTTGAGGTTGTCTTTCCGTGGGACATATCTATAATCCAAGACTTTCAAATTCTGTAGAAATGGCAGCGCTAGGCATCGGCAGGTGTGGGCTTCATGCTTATGCAAAAACACAATACAGTCGTAGTTCTCCAAGCTTTGACAAGCTCGGAAGATGTCCATCCAGTAATGAAACTACTTACTTATCTAAATAATCCTATATTAAAAACTAGACTTTTCAACATGGCCACATAACTATTGTTAACCTTTGACATTTTTCAGAATGACAACTGCGTTGCATGACTAACCCATAGTCTAATCTTCATCCTAAAACAAAGGCAACCTGTGATCATTGATTTATTTCTTCATTTGAAGGAAGCTATCTCATACAGGCTCAAAAAGAGACCCGTATAAGAGCTCCCTCGTCCGCAGGTGTGGGAAGAAACTCAATGTTGTTTAGCCCACACCAATGATAATAGAGAGCCATCTGGCTCATACCAGATCAATGTTGTTTAGCCCACACCAATGATACTAACAAAGTAGAACAGGAGCTACAGAGCTACAACAATGTTAGCAACAAAGCTAACAAGGTAGGGAACTATATCTTCAGCTATCCAGCAACCATCTACGTCTTTAGCTGATACTAGCAAAGGAGAATAGGAGTTATGAAGCTACAACAATGTTAGCAACAAAGCTAACAAGGTAGGGAACTATATCTTCAGCTATCCAGCAACCATCTATGTCTTCAGCTGGTTTCAAAACAACAATCACGAACATCTACCAACATCCTGAGGAAGGAGTACAACCAAAGGTCATGTAACAACAAACTGAGTGGGAGTTGATTCGTTTTCAAAGGAAAGTGATGAAAGTCGAATGTTGAAAGCATAGGCACTAAGAGAAGAGCGTTACTTCAAGTGCAAACATTACCTAAGGTTGAACTCAATTAGAACACCATTGGAAGCAATGCAATGAGAAGTGAAGCGACTTAGTGCAATTAGGATTTTGAGTAGTATGCCATCTACAAAGGAGGTTACGCTAGAGATCAAAGCTTGAGCATATGAAATGCTTGTCCTTCCTATGCAAACGTATAGGTGGAGGAAGGGGAACTACATCTTAGAAACATGAAAGGAGGACTAACCAAATTTGGAGAATATTGAGCAGGAAGTCTGAGTCATTTACGTGCAACAGAATCGAGACGTTGCAAGGTGGAAAATAGAAAGTAAAGTCTAGTTAGTTTTTTAATTAATTACTTTGAATCCTAAAGTTTATAAGGTTATTTTTTTAGATTATTTGGAGAGACAAGTTTAATAAGAAGTTATAAGATATATTTAAGTCTTTACTATTTGAAAAGATAAGTTTAAGGTTTATTTAAGTGTTATTTGAAGCATTTAGATTAGATGGACTGATAAGGTTAATATTTGTTATAGTTATTTTTTTGAAGTGTATTTTAATTTAGAAGATTGGAGTAATAAGGATGTCAATCAACTAGTTAATTTGTTTAAAAAAGTTTTTGAAAGAAATTTTTAAAGTTTTTGAAAAGTTTATTTTTGAAAAGTTTATTTTTGAAAAAAAAAGGGATAAGTTTGAATTTATTGAGTTTTTGCAAATTTATTTATTTGGAAGATAAAAGGTTTTCAACATCAAACTTAGAAAAATGTAAATTTGTAAAGATTTATTTTTAGTTTCTAAAACTAGGTAGACATAAGGTTTCCTACCTCATAGGAATTAATTTTAGAAAAATTGATTTATTTTTTAAACCTAGGAGCTATAAGATTGTCTACTTCAAAGGTTTTATTTGAATGAGTACTACTATGTCTAACAATAAGTTTTTCCTTTTGAGTCTCAACTTTTGAAATTACCAAATTTTGCTTCATGGAAAAAATTAAAATAAAATCAATTTTAAGTTGTAGAAAAACTTTGGGATATAGTTAGTGGACCAAAAACAAAACCTACTGAAGATGTAAGAGAAATTTAAATATTTGAAGAAAGTGAAGCCAAAACACTTATGATAATAATATTTTAAATAATTGATGAAATACAACCCTATATAATTGGAGCAAAAACTTCTACAAAATCTTGGAATACTCTATGTAAAATATTTGAAGGAAAAAACAAAGCTACTATCCTTAATATTCAATCTTAATTATACTCCTTAAAAGTTACTAGTGGTAAAAGTATTGAACTATTTCTTTTATAGGTAGTAGATATAAAAGCAAAACTATTAACTCTAGAAGAAAAGTAGAATATAAATTTCTTGTTCAAGTGATATTGAGCACTTCAAGAAAGTTACAAACATCTAGTCATATCTTTGCAAGTCTTAAGAAAAAAACTTCATTTGATGAGATAGTCATCATTCTACAAGAATATGAAGTAGAAAATTTGTTCAAATATGAAATGACTAAAAATGCCTTAATATAAAAAGATAATTAACAAGATAATATTACTTCAACTTCAAGATATAAATCCAAATGGAATACAAGATATTGTCAAATATGTAATAAAAATGATCATAGCACAAATTTCTGTAGATACAATGAAAGAAAATAGTATCAAGGAAATTAGATGAATATGAATCAAGGTGTTCAAATAATTAAATCAATACAACAAAAACAATATCAATCTCAATATAATTCACAACAACAACAACAACAACAATTTCAACCTCAATATTTTCAATGCCAGTATTTTTCTCAATATCATTATAGTCAACCTTAGTTACAATATAGAGAGGGAAATTAAAAAGGACATTTAGATCAAGAAATTCATGAAATTCAAGAGTTAGAGGAAACTTCTAAAGAAAATGAATTCAAAGCTCTCTCAACAAAATTGGTAATCAATAAAGATGTATTTATATCAAAGAGTTTATAAGGTATTAACTTTACAGTTGATTAGGATACAAGAAGGCAACATGATAAGACCAAGATAAAAAAGAATAAAATAAAAAATCTAAAGAAGAAGATTAGAAAAATTCAAAAGAAAGCAAAAAGAAAAAAAAGCAAGCACAGGTCCGAGGATCACTTGAATATTGAAGATGAAGATGAAGACTATGATTGAAGACTAAAGTCTTCAATAACCAAATAATGTAATATAGGGGGGTGTTGGAGTATATTACATTATTTGGTACATTTTAATGTACCCCCATGGTACCTTTATGGTACATTTATAAATAATAGATTAGGGTTGAGTCATAGTTTAGAGTGTGAGTAATATTTCCTTTTATATAAGTGTGAATGTGCAGGAAATGCACAAGTGTCATATGAGTTAGTGTGCAAGTGCAAGTTGAGTTTATGTGCACAAGTGTCTTATATGTAAGAGTGTAAATATGTAATATAAATATGTGCACAAGTATCTTAGATTAGAGTGTACAAGTTATACAAGTGTAATAGTCATGTATAGGTGTGCATACAATATAAATCCAAGTGTTCATCAAGTATGCACATGTCAAGTAGAGAAGCCAAGCATCATGAGACTTGGCATATGGAAAGGAATAGTCAAGTATCCAAAGAGTCATTCTACTATGGCTATAGAAGAAGAAGATAAAACCAAATTATCACATCACATTATAGAGAAAAGTGAGCATCACTATTATATTTGTAAGAGAAAGAGGAGTAATAAAGATTACATATATTTTGAGCAATTAATATTGTAAGTTGTTCTTCATGCATTGTACATGAATGATTAAGTGTTAGAATAAGATAATATTCTCTTAAGTTCCACTAGGATAGACACTTGAGTTTCCACTCCTCCATGTGTCAAGAGAACTCTCAGTGGTGTCTTCATCAGGTCTGATGAGTTGTTGTAATCCAACGGCTCTCAATGATCAACTCTGCTATTTATACAAAGTTGATCCTTGGAATAGATTAATGAGTTCCACTCTTCTCTTCATCTTTTGTGTAATGCTTTGCATATATATTATTGTGAAATTCTAACATGGTACCAGAGTAGGATAGATTTTGCTAGAATTCACTCTTGAAGGTTCTAGGATCTGGTTCTTTTTTTGCTCTGGATTTTTTTTTACTATCTTGCTTCATATATGCTGTAGTCATTTTATCCATATTTTTTTCAGAAAAATCTTTTATAATATATGTATTATTTTTTAAAGATGATTCAGAACTCGAGGGTTTTATTTTTTGAAATTTTTTGCGCTCTTCCTTTACTCTTTCTAGATCTTTCATTCTATAATTTCTAGAGGAAGATACTTTTTTTCTTTTTTTTTTTAAATCTCAACCCTCGTTTTTTAAATGAAAGAAATCAATGCTTAGATATATCACTATGTAATTTTTTGGCCCAAATAATTTTTGAAACTGCATTTTTTTTGTGGCTCCAAACCGTTTCATGCTCTGGCCCTTAATAAGTGGCTTCCCTTAAATCTAAGCTTGGTGTATATTTTTTAAAACAATTACATATTTTTTGGTAACCTTTTCTTCAAATCATTTTTTATCTCTAACCAAATCTGAAGATTTTAAAACAACATCAAGTATATTTCTAAAATGTAAAATATTGGTGCGCCACCCGTGACGTGGCTCTCGGAGACCTCCACATCTCTCTTGGCACTGTTGCATTGTATCTTATCATTGGGTGAAAGCATATCTGGCACTGGTATCTTCTCCATTTATACTCTTCACCGCAAAGGAGATTCACACTTGTTCTGCTATTTTCTTCATCTCTGGTTCGAGTATCTAATTTTGTGATTCATCTAAGGTTAAGCATTTTTTTTACGTGTTCTACAAGAGATTTTTTTAGAGGCTTCTAATGTGTTCTACAGGAGAGTTTTTTTTTAGGCAGCTTCTATTTTTTATGAAGTGTTCTACAGGACAATTTTTAGAGGTATCTAATGTGTTCTACAGGATTTTTTTTAGAGGTAGCGCTCATCTATATTGTTCCCCTCGGTGACCCTTCTGAGCTCTCGCCTAGGGCACCAGAGATATAAAAAAAATTATTATTTTGGTATTTTTTTTATTTTTGTTCTCTAGATCTTTAAACCCTATCTGTATAGGTGGCATCTCACGACGTCCTTGGAATATCGCTCCTACTATTTGCCTCCAGTGGTAGACGTCTTCCTCTTCCACACAGTCAATATCTACATAGAGATCAAATTTGTTATTTTTAAAGCTCTCTCATTTCTTTAATATTTTCTGTGCAGGTGGCCTCATCGGTTACTCGACACCCTTGGATCATCCTTTGAAAAATGAAGACCTCCTTTCTACTATTTTTCTTTGCCTGGTTTGACCCAACAATGCGTTAAGGAAAGGAGCTCTCAACTTTTGGTTTATTTTGGACGCATTATTTTCTTAGAGCCGTGGGACTTTATTTAAATCCTCATTCTTTTATTTTGTAAAGGTTAAATACACATTGATTTTGAAGTATAAATATGACTCCTTCTAAAAGCACATTGATTTTGAAGTATAAATATGACTCCTTCTCAAAGCCTTTTTCATATTTTTTTTAAAAAGAGGGGCCCTTTGATAAGTCGTAGTCATATTGTAACCATAATATAAAAGAATTTTTTTTGAGGGGGGAGGGGTTGTTATGTGCAAAATAATGCACATTTGTGTCTCTTGAAGGTGGGGTGCATATTTTTATCTATATTTTCCTCAAGTTTTTTTTCTTTTAGGTATTTAATTTAAATGAGGTGTAATGATTGCAATTTTAATTTTTTTATTTTCTATGCTTACACTCTCTAATTAATAATTTACACCTATGTTGTTTATCATTATTTGAGGAAAATCTACCTTCTATTTATCTTCTTATAATATTGTTATTGTTTAATTAATAATTTTGCAAAGGAGTTCTAGTTATTTTTTGAATTCCTCATATATTCTTTCTTCTCCTTTAATATTATTATTTTATTCAAATTAATATTTAAAAAAGGAATATCTCACCTTTTCTTCTTCTCTAAAGGTGTTATAAAATTCTATTATAGAATTCTGATCATAATTAAACATTAATGTGTTAATCTCCTCACTTTAAACACATTATTTTTTCTAAAGATTTCCTAAACATAAAAGTTTAAGTCTTCTTCCTCAAAATATATTTGTCTACGTTCCATGTATCATTACCACTAAAAACTTATAGTTTCCCTCACGTAAAGGTGGGTTTTTGGAGGTACTTTGTATAAATGCCTGGCATATATTTTTCATTCATCCATTTATTTTTTTTGGATATCTCTCTCACTTATAGTTTCCCTCTAGTAAGGGCAAGTTTTGAGAAAATCCAAAATTATAAACTGGTTGAACTCTCTGCATTTCAAGCCTACAACCCTTGACAAATTCTTCTTTATACTTACAGTTTCCCTCAAGTAAGGGCGGGTATTGAGAGGAACTAAAAGGACTTGGTATTTCTCAAGCAAACAATATTCGAACCTCAATTTACTTATAGTTTCCCTCTCGTTAGGGCGGGTATATTGAGTTTTAGTATATTGAAAAGCTTCATTTTTTCCCTTCAAACATTTACATTAATAAAATTTGAATTTCTAAGGGGGGATATATTGGTAAATTATAACTTCAAACTTTTCTTTTGTGTTAAAAAAAGATGAACTCAATTGAACCTCTCACCCCTCATAACTTTCACACTTGGAAACCTAAAATTTTAAATCTTATCTCTCAAAAAGGTCTTACTCATTTTTTAGAAGAAAAGCAACCAGAATTTGATAAAGAATATGAAATTTTTGTTCATAAAGGAAAAATACACGAAAAAATGGGTATTATTAGCTCTAATGTTCATGGAAGTTTGTGGTTTCATATTAAAGATTGCAAAACTCCTCATGAAAGTTGGGAGAAACTAAAGACCTTATTTGGGAAAGTAGATAAGATGAGATCAATGCAACTAGAAGATGAACTAACATCTTTGTCTCTTGAATATTTTAGTAGTATTGTTGACTTCCTCACTAAGTTCAAAGAAGTCTTCACTCAATACAAAGGCAGTGGGAAGACTAAGACTGAAGAAGAATGCATTTATCTAATCCTTTCTAAGCTAAATGGTGTTTTTAAAAATTTTTCTACCACCTTTATATCTACCAAAGATGCTCTTGGTGCAACCTTTAAAATGCCTTCTTTAGAAGAATTTTGTGATAGATTAACTAGGGAAGAAACCAAACTTACTAGATATGAAATATCTTCTTCTTCCTCTTCTTCAAAAGCCTTAGTAGCCTCCACCTCTTCTAAAGAAAAATTCAAAAATAAGGAAAAGACTCCCATAACTTGTACTCACTGTAAAAAGAATGGTCACTCTGCTAACAAATGCTACAAAATATTACAACAACTAGAGGCAACTACGAAGGATCAAAAGATAGAAAATAAAAATCAAATAGGAAAAGCCCTTAATGTTCAAGAAAAAACTTCCAATTCTTCCTCTAATTATTGGGTCCTAGATTCTGGAGCTACTCATCACATGACTCCTTTAGATAAGTCTTTCTTTTCTATCTCCTCTAGCTCTAACTATAGCATAGAAGTGGGTGACTCTTCCTTCATCCATGTCAAAGGAAAAGGGGATATAACCATTGATGGTGGCTCCATAAACAATGTTCTCTATGTTCCATACATTGCTACCAATCTCCTATCCGTCTATCAGATTTGTACTTATGGAAATGGGAAAATTGTTCTCTTCTCTCCAATAGGAGTTGAGATAAGATATTTTCAAGATACCCATTATATTATAGCCAAAGGGAATATTGATCATAACTCTCATATTTTTCACTTCAAAGGTTTTCAAAATCCAGAAGGAACCTCCTGTTTTATGGCTCATGGTGATCTTAAAAGTCAAATATGGTATGAAAGGTTTGGTCATCTTAGTTACAACTACCTAAAGGATTTGAGCACCCATGATATGGTTATAGGATTACCCCAAGTCTCTTCTAGTGATGGATTTTTTCCTAGATGTGCTCTTGGAAAGCAACATCAAGATCCTTTCCACCCAAGTAGTTCTCTAAAAACCTCATCCCCTCTATGTGATGCAACTCTATACCGTCATCTTGTAGGGAGTTTGCTATACCTTACTCATACTCGCATAGATATCTCATTTGTAGTTGGCCTCATATCCATATTCTCTCATAAACCTCACTTCAGTCATTGGCAAACAACAAAAATGATCCTCCGTTACTTGCAAGGCACTACTCACTTTGGGCTCTTCTACAAGGGAAAATCAATAGATATTATTGGCTACACAGATTCAGATTGGGAAGGTTCAGTAGAAGACATATGTTTCACCTTAGGCTATGTCATTTTCCTTGGTTCTTCACCAATAGTCTGGTTATGCAAGAAATAACAAGCAATATCTCTATCTTCTATAGAAGCAGAATACAGGGCATTAGTTTTTGCTAGTCAGGAAGCTCTTTGGCTTTGTCAAATTCTAAGAGAATTTGGTTTCACCCATGAGAAGCCTATAACTATTTGGTATGACAATCAAAGCATAATTCATATTGCACAAAATCTAGTTGAACATCAGTGAACCAAGAACATTGAGATACACATGTACTTCATAAGGCAACATATTCAGAGTAGGGACATACACTTGGAATATATTCCAACTGAGAATCAAATTGTAGATATCTTCACCAAGTCATTTCCTTCTCCATGTTACCTTCAGTTGTGATATAATCTTGGATTTATACAGCTGCATTGATTGCTTTTATGAGGATAATCTTCACCATACGAAGACAAGCCTCTCTTCTTATAATAGTAGGTTTTTCCCCACCAGGTTTTATTCACTAACTATTTATTGTATATGAGTACCTAATCAGGCCAAGTTGTCGGGACTCATCTTTATTTCTTGTATAAAGAGGACAATCTTCACCATATGAAGACAAGCCTCTCATTTTTGGTTTTTCCCCATAGGGGTTTTTTCACCAACAATATTATGTAAATGAGTACCTAATTAGACCAAGTTTCTAGGACTCATATTTATTTCTTGTATAAAGAGGACAATATTCGCCATACGAAGACAAGCCTCTCATAGTTGGTTTTTCCCCATAGGGTTTTTTTCACCAACTATATTATATGAGTACCTAATCAGGCCAAGTTTCCGGGACTCATCTTTCTTTCTTGTTAAAGAGGACAATATTTTCCATACGAAGACATGCATCTCTTCTTCTCATAGTTGGTTTTTCCCCATAGGGGTTTTTTACCAACTATCTATTGTATTAGGAGGACAATATTTTCCATACGAAGAGGCCTCTAACTTCCTTTTGATTGATGGTTTTTTCCATTGGATTTTACCATCTCTTCAAAAGAAGTCATTGTACATGAGTACCTCATCAGGCCTTGTTTCCAGGACTCATTTGTACAATTCACCCCTAGTATCACTTAAGGGGGGTGTTAGAATAGGAGAATATTCTCTTAAGTTCCACTAGGATAGAGACTTGAGTTTCCACTCCTCCATGTGTCAGGAGAACTCTCAATGGTGTCTTCATCAGGTCTGATGAGTTGTTGTAATCCAACGACTCTCAATTATCAACTCTGCTATTTATACATATTTGATCCTTGGAATAAATTAATGAGTTCCACTCTTCTCTTCATATTTTATGTAATACTTTGCATATCTATTATTGTGAAATTATAACAGCTATTACATTCATTTTTCTATTCATTATTGAATGTTAATTATGTTATTATAAGACCTAGTCTACATATTAATTTGCTCATATTATTCTACTCATATAATTATCTTGACCTTATTGTATTGTAGCTATATTATATTTGATCTTGTGATATTTAATTTGTGATATTTTTGATAGTATTAAGGCTTAAAAAGCCATGATATACCTTTTGTTTCCTTAACTAACATAAAACAAAATTTTGTTCACTTATGTGTGATCTTTCCTTTGGGAAATGGGTCATATTGATTTCTTAATACCTTTTTGAAACCTTTGATTGCACCTTAAAATTTATTATGCAATACATCTACAAATGATTAATGATAATTATTTTCTTCTTTTTTGATCAAAGCAATCACTTTGATGCCCTTCTTGCTTTCCTAGATGAATTCGTTGTTTAGTCACCTTGAGTGAGAATTCTATATCCTTAGAGTGCTTTCATTTTTTGTCCACTTTGATAATTATGTTTCACATCTCCTTTCATGTCTACTTTGATGTCTATATTTTTCTTCTATGTTTCATTTCTACTTTGGTGTTTGCACTTTTATGCTTGATTATTTTCTTGTCTACTTTTATATCTGCATTTATAGCATAGTGACTATGATCACATGTGCAAATTTAGATGATGTGCTTCATCCACAAGTTTCTAATTTTCTTCTTAGATGGTTCCAAGGGCTATGCTAGTCTGATTCTACTTGGATGATACAATAACATCCATGGCAGAGAAGGTAGCAAGGCTCTTTAATTTATTTATTTTCTTACAATAATACTTTCTCTTCCTCCCTCTCATTTTACCTTGTTCTTGCTTTATAACCTTTGCCTTGAGGTCGTTTGATTGAAACATAGAATTTTTACCTATTCAAATATTCTATTTTTCTTCTTCCCTAATTACATTTTGTTTTGCTAAATATGGATGAGCATTCGTCTCATGCACTATTTTAACTATTAATTTCTTTTTATGGTCTTGATAATGATGAAGTTCTTTCCTTGGTTTCTTATCTTTGTTTGTTGGACTTAGGTTTGGTGTTATGTTAACACTACTTTATATTTTGAGAGTTTGTTCTTCTCCACACAAGTATTCTTTCTTCTCTATGTAATAAGAACCTTCTTCTCATTCAAAATTCAATGATTAGATTCTTTATTTCTCTTTATATAAAATCATCAAACTCATTTATCTAAAATAACCTTCATGCCTTCAATGTCAATATCCAAATCTCTCAAATATGGTGGCTTTTCTAACTAATTTCTCCTTCAACCACTTTATCGAATTTCGACTTCAATATTGGCCTACCTAATGGCCTTCTTATAAGTATTTTTATTTTCTTGAGGTATTCACCATTCTCCTCCAAAATTTGGCAAAATCCTTACCAAATTCTTCTCCTTTTGGGCTTGTTGTCGGATGGTGACAATTGTCCCAAAACCTCCTTTATCAAGAACTCCTTCTTGCTAGTAAATTTCTCCAATAATTTCTCCTAGAAACTCCTTCAATGGACTTCTTCTAATTTTGTAATGAGGCTTTCCTAGCCTTCTCCTTCCTTGAGACCTCTTCTCTAGGGTATTCAAATTTTTGCAACTTCTCTAATCTTCTCAATGAGACCTTTCCTTCAATCTTAAACTATGGAAGCTTTGCAATGATATATCTCTCTTGGATCTCTGAAATCTACTGCTTTTAAAATCTACTACTTTTGAATTCTGAAACAGGAATTTTGATAGTCCTTCTCTATATTAATCTTCCAAAATTCAAACTTCTTCAATGGGACCTCTTATGGGTCTCTTCAACTTCTTGAGCTATTTTCTCTTCCTTCAATCTACAATTTGCAGTCTTCAATCTTCAACGAATATCACCAACCTCCAATATTCTCCTAGACTCTTCTATAGAGTCTCTTCTTCTTCAATTTACAATAAAGCTCCTTTAGCCTTTTTCTCTCTTCTACAATCTACATATTTGCAATCTTGCAATGGGATCTTCTCCTTAGGCCTCCAAATCTTCAATCTTATATTTGTTGCTTAAAGTACTGGATTGATTCCAAAGAAGATATTCTTCCTAGATCTTTGTAGGAAGCTTCTCAAATTTCTTTGAATCTTCTTTTTTTGCAACAAAGCATTAGGACTATAATGTAAGAAACTCTAAATATTATTGAATCTTTACTAGTTGATTTGTCAATCTAGTGAAATCAATCATGAGTCCTAGTCTTCATGAGTTTTTTTACAAATCTATGGAAAGAATCTAGCCAATTATAATTTTAAAAAATTCTAAAAATAAGATGTTTGATCTCCTCTCAATCTCTCTTGCGGATGTCTCTCCATTTCTTACTGATCTACCATGGATTTGATACCACTGTTAGCTTTTGAGGATGTATATTAAAGGAAATGCAACCACAAGATGTAAAATAAGTAATCTATGATAACTATATGATAATAACACTATAATATGCAAGAAAACTATATGATAAACTTTTGCAATAACTCAATAATATGTCATTAATAAAATCTCACAAAAATAGTACAATGTAATATAATGGAGGACTTGAACACTCCAAAAATTTTAGTGAAGAACTACATTGTACCTACTTACTACTCTCTATCTTGATATCATTTCTCTCACACTCTACTCATACTCTCAAAGACCTATATATAGGAATATATGTTCCTTGGCCTTTACTCTCCCCATAACTTTTCATCTACCTATCCTATGACTCATGTACATGTGGACTACATGTACATTTACATCATTGTACATTCTAACACTTGTGCATTTATTACATTGCATGAAGTAACCACTCAAATATTAATTTAAGATAAAATCCTAATCTAAAAATGTACCCAAGGTGGTACATTGGCATGTACCAAATAATGTAATATAATCTAACATAATGTTGTGAATTAGATTCAATGGGCTATTTCAATTTTACTTTAAACTTTATTTTCCAACGCCTTTAAAAAAATAACTTAAGTGGGTTGTTTCAATTTACCTTCAAATATTTTTTTTAATTTTCTTTCAAAAAGGCTTCTTTGTAATTTTCAAAAGGAGCTTCAAATAGATTCCTTATTTGCAATATTAAGGAGATTTTATAGATTTATTTTTTTAACAACTTTTGAGGAGCTACAATGACTTCCTCTCTTGCCTTAATTTGGCCTAGTTGTTTACTTTTAGGCTTTTGCCTTTGACAAGGGTTTTCCACCCTGATATCCTTTTATTCTACCATTTTTCAAAAGGAGCTTCAAATAGATTCCTTCTTTGAAATATTAAGGAGATTTTAGAAATTTCATTTTTTAATAACTTTTGATGAGCTACGATGACTTACTCTCTTACCTTAATTTAGCCTAGTTGTTTACTTTTAGGCTTTTTCCTTTGACAAGGATTTTCCACCCTGATATCCTTTTATTCTACCATGGAATTTTGCTTCATGGTGACAAATTTATATAGGGTAATTTTTACCCTTGAAACTACTTTTCTTCAAACATCAAACTTCTCCTTTAAACAAAGTTTTCTTTTGGCTATATTTGTGTCGAATCTAGAGAGGGATTAGAAGGAGAATACTTTGTTTCTTCAACCTGCTTTGATACCACGTGTTTTATTTCAATGCTTTGAATGAAAGTGTTATGGTAGTGAAGGGTATTTTAGTACATAAAATGCCTAATCTAGAATAACAAACCCTCAAATAAACTTACAACTATTTGTTCCTATATCATATGCATGTACTTTATGATGAATAGTTATACCACTCAACTTTTCACATGGTCTATGATGTCATAGCTCCTAACATAAACATATATGATTATTAAAATTGTTTTTTAAAAAACCTAGAATTAAAAAAAAATCCCCAATTACATGGTAAATAAGTTACTTACAATAAATATTTAAAACTAAAATTTGTACTCTTTTTAACAATATAAATAATTAAACTCAACTAAAAAATAATTTAACACAAATTTAACACATAAATGAGATTAAATTATAATTTAGAAGACTATGAAATAATTGTTATAAATTTGTGGTAATTCTTAAAAGAGAAGTAATGAAACTACTTACTTATCTATATAATCCTATATTAAAAACTAGACTTTTCAAGTGAAACCGATAATGAAACCTAATATTTTTTAATGCATGAATGATTCCTAATAATGTAGGAAAAAGAAGCACTAGGTAAGATGACTGTTGTTCAAAGCTATAAAAAGGAACATCCTGAAATTTTAGATAAAGCAGCTTTGAACCACGTTCATAGTCTCATGCAAAATGCCTTGGTGGAATTGAATTGGCATCTAGTTAATAATAAATATGTGTTAGATAAGTGCAGGAAATTGATATTTAACACGGTAAGGGCAATGCAGTTTTTTTACATGGAGGAAGACAAATTTACCTTCCCACACCTGCAAAAGAGGGAGCTTACATACGCGTGTCTTTTTGAGCATGTATCATATAGCTTGCTTCATCTGAAGAAATAAATTAATGATCATAGGTTATCTTTTTTTTAGGATGATGATTAGGCTATGGGTTATTCACGCAAGGCAATTGTCATAGGTATGTGGTCATATCAAAAAGTCTATTTTCAATATAAGAATATATAGATAAGAAGTAGTTTCATTATTTCTCTTTTAAGAAATATTACACATTTATAACAATAATTTCATATTCTTTTAACCTATGATTTAATCTCATATATGTATTATGTTTGTATTAAATCAATCATTTTCACTTGATTTTTATTATTTATGTGGTTAAGAAGAGTATAAATTTTAGTTGTAAATAAAGTTAGTAATTTTTTTAATTTTAGGTTTTTTTCAAAAATTATTTTAGCAATCATATATGTTTATGTTAAGAGCTATTGCATCATAAACTATGTGAAAAGTTAAGTGGTATAGTCACCCCTCACAAAGTATATGTATGTGATATAGGAATAAATAGTAGCAAGTTTGTTTGACAGTCTACTATGCCTAAATTAGACATTTTATGTACTTAATACCCTTGACTACTATAATACATTCATTCAAAGCAGGTTGAAGAAAGAAATAATTCTCCTTCTAATAAATCTCTTGCTTTACAAAGATAATCAAAAGAGCACTCTATTTAAAGGGAAAGTTTGAATTTTGAAGTAAAGTATATTCAAGGATAAAAATTACCCTATATACATTTGTCACCATGAAGTAAAATTCTATGGTAGGATAAATGGATATCAAGGTGGAAAACCATTATCAATGGCTAAAGCCTGAAAGTAAACTACTAGGCAAAATTAAGGTAAGAGAGGAAGTCATTGTATCTCATCAAAAGTTATAGAAAAAATAAGCTATAAAAGATCCACAATATTACAAAAAAAGGAAGCTATTTGAAGTTCCTTTTGAAAATTACAAAGAAACCTTTTTTGAAAGGCATTGAAAAAAAGTTTGAAGAAAAATTAAAATAATCCATTAAAGTTTTTTTTGAAAGGTGTTGGAAAATAAATTTTTAAAGAAATTTTAAATAACCCATTGAAGTTGTTTACAACATTACAAATATTTCAAGAGAACATGTTAAAGAAAAAGTTTAAAAGATTACATAATCCTTTCAAAGATACTTCAACATTTGAAACCAAAATTAATAAGGAAAGAGAAACCAATAGTATTTGTGTCAAACTTTGGCTACGAGAAAAAATTAGTCTAAGCTAGAGAAAGAAAGAAGCTCCTCATAGTAATCCATAATATTCTATAAATCCAAAGGAGGAGCTAGAAGAGATAACTCCAATG
Source organism: Wollemia nobilis (assembly GCA_028583015.1). Classification (NCBI taxonomy): domain Eukaryota; kingdom Viridiplantae; phylum Streptophyta; class Pinopsida; order Araucariales; family Araucariaceae; genus Wollemia; species Wollemia nobilis. Next base: position 2,674 of record JAQPPZ010016819.1, on the reverse strand, counting down.
GTTGAACATTCTTATATTTTTCATGCTATATGAACTAACCACCTTGGAGCGAGGGGGTTAGATTATTGGAGATAAATGACCCTTCCATTATCTATCTATTGGAAATTCGGAGTAGTTTTGTTGTCATTGATGTCAAGAGATTGTTGTTTCAGTTTTTTCATCATTAATATCATCAAGAGGTTTTTCCAAAGGAAAGAAAGGTTTTAAAAGGAATAGGATATAATATTTATTTTTAATATTATATGCCTAAAAGGCCTAAAAGGTTGAATATCCAAGGAAGGAGAAGCATGTTTAAATTAAAATAATAATATTATAATATTATAATATTTTCGAGCAAAATGGTGAGGTGAAGAAAATGAGGTCCAAGGATTTTTAAAAATTATTCTATCCTTGAAAAGACCCATTATGCAGCTTGAAAAGGATTTAATTTAATTGATTTAAATTAACATATTTTAACCTATGGTTAAAATTATTATTTAAATAAATATTGGGTGCCAATGGTTTTAAATATCATAATTAATTTAAATTCAAATTTCAAAACTTGAATGTTGAGTCAACGTGTAAGGACAAAAAGAAAATATATTTATAGGAGAAATAATCTTCATTTTCTCCCCCGATCATATGATATTTGAATGGTATGCTATGTGAAATATTTTATGTGTTGCTTTGCTAAGGAAGAAGAGGAATTCACGTGTTAAGTGTTATAGGTAATACAAGGGTTCAAGTGCAAGTGACATGGCAAGAAGTTCCATCGGCATCGTTAGAATAGGTGGCAGTTGAGGCCAAGCTAGAACATTGTGTGGGTAAGGTGATGGGTTCGATTCATGTTGTATTTTTGCAAGGGAAATTGCTTTTCATCATAGTGAGAGGAGACAAGGGTTAAAAGGAAGTTCATGCACCCTTGGTCTTTGTGTGGATGCGTAGCCCAACCAGTGGCCTAGCTTTGGGCTAGGGTGTTGGAAAGGTAAGGTTGTGTGTTCAAATTTTTCCGAGAGCACTTTTTGGGCAGATTTAAAAATAAAGGTATGTATTTCATGATTTAAATTTTCAAAGGTTTTTTGATATTTGAAAATTTGCATTAAAGGGTTTCATGAGATCTAAAAGGAAGTTTGAGAGTTTGTTAAGGGAGATATAAGGCATAAGAAAATTAAAATATTTTATTTTAATTATTTGGTGGTTAGAATTTATTTTATAAGGTAGGAGTGATAAGGTATGCAAAGGAAATTGTATTTTGTATTTTGAGCTAAATATACATTGTATTAAATATTTTGAGAGGAGAAATAAAGTGTATAAATGGGATTACTGTGTATGTTTGATATAGTAAAATGGTTAACCTATATTATGAAAGATTGCAGATTATAAGGTGTATTTGAGATTTGTTATTTTTTGTATGGTGAAGCAATTATTGGGAAAATATTAGTGTGGATATTTTGAAATAGATTATTGCTACCTAACTCTAAAATTGATAAAGAGGATCTGATTGTGATTAAGACAGGTTTTGAAGATATATCTTCATCAAAACAAAATATATGGGCACATCTTCCTTATAAGTGAAATACTATTGGATTGAATGTTGTGATATGCAAAGTTGGAGTGAAAAGGATTATTTTATAAGCATTATTAGAAATATTTGAGTGAGTGTTCATGTGCATGATTTATGAGTGATAAAAGAACATGAGTATCATTGATATGTGAAGTTGAGAACATGATTATTGGAGTGATAGTTCAATATTTGTAAAAAAAATTATACTTTATTTTTGAATTGATTTGAAAGTAAGTTTGAAAGTGATAGAGTGATTTGTGAGTGTGAAACATATTGAGTCTCTTACCATTCTCTATATGCTTCTATGGTTAAACAATATTTTGAGTGAAAATTGTTTATGTGATTGAATAGGTTTCTGAAAGATTAAGTTGAGTTGTGTATGCATGTTTTGCAATTGATTTGAATAAGCTTTTATGAAAGCTAGTGGACTATTTTGAGTAAGTCCTAGAGGGGACTTAAGGACAGAATTAAGTAATATTTTGTGAAATCTTGTGAGTAGATTTGAGTAAGTCCTAAATAGGACATAAGAACAAAGTTGAGTGAGCTTTTGTGAAAGCTTAAGGATAAATTTGTGTGAGATTTTATGAAATATTACAAGAAAATTTGAGGTAAGTCTTGGTGAAGACTTATTGAGCGATTAGACAAGTTCTATAGAGGACTTGTTGGATAGATTTGAAGTAAGTCTTGGTGAAGACTTATTGAGCATATTAGAAACATTCTAGAGAGGACTTGTTGGATAGATTTAAGGTAAGTATTGGTGAAGACTTGTTGAGAAAATTGAGCAAGTTCTTGAGAGGACTTGTGGATAGATTTGATGTAAGTCTTTGAGAAGACTTGAGAGCATATTTAATTGATTTATTTGTTCAAGCTTTGAGATAAGGCTTGAGATAGATCTAAGCAGAGTTGATTTGTAATTGGATCAATATTTATGTTAAGTCTTGAGGATAAATTTAAGGATAAAGTATGGTGCATATTTGAGGATAGATTTATACCATTGTAGAGAAAAATTTTGGTGCATATTTGAGGGTAGTTTTATGCAAGACCAAAGATAGACTTGTGAGCAGATTTGTGCTAGATTGAAGCATAATGTTTAGTGAAGATTTGAGATAGATATTGAGTAGAGCTAAGATC